>OW240920.1:35134810-35219810 GCA_933207985.1 Pelobates cultripes | reverse complement strand
GAAAATATTGATATTTATTTACTGTTGGGAAAAACAGTATTAGGATACGTATTATCCTGAAGCTTATATAATAGTTCCTTATTAGTTCTGAAATTGTATATTCCACACCAAAAATGCAGTCACCCCTTCCAGTAGAATTTTCTACTTTAAAAGCAAATAGTTGGGAATAAATATACTTTGTAACATTTTAATTAAATGTGGTTTTTTTTTTTGTTTTTTTTTGAAACCATGAAAATATATAGTATAGTTGTAAAATTTCCATGAGGCAAAGACTTGAGCTTTCACCTAACCCTCACAATTTATGTCTGCTTTATAATCATCTTATTTTCTTACTTATTGCCAAGTTAGAGAGACATAACCTTGTGACTGCAGTATTTATTTTCTTCACTTTAAATAGTCGGCTTTACTGTTTTATATTTTTTATGTATATAGTAAGTACATACTTCATATTTCATTTACAGTCATAACGATTGCCACTATTATTAACCCACTCTTTTTGCTGACGTTTCTGCTGAGTAATTCCCATGGGCACTAATGCTTCTTAGACTAGCAATGGGGCAGCTAGACATTTTACTTATTCTGGGACTGTACAGACTGCACAGCCACCGGGAACACATTAGAATCTTGCAGCAGGCACAGTGCAGTAAATTGTTGGGGGGAAAAAACAAGAAAAAAGGCTACACACCAAAACAAAAAGTAAACTTTTATCCACTGGAGAATTCTTTCTACTGTGGGGAGATGCCTTGTTAGGAATTTTAAAGGGTGTAGTAAGGATGCAATAATTCTTGTCACTTTATTTTGTAAATAAAATGTTTAAATTCTAGACTTTTTTAAATTCTAGACTTGTGCGCAGCAGAAAGATTTGTTTTTGTCAAACAACTTCATCCAAAAATTATTTCGATGTCTGGCTTGCTCGAATTTTGGTAAACGAAAAAAGATTAAGGAAAATCTACCAGATGAACCAAAAGGGTGTGAAATTGGGCCAAACAGTGTACTACAAACTGTATATCTAATGTAAATATAATGTTTATACTTTGCAGTATACGTATAGGTGCATTTTACCGCCATTTGGTTTATATATTTATTAAATATATATTATATAAATATAGAATAATTTTTATGGCTATTTAAAATCATGAATCAAATAAACCTGCTTATCCATTGCACAATTCATTTGGTTCATGATACAGCTATGTTTTGACTTAGAGTTTGTGAATTCACATGATCACTCGATCGGAAAAATTTAACCAAATGCATGAAATATACCAATGATTGTTAATATGCCAATGAGTGTTAATATGCCAATGATTGTTAATATGCCAATTGTGGATAATGGGTAACCCATTATTCATAACATTTAATCCCATAATATGGTGGTAAATCAGGCCAACCCTCCTCTTCTTACTTATATTAATCCTGCTCTATACAAGTTTCTCCACAATATGTCTCTGAACATGGTTTTAGTTTTTAGTATGTATTTATTCATGTATTTATTTTTACCCCAAGAACTTTTTTAAGGGTACATTTTAATTGGTGTATTATTCCAAGCAAAGTTAGTATAACTCTTGCAGTCTGGCTGTTTATTAGCTATGCAGACAAAGCCGACTATGTAACGGTAATTCTTCAGAGGTTTACTCTCCCACTTTTTGAGATACAAACTGAGTAAGTAGGATGGATGAGGAGGGGGTACTTGCTGGGGGCTACAACCTATACTTTTTAGACTGTTCATACACTATCCTAATGCAGAATGGTCGTGGTGTAGAACTGTAACAAAGACTTTAATTGTAAAAAAATATTCTGGTCATACAATTTCAAAAAAGTTTCTCACTAAAATAACTAGGGGTTTTAAGTCCGTATTGCAAATCCTAATGTTTCCATGTTTATTGCATTTCTTTTACACAGTCTGTATAATGGCTTAACTTAGTTGATCACTGCTTTACTATAACATAAAGTACATCTATTAGTGTTTTATAAATGAAAATACATACTACTTAAAGCCCTATGGGCTAGATTCTATTACCAGAGATAAGGTTATTATTGGTAATTGAATAACCATTTTCTTATTGACTTCAAAACCAGAATAGTTCTCTATTTTCTGGGAAATCATAAAATACAAATATGTATATGTATGTTTTACAATTAAATAGGTGCTTGTGTTTACCCGCACATTATACTACCAAACATACATTTTGCATATTGATTACAAAAAATATAGAAACTATGTATATTTTGTGCCCCTTAAGTAATATTTTACAAATATTAGATTTTTTTATTCAATGTGAAACAATGCAAAAAATTTCGGTGCTACTTAATCGATAGTTTTCAAAATAAATGTTTTTTTTTTATGTTATGAAAATAATACTGATTTCAGTACCCATGTCAACCTTTGTCACTTTCCCCGTTGTCTTCCGATTCCTATATGATGTGCTCCACAAGTCTATCTTGTTGTAAACATGATCAATGAGAGTGAGCTTCAGTAATGATATGCGCATATAAATTGAATGTCATCTCAACCCAGAGCTTTAAACGGTCGCAATGTACAAGCAGATTATGAGATATTGATTGGCTGCCCTTCACTAAAAGAATAAGGGTCACCTGTTTAACCACCATTATGATGTAAGACCTTGGTGTTAATCCTATGTGGCAACTTATGGTCTGACTCACCTTAGATGTTAAGACAGAACTTGCATTTGACTCAGTAGGTGCTCGTTTTAGCTTTCTCCATAAATGATTTCTAAAAACTTGAATAGAACCCAATAAGTATAAGGCGCACAGCCTTGCAACAAAGACATCTTCTAGTGATAAATTGCTTCTTGTTGAACCGTTGTCAGCTCTGGTCATGAAAGGCCTTCGATGATTTTTTTAATTTGTGTGACAAGCTTGGAAGTATAGCCTAGAAAGTATGTATTAAGTCCATCAAGTACGAGCTTCAGAGCTTAATGTCTTTATGGTAATTGCATATCCTTAAAAATGCATTATCTTTCTGGATTTTGTATTGCTACGTGTGGCATTATTGAAGAAAGCAATGATTTGTAAACAACCCTTGGCATTGAACACAGAACCTAATTTCGTTTAAATAAAGCAAAGCTACATTAGGATTCATGTGCCGCATCGAGACTGGCAAGGGATAGGGAGCTGTTTTGATAAATGCACTGGAGCATTCATGATTGCTTAAATATTAACTGTCTGTGAATATACAAAGATGATCAGAGGAAAGAACCAGTGATTAGGACAAAGAGTGAAATTCTTTGTAGCGAGGATGAGTTTCCTAGTTGCTCACTCCACTAATTCTGTTTTTTAGTGCAGAACAAACAGAGGTTTGGACCAAGGAATGAAAATTAATGTTGGTACAATGGAGATCAGATATGCAGTAAGGTTTGGCATATGACCCTCTTCACAAAATGTAGGAAAAAATGTCACAAAATATAGAAGAAAACATCATAGGGCGCAAAAATTTAGAAAAATAAAAAACAATGGAGCTATATTACCAGTTTTGTGGCCAATAAAATATTTTCAAACAGGTGAAAAGTCAGGATACCCACTAAAATGTAACTGGGTCTGTACACAGGTAGGGATAGAAGAAAAAAAACGGAGGTAATAGAGACAAGGTATTCACTAACAATTAAACTAGATCAGAAGAAGGGGGTGCACATGCATGAAAACTGTACCCAGGATGCATTGCTACTATATATTCATCTATTAACGGAGGAAGCACAAGAGTAAACAGAGTTAAAGATAATGCCAGAATTAGGTAAATCTCTGACAATGCTTTACCCTATTTTTTGCATGCAGATTGAAAGTAGTTTTGTCTCTATTCCCATTCTACACACTATATGATTAAGATAGATGAAATACAAATTCTTGTATTTTATGTTTAGTGTGTATCTATGTTAACTTGTGCTACCTGCTACTGCCTATTCGGAAATGGACTACATCGGTTTGGCTGTGGTTGGTTTGCTTTTATGAAAAAATATACATTTTTCCTTTAAAAAAAAAAATATGATGATCTGCTTTCAAATGTTGGAGAATTTAATAAAATGTGGATTCCAATAACAACTGGATGATAATGGTCTACATAAGTATTTCTTGTAATACTTTTCGCTACTAAGTTCTAGTTATTTACAGTGGCCACGCAGAAGACTGACTTCATGTCAATGTTTTTACTATGCTACAATTATTATAATTATTATTATTGCCATTTATATAGCGCCAACAGATTCCGTAGTGCTTTACAATATTATTAGAGGGGAGATTTAACTATAAATAGGACAATTACAAGTAAACTTTCATGAACGATAGGTTGAAGAGGGCCCTGCTCAAAAGAGCTTACAGTCTATTGGAGGTGGGGTATAAAACACATTAGGACATGAAAACCTTATTGTTCAATACCTGGCTGACAACCAATACCTCTGTTGGCTACTATGTTATGAATGTTTGGTATCTCCTTGTCTCTCTTTAATGGATCCATTTGAAAGAATTTTAAACAAATAACAGTTCTTCCCAATAAGTGATTCCTAAGAGACGAGAAAATCTCTAATATTAAAAGTCAGATTTATATAATATTAAATTCATTTTTATTTTATGTTAGAGCCATTGTCGTTATTTCTGCTGGTAACTTAAGAGCAGCAAAGCATATCTGTTAGAACTTCCCATAATACTAACCAGTGATCATGTTTTTGCAACTTTACACATGCTATGACCTCTTGCATCTTCCGTAACTGTTTGGATAAAAAGGGACAGATTTGTCACATTCCTTTTGGTAACAGTTTGTGATATTAAAAATTATTCTACGGGGCGGGGCCTGACTATCATGGAGGGAAGACATGCCTAACTGAAGCTCCCTCCAGATCTTTGCAAAACAGATGAAAAGGCAACCTCAAACCACAATAAACGAAGAAAGTTGACCCCATCGACTTACTGACACTCAGTACACACGATAAACTGGTGATGCGGTCTGTGAGTGGACGAAAGATAGCAGGCAACACCCGCGAGGGCATGCGGCCTGGGGCGCGATGGACGGGAGCGACAGCCAAGCTCCCATTCTGGAGCGGCCCTGGGGACCGACTGCTACAAGCGGGTACCCCGCAACCCCCCTCGGGACCAGTGGGGGTGATCCCGGTCCACCCCTCGGAGTCCTCCCAGACGGGGCAGAAACGAAGGGAAAATCAAGCGGAGGGCTGAGAGACCCACTAAAGATGGCGGAGACCATGTGGCCTGAAGGCTGCCAAGCAACACAACAGGGCTCACTGACCAGCATAGAACAAATCATTTTTAACTTTTGGGTCAAAATGGAACGCAGGCTGTGGCAGGGAACTCTGCAGAAACCTGCATCATGCTATGCACCCCAACGTCCACCGCAAGACCCACAGCAACAAACAACAGCCCTGGTGTGGCCCAAAATGGCGGGGAGGAGGCGGAGGGCCAGACAGGCACAGAGCGGCGAAAAGGAGAACACCGCTGACACCAAGCCCCATCATGCCCAGAACACCCTCAATACTAGGGGCATCCATGCCTTTAAATAAATGACTCACCTCAAAGACACCCATCACGCCCGGAGACTCATCGCATCGAAACCCCACTGCATGGGCACACGTGGCGGGTTGCTGCACAGCCCCAATGAGGTATCGGATGAATCGCCAAAAGCATATTACACCCCTGGTTTAACAATCGGGAGACCTGACACGGCACATTAAACCACGACACGATACTGGAAAATGACCATCACACTGCTGACCTGTCCAGAGAAGGACCTGAACCTGGGGGGCCCCAGGGGACTTTCTAACATGGTTCCTGCTTATTATTCAGCATATTCCTGTAATGTTAGCTACTGGTCGCATAAATAGCCTGACAGATAAAACCATTACCATAATGTAATGTATAGTTTCTGAGTAATAGTAATGCTTCAATGATGCTCTAATTAGGCATGTGCATTGGGAAAATTTTCGGTCCGGTTCGGCATTCCGAACTTCGGCAACTTCGGAACTTCAGCACTTCGGAACTTTGACACTTGGGAAATTCAGCAACTTCGGCACTTCGGAATTTCGGAACTTCGGCATTTCGGGACTTCGGCACTTCGGGACTTCTCTTGCAGCCGCTTAGTAGATAACTCCCTAATTCCCACGTTCCCACGAATTACTTGATTGTTGTAAGTGTTGCAAATGCTTACAGCTGAATCCTGGCTATGTTTGTATACTTTTTATTTAAAATTGTATAAAATGTAACATTCTTCTTTCACTGGGTAAGTATATTAGTACTTAGGCAATACTGTGCTTTGGAACTTCGGCACTTTGACACTTCGGAATTTCGGCACTTCAGCACTTCGGAACTTCGGCATTTCGACACTTCGGAAATTCGGTAATTTCAGAACTTCGGGACCTCGGCAATTTGGCACTTCGGCAATTCAGACATTCGGAAGTACCCGAATGTCCGAATTGCTTGAAATTCGTACAAATTCATATTCAGACCGAAACGAATTGCACAGTAGATTTATTACTAAAGTTGAAACTGCTTAACAGACAGAACCGACCTAGCCTGTATACAATGTGAAACCAATATAAAAGCCGCAGAAGCAGTACTGACATAACTGACCAAACCTACCTGTTATGTTAACCCACAGTTACTGCTGATGCTCTACCGACTTAACTAGCTAAACTTACTTACCTGTATGTATACATGCATTACTTGTGTCATTGATAGACTAGACTATACACTAACTAAGCTTACTATAATTAAGCGTAACTACAATTACTACATGTCCTTATTACCTCACAGCACAAGTATTGTCTCACTGTGAATAAGCTTGTTTTCCTTTAAAAAATAAATAAAGTGCAGCCCATCTTGAACTTATATGTTAACGCATTGTCATTACAATTGTAACTCTTGTTATAAGTCATAGCAAAAGTTTGTACTTAACACTGCATGACTAAAATAAAGAATTTTAAAAAAAATTCTACTTTGGTGAAATAATTCAGTATTCTTTTTTGAAAGGCAAGGTTGGGCTCATTTATTTGTTTATTTTTGTCATGTAATTTTTTTTTTTATAAGACAAATGTAAATTTCAAGGTCAAAATTAATCTAACTTTGAAGTTGTTAATCAAGCACTAAACAACATTCAGGGGTATCCACTAAAGTTAAAAGTCAAGGTGAATTCAAATTTAAGATCAAGATAGCCAAACGTGAAACATTCTCTCAGTCAGCTGTGCTCTCAGTTCAATACTCTGGCCCTAAATTTGAATTTCACTTTGATTACATATTGAATTCTTACTTTAAGTAAGTAACCATGAGTGAGTGATTGGACATAGAAGCAGAAGAACACAGGCAACACTCCAGAATCAAGAAGGTAAGTTTATTTTTGGATACACCACCTAATAAAGTGTATCCAGAAATAAACTTACTTCCTTGATCTTGGAGTGTTGCCTGTGTTCTTCTGCTTCTGTGGGTTTACTGGTGGACTCAGCATAGTCCACCTTTGGCACGGAGCACCTCCACGACAGAGGGCCAGAATTTTCATGCGGAACCTGTGTGCAGGGATTCTTGTTTCTGTTGATTGATGGACATGTTCTATGTTAGCCCCATGCAAATAACCTAAAGTAAATATTCACACATATCTTGTTCCCAGTGGTCATTCTAGATGGATGGTCCTAATTTTTTGAGTGCGCTTTATTTTTTATACTTACTTGAACAAAAAAGTATTTTTTTTTTCTTTAATGTGATCTGTTGGTCATAAACAAATAAAAAAGAGAAAAGTTACCAATTCTATGTATATTCTTCCTTTTATATTAAAAGTCTTCTCCTATGCTCAAAAAAAATAATCACATTTATTGTCAGTATTATGTGGACTTTTTCCCGGAAACCTAAGCCGGTCAAAGGAATACTCTAAACCAGTGGTTCCCAACCCAGTCCTCAAATACCCCCTACCAGTCCAGGATTTAGGAATTACCCACGTGTTTTAGAAAGAAAAAAAATCACTTTAGACACAACAGAGTAATCACAAAATCCTGGACTGGTATTTGGGGACTGGGCTGGGAACCCCTGCTCTAAACAGTTAAAGAACATTAGCTTGCTGAAGTGCTTTATGTGACAAATGTGTCATATTTTTCATTTTACAAAAAGTGTAGATTTCAATGGAAACTGGCTTTTTTATAAATAAACCTTGTTACTCCCTCGCTCCAGCTGTCAATCAGGCAACCAGTCCTGTTACTTCCTGATTGTTTAGCACTCTTACACAGACTTCTCATTGAGCTACATTGGGAAGTCTGTGATTGGGCAGCCACATAAAGTCTGGCCTGGGGAAGAAGGTCTTGCAAACGTTGAACACAAGAGACCAGCAGGGATTGCAAGCTGTTTTATATATACCCTCAATGGAGATGTGCATGATTAAATATATGCATGTTTTCAATTGGGGTATATTTACTACATAATGATTTTGGGGTGATATTTAGGCAGTAGAATGTAAGTTTAATTATAAGAAGTTATGGCTCTCTACCATTAAAGGAATTCTGCAATTGCGGTGACTATTAAAATATTTTTTCTAAGGGTATAAGTGATATCTATTCAAATCATAGAAGATCTCTATTATAGAAACTGGGGGGGAAAATAAAGAAAAATCACTTCAAATAAATACATCACTATAAATTATAAAACAAAGGAAACAGTGCTAAAGAAACCAATACTATAAAAGAGATATATAGGAGGTAGCAAACCTAAAGTAGGGTTCCCTCTAAGCCCTATGGACAAGAGTAATACACAAGGTAAAGAGAGGAAGCTTGCACCAAAGGAAAAAAACAAACTTAAAACTGAGAAAAAAAATATCTAAAAGAGTTAAATAACAGTGGTATGAAGACACAAACACAAACTACAAATTATGCCAAAAAGAGTCCTAATCCAAATCTTGCCAATGCAACAACCAACAGTCTTTTGGGAGGAATGTTCTCTGTAGGGGCCGGATGTTAACAATGTGTAGGATCCGTATGTGGAAACAAAGAAATGATGATAGTGCAATAAGTCCAATAAAATCGATATGTCTAAGGCAACAGGGTCTAATGTAGTCCTATTCACAAGTAATAGAGTTATAAACCAGCTCTAGTATGAATGGCATACGGCGGTACAATCCCTACTTAGAGGATACGTGAAAAGATGTAAATGTCACAGTAGTATTTGTAGACCATAAAAGGGTTAAAAAAAGGAGACAACTGATAGTGCTCACTGTATAAAAAGATAGGAGTATATATAAAAGTGTGTACTCCTCCCAAAAGACTGTTGGTTGTTCCATTGGCAAGATTTGGATTAGAACTCTTTTTGGTATAATTTGTGGTTTGAGTTCGTGTCTTCTTACCACTGTTATTTAACTCTTTTAGATATTGTTTTCAAAGTTATAAGTTTGTTTCTTTCCTTTGGCGCATCCTTCCTCTCTTTACTTTCTGCATAACTATAAATTATGTTTAAATAGTTATGTATTCCATTAACAATTGCAGTCCAATTTAAAGTTGCTCCAGTTTTGTTGTAGAAGTATCTGAATGTGCTAAAATGGGCTATTTTATTTTAAATTGAATACAGATGTGGCCCTCGAAGATATTAGACCTGATTGCGAGTGCATCCTAGTTCTTTATCATTAAGCTACTGATTATTGACTGACACTTTTACCATTCAGTATTGTGGCCTGAAACCAACAACTGTGTTTACATGTACTGCATGCTACCTGAAGCAAAATTTCAATTACACTAAGATTTGTCCCTTGAATGCCAGGCACACGTTACACAATTATGTAATGTAGTGAAAAATAAATGAGGATGTTTAGATAATCATCTTGAATTCTTGGATGAATCCTCTTTGAGTAAATTTGAATATAGAAAAAACTGCAATGTCCCAAGGAATCTTTATTGCTTGTAATGCTTAGAAGAAGTCAGAACATGTCACTCTACTTACTTGAATTGGATAATTTTACTGAAGAAACAGACAGCCTAGCAACATAACTGCAGGTTTTCTAGTGATACATAACTCCCAACATTTCAAATATAGAAGGAGGAGACATTTTAGGAGACTTTTTAATAACAATGTATGCAACTAAAATGAAATTTAGTACAAAAACAATGTATCTTAATTACACAGACTGATTGCTAAACAGAGTTATTGTAGTTTACCCCCACATTACCACAAGTATTGTTGCTGTGTATCTCTGGTATAAATTCAGACACACCAAGAATTCTGAGCTTCTACAAAAGAGACATTATGAAAGAACAGGGAGTTTGGGGCCAAAACAGGGACTGTCCCTCCTAAATAGGGACACTTGGTGGCCATGTCAAATGCTGTACTGAACATTGGCTCAATCACAACAAAGCTACTATGTGTGTTAGAAAGTTTCACAAACCTGCACGACAACTTATTTAAGAATTTGCTACATACACCAATGCATAAGTTGCAAAATTATTTTATATGACTTTATTATAGAAGAATACATTCTTTTTATTGAGTAATTAGAGAAATGAAGACCAATTTTTTGCCATTGCTTTAAATAAAAAAAAAATCTGAATTTATTATATATCATATTCTTGACTATTGCAAGATAAGATCAGGGGACACATAGGCATCAGCATGGCTACCCAATCCATCTTACCTACCATCCAATCTGCCAACAGTGGTATGAGCGAATGTGTAGTTTATTGTTGGTGGACATGGTGACAGGGAGAGGTCTACTGTCATGGAAATGTGTAATAGTGTAACCAAGAAGCACGTGGGTAGTAGTGATAAATTTAAACAATGCTCGCACTAAATCCCTAATTTTTGCATTGAGATATATAATTATGAAGGTTACTCCTTATCCCGGAGTCGGTGGAGGGGAATGTTTATGAGCAGAACAGTATTAAATCAAAATATCCTCTGACCTGTATCAAGTGAGCATAAACTAATGCCCACCTTCACATGGCTGATGCACTTTTTTTTTTTCTTGTAAAATTTGATTGTCTGCCCAGTGGCATTATATCCAATATTTTTTTAAATTTATTCAGTAGTAAGTTGACTGTCTCTAGAAATTAGTTTACTTAAATCACAAATTCGCCACTTATATTAAAGTATAGCAATTAACATTTTAATATGCAGTTTGGCTGCAACTATTTTTTTCCACAGACCCAAGTTGCCCTGAATCAAATTTGCTAATTCAAGGGACATATCTAAATATTCAGTAAACGCTGATACAAGGAATATATTTTACCATTCTGGTAAATAACTCCCATAATAGTCATGTTTTATGTTTGCTATAGCAGCTTTATTTATGACTTGCCTACCATAGTACACGTTCTTCTCTAAAATGAGGTGTGCATAATTTAACCCTATGGATTCAGAGGTATTTGCAATGCTGAATGCCTAAATGGAAATGAGTCGTACGCATATCAATGCTCTACCCGTAAATCATCACTTTGATTAAAATGTATTAACATATATTGTTATTTATGTACATCTTTTGTGTGTGTATGTGTGTATAAAATATAGACTAATATATATCTATATATACACATGCATACATACAAAAAAATAAAATTCAACATACAATAAACATTAAAAGTGTACATACGTGGAAAATAAGCATATCTATTCAAAGTTTTGTTACATTGATGTCATTCATAACATTCAGTTATTCATCAAAAGAACTTTAAAGTCTGTTTCTATTCAGAAAAAAAGCCCGGTTTGCAAACTAAAGTAAAATATTTTTTGTGTTTTGGCAATCTTCTCACATTATTCTCTCTTGTTTTTTTTGTTTTGTTTTTTAATCTCACTGTTTAATATGGCTTCACTTCAATTGCTAATAACTTCAAAATGAATTTATGTAAGGAGATAAAAGTATGAGTTTGTTGGGTCAAAAATGACCTTGTACATTTGGCGTCTGATGTCTAAATGGCCGAGAGACCCAATTCTTTGGCTGGTGTGATTTCTATTACAGAATATACCCTGCCTGCATCCTAATTGCTAGATCAAACCTATTAACTAGTGTAAAAATGCAGTGGGTAGAATTACAAAGAATCAACTGTATGCGCCTACTGGAAATTTAGCATTATTATTGGAATTGCCGTCTGATGGTTAACACTTTAGTAAACATGCCCTTCTGTGCTATAAATGACAGAAATTATGTAATGTCACACATGAATATGGAATATTGAGGTTAGTGCACTGCACAGTGATGCTTGATGGATATTGGAATACTGAACTAAAGATTATACCGTAGAGTTCTCCATTTAGCCACAAAAATGTACTGAAATGCAATACAGATACACTTCTTTTTAGAACACTCCAACTTGGAGGTAGTTGCTTTGTGACATATATGTCAGAAACTACAAATGTAAATGTTAACAGCAATTGCAAGTTAGATCCAAAAGAACTGAGAGATGAGCCAGATTTATTTGCCTATTGTTTTAGATTATTGATCCCTCTTAAATAGTAAATAAATAGTTTTACTTACCTTTAGTCATCCAATGTACCAGTCTCAGCACAGTAAACACTCCTTACCCGGCTGAGATCATCATTACAGATGAGCTCAGCCAGTCCAATGTAACCCCATAATGAAGCATTTGAGGGCGTGTGTGTATATGCGGCAATCAGTGTGAACATGCTGAACGTCTGTCCTGCAGGACCCCAACAGGAAGGGCCTTTATTGGCTGTGTGAATGACAGCCACTAGAAGTGGTCTTAGAGATAAATGTAAATGCTGCCTTCTCTCAAAAAGTCAGTGTTTAAAATTGCCAAACTTCGATCCAATGCTCACCATACAGGAGCATTGGGGATAAAAGCCAGTGCTACGCACGCCCTAACAAATGGAGGTTACCTGTGAGAAACGAGTTTTGAAAACTCTTTTAGTGGCTGTCAAGAAGTCAACCACTAGAGGTATATGTAAACTTATGATCTAAGCATCACCGTTTCTACTAAACAGCAATGCTTTACATTGCAGGGTTAAAACTAAAGGACCACTTCATCCAGACTACTTCATTGAAATAGAACCCATTTTTGTACAGGAATAAAAAAAACTAAAAAAAAACCTTTATACATGTTATTTCTCTGGTTTTGTTCCCAGGGGGTTGAATTTACCCTAACAGCTCCCATGGTCCTCGTGAGACAGAATACTCACGCATTTCATGTACATTTGTTCTATGCTAAGGCATTCAGTACCCAGCCAGGAAATGCAATTTCTAAGCATACAAATTGTAGCTATTAAATCCAGCTTCTCAGTATGTCAGCTTTCTAAATATCATAGAACTCTAGCACGGCATTTTAATTCCGCAAGTCTGCTGCTAAAGCACCTTCCTACCTGTAGTTTTAAATATATATTAAGGAATAAATAAAATGGAAAATGATATATGTCATTGTTTCCGAATAAACCTTGCATTACCATTACTATAATAACTGTTGTCCAAGTAGATGTTATAACTGGACTAGAAACCTTTACATCTTACAGTCTTTACTGGATAAAGTCCCCAAGTAGTGATTTTTCTTTAAAGACTTTCAAGTATATTTAGCCTGTTAGCATGGCCATCTGATCAATCCATTCTAATTTACTATATGCAGTATAAAATGTTTTAAAGCATTCTCCAAACCCTACTTCTCTATCTGTATAACTCTGCAGGGTTTCAATAGCTATTACATGCTTGTGAGCAGGTGGTTTGTTACATTTCACAAAATCACGGACTACCCTAGGTGTGCTAAAGCAAGAACCATTTCTAAAACAGCATAGCATTCATTAACTTAGAGACTTGCTAACAAAACACTCCTGGGTAAGATTGATAAACCTATGTACATAATTGAAAGAAAAAAGAGACTTAACAAAAAAATCTAAATGTATTCAGTGGTTAAAAAAAAAATTGACGATCAGCATATTTTCAAAAGAAATATAAGTATTATTAAAACATGGTATTATTAGGCAGGCAGAAAAAAATGAGCATCGGTGTGAAAAAAACCCTCTTGCCTACAATAGTAGCAAATGTCTGAAGAAGTCTTACAGTGGAAGCATTACAGTTGATCAAAATAATGAAATTTAAAAATATAAAGAGAGAGAACATAAAGCAATTCAGAAGACCAAATGACTAATAAAGGAATGCTATAATAGAAATATTTGAATGATCAA
This sequence comes from Pelobates cultripes, assembly GCA_933207985.1. NCBI lineage: Eukaryota > Metazoa > Chordata > Amphibia > Anura > Pelobatidae > Pelobates > Pelobates cultripes. The sequence goes on along the minus strand of OW240920.1, from coordinate 35,205,707 downwards.
CTAGTTCTTATCTGCTGCCTCTATTTCTATATAAGTCATAACAAAATGCATTTATGTTCTAATTTATAGGTCAGCGAATTAGGAATAAAACTAACAAAAAAAATCAAAATTGCTATTTGTCCCCTGACTATGATATACACAGCCAACATAAAAAAAGGTTTCATTTTTAAACCAATTTTGCAGCACAATGTGTTTACTTTAAAAGTTCGTATCTTTTGCACTGTTAATTGAACATGAATCACACATGTGAGTCTAATACATGCTATAGTGGGCAATTAACAGAGCAGGAGATGGACTTCTAAATTAAACACGCTGTGTGCTAAGGAAATATCACCATGTATTTACAGTTGTGATTGGAAAAGTCAACCCTTGCAAATTTGTTACCTGTATGTGCATATCTATCTATCTATCTATCTATCTATCTATCTATATGGGTGTGTATATATATATATATATATATATATATATGTATTTATATTTATATTATTTGTTTTTTTTGCTGCTTCTATTCTGTCTGTACTGAAACTTCTTACTCCGTAAAATATGTAACATTTTCAGGTCAGAAATGTAATTTTATTTTAAAGTTAAATTATCTTTATCAGCCACCAATTCTCTTATATGCATAGTTTACTTAAGTCATAAACCATGAGCAGACTTGATGTTTCCAAACTACATTTCCCATGATGCTCAGCCAGCCTGTATGGAGCAAAAAAACTTTAAAGTTTTTAAAATTGTCTGGAGGTGTCACTTGCTCGTGGTTTTGCATCATATCTTCTCGCTAAGGGCTGTTTAAACAAAGTGAAAGTCTGCCACAGGGAGCCTCTCTGATTTTATACCTGAGACTTAGATGATAAATATTTTAGTACCAGTGGTTTGGAAATCTCTTGCAACTTGAATTAACTCAAATTAAAAAAATATATATATATATCTTTATCTTTGAAATTTTCCTAAGGTATTTATTGTTCCCTAGAACAATGAGTTGAAAGCTCCAATTACACAGTTGAGTTGTGTGTTTGACGTCACTGATCATACAGAAGAGGTTGCAATAACGAAGGACAGAAAATGGGAGATTGATACTCTCAATCCGCCCTCGGATGTATACACTCTCTTGAATGTAAAAATTGTGGTATGCCATTCTAAACTTCTGTTAAAGAATATATTTGAACCAGATTTGCTCGAAAATACTTATTAATACATGGCCTATAATGTGAGGAGAGATAGATCAGTCCCCTTTGTTGATTAATCACTGTGTAATAAGTTTTGATATTTGAGACAGATATAGATTTTTCACTAAATAGTTTTATTTCACTCCGCATTATCCATTTGCTATAGTCTATATGCGGAAATGGAGTAATAACTAATAATTAATTTTATGCCCTGGCTAGAAAGCAACATATTATATTTATGCAGTTTATCTATGGAATGCGTCTTAAATTACTCATTACTCATTACTAAAATTACTTGAGAAAATGATTTATATTAGTAGCTAGACAACTAGCTTTTCCTGATTAAAAACAAAATTACATAAACAATATATTAAAATACAGTATTTTGGAAATCACACAATCATTTTTTATATTTAGTTAGATTGTAAAAGTAAACAATCAGTAGATACTTAAGCTTAGAATTAGTATGTCCAACTATATCAGCTAACATTAGACATTAATGGATTAAATTGAGAAATACGCACAGATATACAACGAGTGTAAGGCAGAATCTACCAGAGTATTCCAATGATTTTCACTGAGTAGCCCTTAGAATTCTAGCAGCTCGTAGAAGGTCTATTTAAAGGTTTACTCCAAGCATCATGACCACTTCAGTGATTTGGAGTTGCCATGGTGCCAGGGCTCTGTATATGCAACAGTTCCCTTTGAAACATTGCCCTTACAGAGATTAACTCCACCTTTGGCATCATTAGCCACCCAAGAACAAAGTGCCAACTGCCACATGCCCCACACCCTTTGTGTTGCTTCTGATCTCCCCTCAGTATGTCCTCCCTGACAATCCTTGACGTCAGCCAAGGAGTTTCAGGCTGAGGGAGAACTTGGTCTCCACAAGGAAAATAAGTAAATGTAAGCCTTTTTTGTTTCCCAATTTATGGAGTGCAGACCAACATAGAAGGGATTTCTACAACCTAAACCAATGTTTTATGAAACAGTGTTTTTTTTATTTGGAGTAGTCCTTTAATTTCGTACATATTTATGTATATAAGTCACATCCATGATACAAAATGTAAATGTGCCATGTCCTAACCATAAATCAGATGCAGTAATTTTCTTCTTTTTTTTTAATGGGCCAGGACTGGGCCAAGACATTGAGTCCAAAGAATAGGTACTCACTGAGATGTCAACATTCCTTTCATTTACTACTATAAATAACCATTATGGTTTTATCATTCACATACAATTCCTCCAATAGCCATGGTAACCCCCTTTCCCTACATTTTGTCTGCCACCTGACTGCACTTTTTACCTCACTGGATTGCCATATCCACCATGTTTTACAGGAAACCTGTCAAATCCATACATTTTTGGATCACATAAGAAATGTATTGCCCTTTAGTATGTAGTAGTCAAATACATAAGTTAAAAAATCAGGTGATAAAGCAATCAGCATATATATTCAATGATAAAATAAAATGTGTATTCAGGAAAACATGATGTATATAGAAAACTTAGTTACAAGCAAGAAGTGAGGTGTTCGTGTTTACAGCAGGCCATGTGACCTATGGAAGAGGTCAGAATGCTAGAACCATTTCATGTTTGAAACAGATGACTGGTAGAGAGAAGTCTCAGTGTCCACCTGCAACTCCACATGTACCGAAAAATGCACTGCAAACTAAAAATGTAAATAAATAAATCACTGGAGCTCTGACATGGCATTTGCCAGGGGAATCAGCACAGAGTAGGCCTACAGATTTCAGCATGGGTAGGGTGGCAAAATTCCATCCCCTCCAGGTGCCATGTGGATTCATAGGATGCTACGATTCATAGGGATCCTTTGTGGGCCAGTTCTGTTCAGTTATGCATCATTTTAAAGGGCACATGACATGCACCAAACAATTTATGCTCATTCGATTGAGCATAAGATTATAATTAGAAATTGTGCTAGTAGTTTTGCTAGCAAATGAATAGATTAGGAGAAAAATCTGTTTAAATATATTTTTATTCTCCCAGCTATCAGTTAATGCCTCATCGTGCCAAGGCATTTACTGACCAGGTAGAGACAAAAAGTCCTCCCACAGGAGGTACCTTTGCTCCTTACCCAGAGCAACTACAGCGTATGCACTGTGGTTGCTATGGAAACTCCCTAACTGGCACCTCTAGTGGGGAGTATATAGGGGACGGCTAGGAAGTATAGGAACAGTGTGATGTGATTTGACTCCATCCCGATGGGCGCCAGCAATGAACCCAGCGTGCAGATGTCACTGAAGAGATTTACCCTGCTTGGGGGAGCATCCCAAGCAGTGCAAATTAAAGAAGAATCTGGGAGGAGTGCATGTAGAGAGGAGGATAGCTAGGAGGTGTTATGCAGGTGTTATAACAGTAACACTTATGAAGAGGTGCTGGAGTGGAGGAAAAGTGTGTAAATCTATAGTTTACATTGAATATACCATGTATCTTTGTGATATGTGGTTTATGCAATGAATATGGGAGCTATTTCAGGTAAGTAAATTTTTTTCATAACAGGTTCACTTTAAATGCTGTTTATTTAAAGTGACACAGTGGGACATGTGACATGTAGCGAATAGTAATGGGTTTTTGTTTGTTAAGCATTTATTGCTGCAAAATGTGCCCTTTTATAGAGAGTCCATGAAGAAGGGTAAGTGTGGAACAAGAAAGGGGTTAGAATTACAAAACATGGGTGAAAATAGCTGATCTCTGCTTCACTATATTCAGTTTCACCCAGATTTTGCAATTTAATTTTCACTTCACCACCATTAGCTCTTTATGATAAAAACCCTTAAAAAAAATGTGATTTTAAATCTTCAAATTAACTGCTTCGTGGTTTAGCCTGTAAGAATAAAGCTATAATTCAAATTCTGGTCAGTGCTTTTTTGGTCTCTGGAATGTCTGTGTAAGCTCCTTGTATGCTCAGGGTTCCATACAGGGCTGAATATTTATAATAGAGCTTTGTGGCATATGGTTAATTGAAAGCGGATTAACGCAATCAATGCATATTTGAACTTTAAAATTGCAAGCTGCTACTGCTACATACAGTTGGCTTTCATGCTGAGTCCCATTTCCTTATTGTCTATGGATTACTTAGTATCTCAGCATTGGAAATTAAGAAAATACAGTGGGACTCAATAACCTAACACTACAAGTGATTCACTGGGTTATTTCCTCGGATGCTGAAAAGGTTTGCAGTGTTCCAATTACACACTCTTCCTTCCTCCAGCTTTCCCTACAAGATCTGTAACCAAGGGCATAAGTAGAAATCGTTGAAGCCCCCACCCCATTCAAGCAACCATTATCTTGTGTGAGGGGTTGGCTGAGTTTGATTGTGTATGAAGTTGGCCAAATGTGAATGTGGGTGGTTGGCTGAGTGTGATTGTGTGTGGGAGTGTGACTGTTATCAACCCCTCTTCTGCTTACCTATATGCTGGTAGGGCAATTAATTCATATTGTTCTGGTGGGTGCTCGCAGGATTACCTGAGGGTGCTCTTGGCAGCATCCCTGGTGGTCCAATGTAGGAACATGTTGTCTGTACCTTCTGTAAGGCAGAGCACAGCACATACTCCTTCAGCCAGAGCCCACTAAGTGAGTCAGACCATTATCATGGCCATCAACAGCAGTACTCTGATTCATTGAAAGAGTGCAAGGGCTACAAGGGAGCACTTCTGTCAGGATTGTATCCTGACAACTATGTTTTATCTTCATTTTTTTTTGTTACTTTAAAAGAAGTTACAGCTCTCCACCACTAGTGGCCTCCCTAGCCACTAGTCACCTCAATCCTTACCTGCCTAGGAATAATTACTTCAGCTACAAAAGGCTACACCCAACTAACCTCATGGCCTTTCCATTGAAGTTGTTGTTCATACAGTAAACACTTCAGATCCTGGCTCATGAAACAACCTGTGACTTACCTGCATTTGCTTCCAATCTGGTTTACATTCAACCCTGCACCATATCAACCTGCTCCAGACTTACCTTCAAACCTGCTCTTAACAATAACCTGCTCCACTCTTACCTATACTTCAAAGCAGCTTGCCTGGTACCAGCCTTCCACTGTTACCAGCCTGCCTTTGTTACGACCCTACCTGGAAATTACAGACATTCTTTATTATTTGCAAGTATCCTGTTTTGTGTCATATTACCTAAATTCTGTTTTGCCTCAAGTTTCATATGTCTAAAATCACTAATAAAGTACTTGAAGTCATCCCTCACATAAGTCTCCTATCTGACCTGCTCAAGATCATGGCAACTTTCTTGCAAACTGTAAAAGTTATTTAACGTACTGAAAACTGCTAATATGTTAAATAACAATTTTGCAAGGAGGGAGCCTCAAAAAGTTTGCTCCCCCACTTGACAATTGTGACCCTAGTAGTTCCTCAACTGGCCAAAAAAAGAAGTATCCTACACTTATGGAGTCATGGAGCCACCCCATGCTCATTATTACATTTATAGATTGTCTATCACATCTACATTTTAGTTAGGTTAAAAAAATAAATTAAAAAAACCTGCCTCGTATTAGTACACTCCTGCACTTTCTTAACCCATAAAACACCTTCACCTGCTCTTGATATTCCAATTATCTCCAATTTTTATTTTTCACAGTTTAGCAATGATCTGTTTTCTCCTCCTCTTTATTTCCTCAGTCTCCCTCAGTCTAAAAATATCTCCTTACACCCACTTCACTCATTTACATATGCCCTTCTCGGCTACACTCCCCCCTTCTCTCATCTCATGCCTTACACTCATTTTTCTACTCTCTCACTCCAACCCACAATCGATCTCATCCTAGACCCCATGCATACAAAACCCATTCACACCTCCTGTCACTTTCTCTCCTCCTACTTCTAGCAGCTGGTGATGTCTCTCCCAATCCAGGGTCCTTCACCTTCTCTACACACACTAAGACAACCAGGAACCCCACAAACCTCATCACAATACCCTGCTCTTTACCCTCACTTACCAAAATTAATTGTGCACTCTGGAATGCCCGCTCCATCTGCAGTAATTTAAAATCAACAACCATACACGACTTTTTCATCTCAAACTCACTCACACTGCTTGCACTTACAGAGACCTGGCTGTCCCCTTCTGATAGCGCTACTCCTGCCTCTTTATGTTTTGGTGGGCTACAATTCTCTCACACTCCCAGACTCAACTGTAAAGGAGGTGGCGTAGGCATCCTTCTCTCCCCTCAATGTAACTTTCAACCAATCATAACTCCCCCTGCCCTATCCTTTTCTTCTTTTAAAGTTCACACTGTCCGCCTATTTAAACCCACTCCTTTAAGAATTGCTATCATCTACTGCCCCCCTGGTTATCCTAGACTATTCATTGAGCACTTTTCTTCCTGGCTTCCCCACTTCCTCTCATCTAGCACTCCTTCCCTTATACTTGGGGATTTCAATATCCCAATCAATAACCCCAATTGCACTGATGCCTCTCGTCCTCTCTCTGTAACCTCCTCCTTTGGCCTTGCGCAATGGTCCAACCTAGCAACCCATACATCAGGAAACACTCTTGATCTTGCCTTCACCAACCTCTGTACTGCCTCTAATCTCTCCAATAGTCCCTTTCCTCTATCTGACCACCATCTGCTTACTTTTGACATTGGCATACCTAAGACCCAATTGACACCACCGTCTGAACATCACTCTCACAGAAACCTCCAATGTCTTGACCTAGAGCATTTCTCCACTAAAATCCAAACTCTCCTTTTACCTATCTCAAACCTCACCTGTCCTAGTTCTGCAACCTCCTTCCACAATTCCACCCTCTCCTCTCAGCTAGACATCATGGCACCTTGTACTTTTAAACGCCGCAGGCCCCCCCAACAACAACCCTGGCACATCAAGCTCACTCAATACCTCCAAAAATGCTCCAGAACTGCTGAACGCTGTTGGAGAAAGTCTCACTGTGCATCTGACTTTCTCCACTGTAAATTTATGCTGAGCTCATACAGCTTGGCTCTTTCCTCTGCAAAAGTTAATTACTTCAATACCCTCATAACCACGCTCTCCTGCAAACCCAAACGACTATTTCACACATTTAACTCTCTTCTTCGCCCTGCTGTTCCTCCTCCACCTACTAACTTGACCATCTCAGACTTTGCAACTCACTTCACTGACAAGATCGCTACAATCAGAGAAGAGATATCTCATCTTTCTTCTTCCCCTTATAATACTTCCCCTAACTTCACTTCCTCTGCTGTTCTATGTTCTTTCGCACCCGCTACAAGAAGTTTCTGCTCTGCTCCAGTCCTCCCGCCCGACCACCTGCTCCCTAGATCCAATACCATCGCATCTCATCCGTACTCTGTCTTCTTCTCTTTCTCCACCTCTCACTAAAATTCTCAATCTCTCTCTCTCCTCAGGTATATTTCCATTGTCCTTCAAACATGCAACTGTAACCCCAATTCTAAAGAAGCCCAATCTTGACCCTAACTCCCCATCCAACTTTCGTCCTATCTCACTACTGTCTTTTGCATCCAAGATCCTTGAAAAAAATGTGTATGCGAGATCGACAGACTTCCTCGAGTCCAACTCTCTGCTAGACCCGCTTCAGTCTGGTTTCCGCGCTAAGCACTCTGTGGAAACGGCACTGACCAAAGTATCCAATGATCTACTCGCTGCAAAATCTCATGGTCACTACTCTATCCTAATTCTCCTTGACCTGTCTGCGGCTTTTGACACTGTTGATCATCAACAGCTTCTTCTCATCCTCCGCAATATCGGTCTACAAGATACTGCTCTCTCCTGGTGCTCCTCCTACCTCTCCCAGCGCTCTTTCAGTGTTTCTTTCTCTGGCTCTGCTTCTTCTCCCCAACTCCTCTCTGTTGGTGTCCCCCAAGGTTCAGTCCTTGGTCCCCTACTGTTCTCCATCTATACTGCCTCCCTTGGTAAACTCATTAGCTCATTTTGCTTCCAATATCATTCCTATGCAGATAACACCCAAATCTACCTGTCCTCTCCTGATCTCTCCCCGTCCCTCTTGACTAGTGTCTCTGACTGCCTCTCTGCTGTTTCTAACTGGATGGCTGCCCACTTCCTTAAACTAAACTTGACCAAAACTGAAATTCTGGTCTTTCCTCCCTCAAGTGTTGTTACTCCTGTGTCTGTCTCCCTCCAAGTCAACGGTGCTACCATCAGCTCCACCATGCAGGCTCGCTGCCTAGGTGTTCTCTTTGACTCCGACCTCTCCTTCAAGCCTCATGTTCAATCTATCGCCAAATCCTGTCATTTCCATCTCAAAAACATTGCGCGCATCCGCCCCTACTTAACGCCAGATGCGACTAAGGTGTTGGTCCATTCCACTGTCCTTTCTCACCTTGACTACTGTAATCCGCTTCTCAGTGGTCTTACGTGCTCCCAACTAGCACCGTTACAGTCCATAATGAATGCGGCGGCAGGCTCATCTTCCTGTCCGCCCGCACCTCCCATGCCTCACCCTTCTGTCAATCCCTACATTGGCTTCCTATAAAATATAGAGCTCAATTTAAAATTCTGGTTCTTGCTTTCAAATCTCTACATAATGCTGCTCCCACCTATCTATCCTCCCTTATACACAAGTATGTCCCGTCTAGGCCCTTACGATCTGCTGAAGACTTACGTCTATCTTCTGTCCGTACTCCCACCTCTGATGCTCGCCTTCAAGATTTCTCGAGGGCTGCACCGTTCCTGTGGAACTCGCTTCCCTCCTCCGTTAGATGCTCACCCAGTCTCCACTCCTTCAAAAAATCGTTAAAAACCCACTTCTTCATAAAAGCGTATCCATTAAACTGTTAATAGCTCCTGACTGATTCCTCTTCTGCAACTATCATTAGTCTAATACTATCCTTACCTTTTTGTGTCATTTTACCCCACTTCCTCTAGCATGTAAGCTCATTGAGCAGGGCCCTCAACCCCTCTGTTCCTGTGTGTCCAACTTGTCTGGTTACAACTACATGTCGGTTCGTCCACCCATTGTAAAGCGCTGCGGAATTTGACGGCGCTCTATAAATATCATCATAATAATAATAATAATAATAATGGAGACACTTCCTTATTTGCCCCATGACTAATTTGCCTGTGAATCCATATATTATTTTCCATTAATGAAAACAAAAAAATACTAAATGACATGACAGTGTTAAATGTTACAAAATTTGCCATTAAAAACAATATGTAATTTGTCTGAGCAGCTTGCTGGGAAATTGTAGGTATTGTATATTGAGCTCTCATAGCTTTAAACGTTCATCTTAAATTCTTTGTGCATTCGAGATTGCAAACACCCTTGTAATTATTATTGTTCCTAACTTCATAGGTAATTGGCATTCACTCGCCCATCTAACAAAGAAGGAATTTGCACAAAGCCTATAATGGCAAATCTAACTATTTTTTTCAGCAGTTATATAGTATATTATAGGGTCCAAGCTCCTGACAACTTGAAAAATCATGCGACGTGCCTGACATACCAAACACAAATATTATATCTTGGCAAAACATTTATCTACTATTAAATAACAATCACTAGTGTTTTTGATTGTTTTAAACATGCATACAAAATTTGTAATTGCTAACCCCCCTGCAAAAAACAAACACAAATAGAAACAATGAAACCAAAATGAAACAAAACTGAACCAAAATTTACTGCAAGCAGAAATGCAAGGTGGCAATGATTGTAATGGTAAGGGCTATTAAATATTTAGCTTGTATTACTACTGACATGACATAACAGAATCATGGCATGACAGAATGACATATTAATAGTGATGTCTCGAACGGTTCGCCAAACGGTTCGCCACGGACTCATCATTGAGTAAACTTTGACCCTGTACCTCACAGTCAGCAGACACATTCCAGCCAATCAGCAGCAGACCCTGCCTCCCAGACCCTCCCACCTCCTGGCAGCATCCATTTTACATTCATTGGGAAGCTGCATTCTTAGTGAGCTGTCCAGAAGGTGGGAGGGTCAGGGAGGGAGGATCTGCTGCTGATTGGCTGGAATGTGTTTGCTGACTGTGAGGTACAGGTTCAAAGTTTACTCAATGATGAGTCCGCAGCGAACCGTTCGCGAACCGTTCGGCAAACCGTTCGGGACATCACTACATATTAATCGTTAGATAACTCTATATATTCACATATTACATCTGAAAAATAGGTGATGAGATGGGAACCCTACTCAGAATGGGCATTTAAACCAGTATGGCTAACAGACTACATGATTAATCAGGACTCCATTTTGAATTTAGTATAGGCTACCATGGTTAAGAATTGCTAACCTATAGCTTTCATTCTATGCCCTTTTGAACATTGTAGGCTAATAATAATAACAATAATAATGATAATGATAATAATAGTAATCACACAAAAATTACACATGTTTTCTAGTAGCTTTGATATAAAGGGACACTCTAAATGCCTTAACCAGTACTCTGTATAGATTTTTGGAACCAGAAGATCACAGTGCCTTCTGCTGGTAATCTCTCAGACCATTTAAGAATGGTTTGAACTTTTCTTCCTGGTAAGATGCCTGCAGTCCTTCTTGTCTGAGTTGCTTTGATATGGTGGAAGTTTGTAACTATACCAGATCAGCTGATACTCTAAGCCAATACATACTATTCAAACCTGGTATGCATTGTTATAATAATGCAAAATAATGACTTTCCGCTTTATCATAGCTACTCAGACCTAAAAAGTGTCTTATTCTGGTGTAACAAAAGATAAGAGAAAAAAATAAATAAACACAATTCAAGGGATCTGTGTTAAACTCCAGTTGAAATATAGATGATATATATTACATCTAATTCCTTCTTAAGAACAAGTTGATAAACAATATTGACTTTCTATAAAAAGGTATACTTTTTATATTATTAAATGGGATCAAGGCTTTCAGTTTTGCTTTCTGTACAAATTAAAATAGTATCAGAAAATGTTAAACATGATGTACCATATTGTGTCCTCAACAGATTCGAGACACTAAATCTTCTGACCAGAAAACAACATTACTGCATTTCTTGGCTGAAGTATGTGAAGAACGCTTTCCAGAAATTTTAAAATTTCCTGAAGAACTTGCACATATTGAGAGCGCAAGCAAAGGTAAGATCTAACAGTCAAATGCCAAATCTGAAACATGCATTCAAATTGGATAAAAAGTATGAAATATGAAGTCCATTAATTTCATGGAAGGGATCCCAAAAGATTTATTTCAAAAACATCACTAACAGATATGGTTTTAGACCTTATTCCAACTGGAGTAGATGCAGTCAATCTGCAACCATTCATCTGTTAATGACTGACAATTCCTATGATCTTTCTCTAACAATGGACTTCCATGGTGTATTGAGTAAACATCTATCTAAACCTTGGTTTTATTTGAAGCTACTGAACATTGATGTTTCTTTGTAGTGCAGGACTGTAGCACAACATAGAATTTGAGAGTAATTCTTTCTGCCAGAGATTCAGGATTTCCGTGTTCTACTCATCATTAATCCGATATGTCATCAAATATTTGTTATATCCTTAAAAGTGTTAGCTATGCTTGCTGAAATAGCATAAGTAAGTCTAGAAAAAGTAAACTAATCGGGGTTAAATGTATTGTGGTAAGAGATTAACTGGGATTGTGTACAGAGTAAAAGAAAACACAGCATTTACAGTGTCAGTCAACTGTACAGCTTTAAAGGAACGTTCCACGTACCATAGCTACTACAATCTGCTGTTGTAATTATGGTTCTTGGGGTGACCTGGCGCTCTTCCATAGTAAATTCAAACCATTTAAGAATAGTTTGCCAATTTACTTGGGGCCCACCAGACACGCGTACCTCCACTGTGCTATTGGATGAGAATCCAATGAGTGAATCCCTGTACCTCCAAGTACCACCAAGCTGACTGCAGTGAAGGGATGGCAGGTGCCGAGTAGCCCTCATCTAAGTTGTCAGACTGTTCTTAAATGGTTTGACCACTTACTGTGGGATGGTGTTAGGGAATTCTTTGCACCATAACCATTTTTCCTTTAATACAGTCTTCCTTTGAGACAATTTTTCATTCTTCACATCTTCAGCTCCATGTATATTTGGAAAAGGTCAAGTGCACTAATATATTATGATAAAAATGTCTCTATACATTCACGGTTCTTTTACGCCACAACTTTATTGTGCTGAGACAAATCAGTTGGTTAATGCACGAGATGACAAGCTTGTCTCAATCCATAGGGACACACGTTTCATTATTAGCAGTGTCAACACGGTCAGATTATGAATTCAAGGTAACCAATTTTAAGGTCAAAAGACTGGAACTGGAAAAAGTCCAAAAGTCATATATGCTTTAAAATCAGCTCATATGGCTTCTCTTTGATTCAGACTTGTAAATAACTCTCTATATATGATGTAGTTCTGGTAATAGATGATAAACTACATAAGTAGGGGTCTAATATTTTGCTCCTTGTTTTCTATTCAATTATTTTTTTTTTCTGTTGTTAATTCAGAGATTTGCAATAAACAATATATAAATGCGTCCCGAGAGTATTGGGGAGTTGTCCACCCAACTAAGGTTTTTAAATCCTTTACTTTTACTTTTACTTGCATGGAAGTGACAGTTCTATTTTAAAGTCAGAGTTCTCTTCAGTTATATGGAGTATAGTTGAAGGATTGAGACATACAATTCTCTGGCTTTGATGGGTGTTTATTTTTACATTCAGATATGCAGCTTATCTGCCCATTCATAGCTACCTTCTTTGGCACGTAAAGAGTTAAAATGCAGTTGCCAGGAGGTTGCAGAACTTAAGACTTAAGATTGCTCCCTCTGAGGTGATTCTTCGAATATGCTTAGACATCAGACAGCATAATCACTGGGTATTTGTCATTAACAAGACTAGCAGGCTGGTCGCACCACAAATCAATAGTAACCTGTGATTCTATACTTCTACATTTTACTAAATGTCAGATACAGAGTGTCTTGAGTAATAAATATTCATCACTTTTTGAAATATGCTTTGGAAGAAATCAAGATGTTATTTCTACAGAAATAGATTAAAACATTATGTGCCATTGCTCATCATGTGCAAAAATAATGAATTTTAAAATTAGGACAGTTCAGAAATACAAAGTCTTTAAATTTGTAATACAATGAATAATAGCAAATATACACCTCAGGGCGAGGTTATTTATCTAGAGTAGTGATGTAAGATATTTTGCTAGGGCCATGTGTAAACCCCTATAAATGGTTCCTAATGCTATCCTCACATTATAATAACAACGATCTTGTGATAATACTTTTACATAGCATATAATAGGAGCTTCCCTTGCGTTAACATATAGGAGGGAGGGGAATGTCATTTCTTTTAATTTTCTCAGTCCTATTCCAATTACTTATAATAATGTCAACATATTCAGCAGCGCTGTACAATGGAAAACAGGACAAACATTTAATTCTAACAAAACATGTATGGCATAGGGAATAGTGGGTGGAGAGGGCACTGATCAAACAAGCTTATGCTTACAATCTAAAGGGAGTCACAGAGTTTCGGTCCACTCTTGATTTAAGGCATCCTCACGACTTGACACAATATGCAAGGTGCTAATAATGGCACGTGAGTATTTCTAATAGCAGTGTGTTTTTATAATACACTTGTTACAATGACCGATCACTTGCACAGATTTCCTAAATGAGATGAGTCCCCTTCCCTCGTGCCCCCCTTCCCGTGGGGCTGAAGGGGTTAAAACCCCTACAGCCACTTACCTGAAACCAGTGCCGATGTCCCTCGGCACTGGATCAGGCTCCACCCACGCTCTTCCCCTGCCGATGTCAGCCGGCGGGGGAGACCTAGTGCAAGACAGCCACAGAGGTCAGACTTAGAACTGCAATGGAAACATTGCAGTTATCTGGAACTGCAATGTTTTACATTGCAGCACTAAGTGCAAAAGGATCACAGCACCCAGACTACTTCAATTAACTGAAGTGGTCTGGGAGCCTACAATGTCCCTTTAAGCAGCAGCCAGTACCAAAATATATAGGCCTCGACCATATTTTGCCCTGTACCTGTTGTTATTTGGTTGCTTAGGCCTCAAGAATGCAGAGCTACTCTGTCATGTGACTGCTCTGCTTCACCAGACGTTCACCAGCCACCAGCCCCTTCTGTATTTTCTATAGATTTATTAATATTACAGGCAATTTTTAATGCTGTAACATGTACCTGACACTGCATATATATTTTACAGTTCAGCATACTTAATTAACCTATGCAAATGTATTCACAGATCAAAATAAGCAATGTATATGTATAAGAAACCCTTCATATCTGTCAGTCAGTGAGAATAGCCAAACTAACTTTCTGCCAAACCATGTGTATGATTATTCCTTCGCATTTTCCTACACTTCACTTTTGATAGCTGCTGATTGGGTCTCGATGTCTAGATAAGGACCAGGGATGCAATGAATTTTCAGCACGATGCCACTGAATCTTAGCTTCGTAGAGTTATTTTTTCCCCATTCACTTATAATTCCTAAAATGAATTACACTGATCATATATTAAAATAATGAAAAAAAAAGTTTAAAAGCATTTGTTGTAGAATGCTATAAGTTATTTAAGGGACACTTCCAGTTTATTTTTCATTTTAACAAACCTTAATATTTTCCCAGCCCATAAATATTGTAGACTCTGGTAAAAATAAAAAAATACTGGTGTAATATATGTAGGATCCCCAAGAATTCCATCTGGGAATGAAACGTCAACTTTCAGAACCTTCTATGTCTTCTAAGTCCTCCCAAACACAACAGGTTTGTTCTGTCTCCTTCTCACCCATAAATTACTGTACCCGCTTCTTGATTAGTTTTAGAAATTTGCGTTACCTTTTTCACCAACGATAGACCTCCATTGAATTTCCATATTGCCATTATGTTCTTGTTCCATCTGCTTAACCCACCTCGAGTCTCATAATGCTCATGCATGTCTTTATCCTGACTTCAGATCATTTTACTGGCTCTCTATTGACTTATTTTCTACTAGCAAAGTCTAATGCATTTGCCTCTATCATGAAGACTATTGTTGCATCCATACCTCAAACATGTTTGTGATTTCCCCTTCCAACAACAATCCCATGTATATCCCATAAAAAAATTCCTTCTGCTACAAAACCGTGTCTATGACTTGACATTGTATGCATATGTCAAGACTTAATAGCAGGAACCTCATTACCAGTGCAAACAGATATTTTGATAGCTTCTAAATATTGAATCAAGTGCTACACAAATTATTGGTGACTTAAAAGAAATAATAATAATAATAATAATAATAATAATAATAATAATAATAATAATGTCTAGTTGTTAGCATTTTATATTGGAATTTATTTCCTAGGCAGAGCAACAATATAAGCCAGCATTTTAGACTCTGATATTCAATGGCTTTTAATTTCTCAAAAATCCATTGTATTGTTTTGACAATGTGCCATAAATTGTTTCTTGGGATTAGTTATAACATTGTTGCTTGTATTTCTTCATTTGAATTCTCTTTACATAAGCTTATTGGTCCAGCAGGCTTCTTTGATAAATTCTTTATTAGTTTTCTCCTGTGGCTAACTCTTTAACTTACAACTCTGAAGACTTTTACAATTTGATTTTTGGAAGGAAAAAAAAAATCTCTAGTGTTTCTCAGGTTGGCTGCAGGGATTAAACCAACTGGGCAAATACATTTTAATTAAAAAAAAAAAATGTTTTCCCTCAGATGAAAAAAGCTAATTAATGGAGGTGTTTCTAACAGAAATATAATGGTTTTGTTTGTGTTTGTGTGTGTGTCTGTGTGTTTGTTTATGTGTGTATGTTTATGTGTGTTTGTGCGTGTTTGTGCTCATGATATTAGAGAAAAATCTTAAGTAGTTTACACGCCAAGTTTAGAATCTGTATTTAAACATCTGGCTTGTAGGTTTTATTCCCAGCATGGTCAGCTCTGCCTTTTATTGTTGTGAGAATGATAAAATAAGCATTATTTATTAAGGCCACACATAATTAAAAATTAGAGGAAATGTGTATGGCAATAGTTGTATTGTGCATCACAAGAACATTTATCAAGAGTATGTAGAGCTGTAGTGGACTGTTCTTATATTTGCTTATTTCTGCTTTAACAAGATCAGACTTTTTGTGACATTCTGTCTGAACAATGTAGCGTTGTTCTGTCTGTATAAGTTCCCATTTCCACCGATGTCTTGGATCCAGTGAGTTAAATCCATGTGTTTAATAGAATACAGAGGTCTGGTGTTGTCTGTGCTCCGAGGTCAGAGATGTCATTGTGTCAAAATGTGGCCATTGGCTGGAAATAGTCTTCATGCCGCTCTGGTAAAAGATCATGATTGTAATGTAGAGTATGACATTTGATTAAAGACATTCCTCAGAGCTCAGTGCTTTTTTTGGAGTCAGATGCAGTGCAGGGTATTCTGTCAAAAAGATGCTCAGTTACTTACCTGGGGACGCCTATCTTTCATGCTTTCATCTTGATGCTGTATATTGGGATGCATGTTTATACTTAGAAGATTAACATGTGCCTGCCATGCAGAATTTGCCTGTCATGCAAAAGGACATAGTAGCATGCTATATATGGAACACAGTGGTGTACGGATATTGTGCATTGTGTATATTTATAGCTAAATTGTTATTAAATGTAATATACACTGTCTTATATTGTTAGTATATGCTGTACAATTTTAATATATGTTGTATATTGTTTATACATTTGTGATGTTAGACAGCAGGAGTTTTCTCCACCCAGACCACTTTAACTCATTGAAGTGGGTTAACTCCTCCTCTAGCGGCTGTTAACTCCTCCTCCAGACTGCCCCTGGAGGGACTTCTGGGTCTTTAGGGGACTTTTGGTTACCTAACTGACATAAGACGTCCTCGTGCTATGCACAAGGGCTTCCAGCATTACCAGAATCCCCATAGGACTCCCTCTCTGGCTGATGTTGGCGGGTGAGGAGAGAAGGGGGACCCGAGTCAACTCCGAAGGACATTGGCGCTAAACCCAGGTAAGTGGAAGAAGGGGTTATTAACCCCTTCTGCACCATGAAGCGGGCCTTGACAGAGGGGGAAGCTATAGTGCCATGAAAACAAGTTTGTTTTCCTGGCACAATAGTTTCACTTTAAGCATGGTACCGATGTATACATTCCTTTTTCACATATAGACCAACAGACATATTAGATAGTTAACATTGTGCAATATTTTATGGACATGCAATATCATTGACGTTTCTATCTAAAGACATCAAAAAAACACCAAATGAAAGATTTAGTTATTTAAGGTGGCTCTGATATTGTATTTTATTGTTGGAACTTTATGATAAAATAATATTTTCCATATTATTAATCCCCTTGGTAGGTCTCAATAATACATTATAATTGAATAGTATTGTGAGCTTTACTGCTCTGGCTATAAGTTACACTTCTCATACAGTTTTATTAGCAGGACTCCCTGACACATTTATAATTACTTCCCATTACTTCGTTTTATTTATTGGGCTCTGTGGCACAGTGATATTGCCAAATACTGTATTGATATTGCTAATTATTGTTAGTTTTATTTGTAGGGCTTCATGGTATAGTAATATTGGCCTTTATTATTACTGAATTGATCAACTCTTTAATGTATTCTCAAAATTTTGGCATATTGGCGTAAAATCTTCCATTTTCTGTTTTCCATTTACTCCAATTCACTGACTTGCCAATTCCATTGTATTGCTTTTAGTTCAAATCTAATTTAGCGTAAATGAAAAATAACTAACAGTACAAAGTAAACATAAACATAATAAAGTGAGAATGAAAACGACATTCTAAAGTGCTAAACAAAAACAAAAAAAAATACTTTTGATCGATAGAAATGAATAATGTATTACTGAATACGGTTATTTTAATTTTTTATTTTTTTTTACAAAGCATCAACATATTTTGCAATACACAGTAGTGGGTAGACAACAAAACAGAAGTAAAATAGGACAAATTAAGGCCACGGTCAAAGGGTAATAAGGGCCCCTAATATAGTCTGAAATACTAACTGTGTTTTAAAGAAAGTAAACCAGGTAGAACAATTTTAAAAATAAAATGTTGGGCTTGACTGCCTCTAATCGCACGTTCATCTTTTCTGATGTTAGTGATCCAAGGATTCTGGATTCGCGCTGACAGCAGGAAAATATTACTTCAATCTTAAGCAACATGACAGCAAAGGCTAATGGTTTGTCATAAACTCGGCTTTACCAGGTACCCTAAAGATATGACAGGAAAAGAAAATATTTTAGTAGTTCACTCATGTTTATTTTATTTATTTATTCATTTTTTAAGGTTTCAATTTTCTATCTCAAAATTGAAACCTTAAAAAATGAATAATGAAAAAAAATGCTAATTATATTGAATCTGCCATCCTTTTGAAATAATGGTTAGGTAGGAGTTGATAAAAACTAACATGTCACTTGAGGTTAAGAGAGCGTAGCAATGGGGTGATTTAGGTATCACTTAAAGGGACGCTCCAGACCCCTAAAGTTCACAAGCTTACTGAAGGGTTTTATGCATAGAAACTGTGTACTATTTTTTTTCATTTTATAAAACATGCAGATTTTAATTAAAAATGGTACTATTATAAATTAACCAACCTGGGGTCTGGTCGGGAAGGGGTGCTGGTATAGGGTGGAACCCAGAATGCAAAGAAACCAAAATATGCACAAATCAAGGAAAAACATACATGTAAAAATATTTACCAAGAAGACCATTAAATTAAATACGAACACATTTGACTGAATGTAGAAGGGCCTCTGGATACAGCGAACACAGGCAAGGCCTCTGGATACTGGGAACTCAGAAAAGGCCTCTGGATACAGGGAAGCAGCCAGCTCAGGAGCACAGGATAGATAGGCAGGCAGCTAGGACAGGAACTCAGGATAAAAGGCCCAGACCACCAATCTTATCATTAATGAACTGGCCAACAAGGAGTGCAGCTCAACTAAATAGAGAGAAAATAATTGTAAAGTAAGGCCAGGTGGGAACATAGAGAGATCTAGGTCTGTGTACAGCAGCCTGCAATAGCACGACAGACAGGTAGGGGCACTGTGAGGTACTGCACCAGACTGAGAATAAGAGGATCTGCAGCTTTTGCAAGCTGTTTTTAAATAAAACAAAAAAAAGCATAATTACATTCATGCATGTTTTTATTGCAGTTTTGTCTAGTAAACTGATTTAAAAAAATAAAATAAAATATTTGGGCAGTGGAATGTCCCTTTAAAACCAACAATTATAAATATATAATGGTTTTTTTTTATGGATGAGTGTTGTTTTTGTGACTCAAAACACTGAATATGTGTTTAATTCTATTTTTGTCACACATATCAGAATTTAATGCAAGAGAAGTCCCATGCTAAACAAATGCTTCCTGTAACCTTTCTCATTACATAATATTTTATTATATATAAGCATACCTCCCAATACTTAACCATACTAAATTAATATGGGAATGGAAAGATGAATGTAATAGTGAAGTTCCCAAATACAGTGTTGATTGCATCAAAGACTCATTAGCTTTATGCACATTTGCTATCAGTTGATAGCCAGGACAACCCAACTAGGGTCCAAGTTTCATACATTCAAGAAAGATCTTGGACTTCTGGGACATATGTTTAAATAATGAGTCTAGGCTGACCTTAAATGCATTCTGCAAAGTGCAGAACACACAATTTGGCTTCACTTATTATGTACAAGTTCAATGGCAAATATCATTTTTTATTTTGTATGTTTTATATTTATCACCAGGCCCCAACAAGCCACCCTCTTGGTCACAAAAGGTAAGCTAGGAGGGTGGCTGCAAATAAAAAAATTACAACATGTATGTATGTCAGATTGTGTGTGTTTTTGTCAAGGTATGTATATGTCAGTGTGTGTGTCAGTTGGTGTGCATATGTGTATGTGTGTTTGCATCTGTGTGTGTGTATGTCCGTGTATGTATTTGTGTCAAAGTGTGTGCGCAGCCGTGTGTCAAGGTGTGCATATTTGTGTGTGTATTTGTGTGTTAGGATGTGTGCATGTGTCAGTGTATGTGTGTGTGCACCTTTGTGTCAGGGTGTGCATCTGTGTGTGTATATGTCAGTGTTTGTATCTGTCATGGTGTGTGTATGTGTCCGTGTATATGTGTGTATGTGTTCAGCTTTGTGTCAGGGTGTGCATCTGTTTGTGTATGTCAGTCTGTTTATGTGTATCAGGGGGTGCATATGTTAGTGTGTGTATGCATCTGTGTATGTGTCAGTGTGTATGTATATATTTCAGTGTGTGTATCTGTGTGTCTGGGTGTGTGCATGTGTCAGTGTGTATATCTGTCTACTTGTGTCAGTGTGTATATGAATTTGTGTGTATGTGTCAGTGTTTTTATATGTGTATGTATAACTTTGTAAGTATGTATGTATGTATGTGGAAGTATATGTGTGTACATGGATCCAAGCAATTAAGCACCAACACAGCATTCAAACAAACTCCTGCAATCTAACACAAATATTACATACAAACACACCCCTGTTTTCAAACTCTAAAATTATATGCAAACACACCCCTTCACTCAAACACCAATGCTACACAGAATGTACATTTGCATTTCAAAGGCAACATACATCCAAACACACCCCTGCAATCAAATGCAAATATTACATACAAGCACACCCCTGAATTAAAACACAAAAATTATATACAAGCACCCCCTTCATTCAAACACCAACCGTACACACAAAAGCCGACACTACATACAAACAGCACCTTGCATTCAAACGCAAACACTTAATATACACATGTAAGATTATTTACTGAACAGGTTATTGTGGAAATCCGACATGAATACACACTGTGTAGACTTAATTAATCTTTTGGAAAAATCTGAAACTCCCGTATTTACCCAGCTCGACTATTTTGGCCTAAAAGGCTGGGTGTATTTGTGTATGTATTGGACTTTGAGGGGGCACAGGGCCTAGGTTTTCAAGGGATCCCAGATTGCTGTCAATCCATCTCTGTATATGTGTGTGTTTGTTGTTAGTGTTAGGCATACATATTCTAATTCTAGGGATACAATGTGAAGTCAGAGGGCTCCATCCCCACTGATAATCTTAGGAGTGACCCCCAGAGTCTCAACACAGTGCGCACAAACAAAAGTGGCCTTCTTATTGAGTATGATTATTTTAACTCATACATTAAATGGTTGCGTTTTTTTTTGTGAAAAGAAAATAAATAATATTACTCATGTAGTGTTATATGAAAAAAAAAATCTTAAAAAATCAAGGGCAAAAATAATAAATAACAGTTGTAATTATAAAGGTAAAGTAATATTCTTGCTTTTTTTTATTCAGTAATAAAAATGTATTCACCAGTAAAGAACTGTAAGGTCAAACTTATTAATAACTGGAAAAATAAACCTTTATTGAATCTGTCAACTTAGTTTCATCTAGAATTCATTACCTTAAGTAATATAGAAGGACAAAGTACTTAACAATCTCTCGGTGCTGGGATTTTCTGTAATGTCCTACTGTAAGAGCTTTGATCTCTTGATCTTTTAGAACATGTAAATTAATTTTTCTTTACCCATTTTGATACACAGGTGCTTTTAAAAAATTCATTTCCGAAGTCCTTTGTTGTTTTACGTGCTACGGGAAAGCAGCGAGAAACTGAACTGTTTGAATTTGCTATAGCTCTGATTTTTTTTTCTGTTTCTTTTTTTAAGCTGCGCTTCTAAGATTCAGGGCTGTTTTTTTGTGTACAAACTGTAATGTTCAAAGCTTCTAAATAATTACATAGAAGGACAAAAGAAGAGCTGTCTTTGACAGTAAGTGCAATGCTGACGCTACAGAGCTGTCGTAAATCCAAAATATATGATATGTATTCTTGTTTTTTTTTGTTTGTTTTTTGTTTAGTTTCACGTGTTGTTACTTTTTCAAGGATATTTTAAAAAAAATAAAGTCTTGTGTACTTTTCAATACACCTTTATAGAGCTTTTTTCACTAAATGAAATGCTGCAATTCAATATTTTATAAAGCGTGCATTAACCATTCGCCAAATGTGCTAAATGATAGTAGTATTTTGTGATCTAATCTTGGTTAAAGTTTCAGGGAGTTTGCAGAACTATTCTGAAAAGTTGTCAGTGAGGAGAGAGGTTTCATTCCTTGGATAATTAGAGTGAGGGAGTAAGGAGTTTGTACCATGACTACTTAGTTCCAGGAAGCAGGGGGCTAAGCACTGGGGATTTAGTACCAGGAGGAAACAATGTCCAATCTCTAGTGACTTAGTGTGAGGGTTGAGGGAGGTCTAATCCCTGGAATTTAGTGTGAAGTAGTAGGGACTACTACTCCAGGGTTGTTTAGTGTGATAATGTAGGTATTTCCCATATGCCTTCCCTCTAGGGGTTGCTTATTTATAATGTGCCTTTTTGGAGCTAAGGTGGGCTCCTGAGTGTGGAACAGTAACAGAAGCCTCTGTAGTCTATTCCACCAACTAAGCATGATAGCAGAGCTGCGGGACAGTTATAGAAGGTGTAGAAGGTATAAAGCTCAGTGCTGTCCCAACTCCTCCAGTGTCGGTGTTTGAAGCTGGACGGGAAGAGGAAGGGCCTACTAGTAACCTCTCACACAAGAAATGTCTTGTAGGGGAAGATCTGCCTGGTGCACACTGTATAACAGCTCTTATAGGTCATAAGAGGGTGAGTACTTTGGGGTGTGGTAGTCAGTGCCCAGGAGATTTACCCGGGTAAGTAAAAAACAAAAAAAAAGTTTGTATGGTTTTTGACAAACCGAGAAAGGAGACCTAATTTATAGTGCCCAATAAGGCATTTTGCACACAAAAATGGAACCCCCCTTAAGGGTTGGAGTAGGTCTTTAACCAAATAATGCTTAATTAAATTGGACTAGACTGAGTATCCTTCGGGAACCAAAATAACTGTATGTGAGGAAATTTCTACGAGCAATAAACCATTACCTTATTGTTTGTTGGTTTTGTCGACAAACGTCGGCGGGCGAGGAGAGGTCACCAGCGCAAAGGGAGCCTGGTGCTGGATTCAGGTAAGTTGCTGAAGGGGTTTTAATGGGTGGGGGACCCTGAGGGTGAGGGTCCCCCAAGGATTATATAGTGTCAGGGAAACCGGTTTGTTTTCCTGACACTATAGTGATCCATTAACGTATTTGTTAGTGATCCATTAACAGCATTTTGCTGTAAACACTGCCTTTTCAGAGAAAAGGCAGTGTTAAATTACAGCCAAGAACACCTATAATGGCCACTCCTCAGATGACCACTAGAGGTGTTTCCTGGGTCAATACTGCACAGTGCTCCAAATCCTGCATGAAGACACTGAACTTTCCCCATACATATGCATTGATTCAATGCATCTGTATGAGGAGATGCTGATTGGTCAGGGCCTTGTTTGGCTCTTCCTCCTACCCTGCTTACTTGGCTGAGATCATCATAATTGACTGTCTCTGCCAATTCAATGCTTTCCTATGGGAAAAAAAAAAATACAATTGGTTGAGATCATCAATTCTGATTATGTCAGCTAAGGAGGCGGATTGGAGGTGGGGCCAAATCCAAAGAGCCTCACACGGCACTAGTAAAAGGTAAGTTTAATTATTTTACTTTCCTGGCAGGGGGCCTGCGGGCATAAATACTGATATGAGAATTATAATGTCAGAAATATTTTTTTTGTGTTTCTGACACTATAGACCCCTTGAAAAATTCAATTTACTACTCATTCTATGGCCTCCAATTGCTTACAGGAAAAATGAATCAATAACCGTGTATTAGCTTAATGTATATACAATATAGCATTCAAAAAAAAAAAAAAGTAATTTCTAAAACTAAACTCATTTTCCAGTCTAAAAGTGTAGAAGGACAATGGTGTGCTCTTTAGCACAGTTACACTAGGAATTTTCTTCTATAAAGAATGTCCTTCTATAGAAACAGAGTGTAAGTCAAGTTAATATCGAGTTAAGTGTTCAAAAAAGTAGATTCTCAGATGCTTTAAAACTACATCTCCCAAAATGCTTTGCCATTGTAAACACCTATGAATCGTATTTCTGTATTGCGCTCACGGAACATTTAATAAAATTTAAAAAAAAAGGATAGTGCAGATTGTTAACAAAACAACACTGTTTTAGTGTTACTCTAGTAATTTCAATGCAGATTCATTTTCACGGTTTCTAATCAAAATTCACTGAGCCCCTCATTAGTCGTCTTTATTCGTTAAACAAGTCCATTGGTAGAAATGTTGAAAATGCAAAACAATGCCCATCAAAAATGTCCTTTATTACATGAAAGTTTCATTAGCTCTTTTTGACAAGGACAGCTTTACAAGGATCCAAGTTAAAATATTAATGGGAACAGGATGCCTTTCCCCCCCTATTTCTAGGTTAGACGCAATCCTTTTAACCCCTTCCGTGCCTGTATTAAACACAGCTCTAAATAAAAAAAGTGACTAAAAAATAAACCATTTTCTTGCTTGTGTCTGACTGAAAGGTAGGAGGCGCGCACAGATTTATATGTTTTGAAACATATCTAAGTGTATTGAGCATTTGAAAGCATCTTAATTCACATGTGATTTTCACCCACACACCCAAAGTTTTCTGAATTTATTAGTTCAAGCTGCCTCTGAGGAAGTGGGTGTCTGAAGGTTTAAATCATGTTGTCAATGATCTTTCTGCATTATAGATTACAAAACCGCTTCCTGTGAGATAACCCCATTAGCACTATTGCTGTATTGACTGCTGCTAATTAATGCACTGTTTTACATAGTGTAAAAATATCACCCTGATAACCTTAACCGTTGAGTAATGATAAATAGGCCCACCACCCTCCGTTATTTAAAAGCCATATTCCAGATGTATGTGGATTTTAGCACAACTCTGTTTATTATGAAACCGCATCCTCATATTAGAAGACGGTTCTATAATTAATGGGTGAAGCTTTTTCATTCTGTTCTTTTTTTTTTTTTGCCTAATTTGCTATATTTCCTTCATGCTTTAGCTGAAAATATGTATTTCCCAGCTGTCCATCTCCAAGAAGGACAATCCCAAATGTGTCCATATCTGACAGTCTAGTATGCCTCTCTGACAGTCCAGTATATCCCTCTGTGTTAGGGAGAAAATGTAAATGATGTGCATATAATGCAACCCATTTCTGTAGCAGGCTATTATGGATGTCTATCATTTGGCAAGCTTCATGGATGATAATGCCATTTATGATTTGTTATCCAATGTTACTGATTTGTTTTTCCAATATCCTGCTTCTCTGGTTCATTTTCATCTTTCATACTCTGTCTTTCTAAAAAAAATAAAAAAATCTATTTCTAACTAAAAACAAAAGACAAAGTAGGCACTCCTTTGTCTAATGTATATTTCCTAAGCCAGAAACACGACCGCTATCCGCAGTGATGGTTGTAATTGTCTCTGTCTATGGAGGATTCCCCCAGTCACTGGACCCCCAGCGGCGATGTCATTATTGGGTGTCTTTGCAAATTATGAAAAGTCCCCAGACTGTGACATTGCCGCTTAAAGCCCACTTCTGGTCATTGGCAGACCTATTAGCCAATATTATGTACATTAATTATGACAGACATGTCCTATAAAAGGGTCCTGCCACTAAGCTATTCAGCTTGTCAATCCCAATACTAAAATTTGGAGTAATTTCTTAAATTCATTTCTATGCATGTCCTATTGATCAATCTCTGATGATTGACAATTGATCTTCTAAAACAAGTGTTCCATTTTCTACAATCTATCTGCAATACAGTAGAACTTGTTTCTCTGATTGATGCTGTGGCTACAGCTATGTGCACGGGATTAAAAAAATGTAACTGTATATTTTATTTTGTAATATGCAATGTACTACAAACAAGGGTTTAAGAAATATAGTTATTTTATTTGTGAGCACTGGATAGATGCCACAGCACATAGATAACTCTGCTTATACACGTTGCACTCCTGGGGACTGTGTAATCAAATAGACATTGCCACATTATTTGAGAAGTAATAAATGCTGTTTTATATTTCCTGCCATCCTAGAACGAAGTTAAATATACAGGGAATCAAGTACATGCAATACTTGGCTCCTGACAGTATGACTGATGGCTTCTAATACATTTCTTGCTCTGTGTGATACCTTGTCTTGCCAATAGATAATTCTGATATTCTGCTATATAAATTAAGAGCTGTTTAATGCAGGTACAAAATATTTCTTTGACTGGTATTGCTTTTCCATTTCAAATTCTGTGCTGATATCGACCATGGAGTTTATATCTGATAATGAAAATTATTTAGAGGACCTGGAGGTACATGTGGTGGAAGATGTATATGTCTTTCAATAATTCACAGGGGAAACAGCAGTGCAACTTAACGCAAACTCATCATGGTAACACTGTGAGCCATTGGGCGAACTTCTAAGTTACACTCTGGTTTTAGCTGACTTCATATCAAAACTGGGTTTAATAGAATTCTCCTTCCATGGTGTTGGAAACAAGTAAAATAAGCCTGATAATAGGATTGGAATTGGACACATGGTTGGTAAGGTATGAATTCTAACTCAGTCTTATGGATTGCAATTACATCCAAAGTAAAATGACAAATTCAATCTTTTGCTAGATGATCTGATAATACACAATGTTAAATATAAATATTGCTAATATTCATATATAATATAGAGGTGTGCATGCTTATTTTTCTTACCAATAAATATATATATATATATATATATATATATATATATGTGTATTCATACAAGTGTTACACCTGAGGGGTTCTAGAAACATAGACCAAAGATCAAGTGATTCATATATTTCCTTAGAGTCCATAGAGGAATTATTGTCCTCTAACACATGGTTCATCAATTTGAACATTTACCATTCTGATATTAGGCTATAATTCTTATAATGCACTTTAAGCCTTCAGCTAGAGGTGTGAATGAATGTGTTTTATTAAAATATAAATAAAGAATACAGGATTTTTGACCACTCTCTCAGGGAAATTACACAATAATTGTGTGATTTATGTGATAATACTATTATTTATTATTATTATTATTATTGTTATCACTGGCATTTATAAAGCACTGACATATTCTGTAGCACTGTGCAGTTAGGGTAAAAGACAATACAGTATATACTAATCAATAAAAAAGGTAAAGAAGGCCCTGTCTGTGAGCTGATACTTAGTCATTAAAGCTCTTTTATACAGAGTACATACATAGATAGATAGTCTAAGAGCTTACAATCTACAGGACATCAGTTGTCATACAGCTGTTGATTGCAGTAGTGCAATATTAGGGAGTGAGCAAACAGCTCTCATTTCTTCCAAGATGTAAACACACATAATGTCTTGTACACTCAAAAATGAACAGCCGGGGTTCTTGTTCTAACAATATAGTAACAGTGCTGACATCAGTCTGACAAATAGTGTTTGCAATACTTATTTTCTTTTTTCTCCTCACCTATATTTTAAAATGGAGAATTAATGTGGATGGAGGATATGTATTCTTCTCCATTCCCAGACTGCCACCAAATAAAAGGTGATGTAAATATTTGAGCACTGAAGCAAAATGACAAGTGCTCGGTTATCATTGCACCCACTAATACCTAAGTCCCAGGGGGCATTCTCTGCAACTCTCCTGGTGGTGAGCAAAGGTAAATCCCGAGCAAACTACATGGCTATTAGTGCTTCTCCATTGTGGAGATCTCTTTAATTCTGCAGCCTAGCCTTACCACGATGTCATATCCTGGTGTCCACAGGGACTGAAACTCAGATCACTGAAACTGCAAGAAAAAAAGATTTGCACCACAGGAGACCCTTATCTACTGATTGTCCCACTTAGCCACCATCAGTCCCTCACCCTGGGTCATCTGACAACAGAATATGAGGTCCTCTAGTGCATGGTTTCACTTTGATTCTTGAGAAATTGTATCAGACTAAATTAAGATCAGTTTCTTGGAAATGTAGACTTTAACGAAAGGGTTAACTCTTTGAGAACCAAAGTGGCCTAATACCTGCTATATGCAGTAATTGTCATAGGTACCAACTTGGTTAAATTTCAGGCATTATTTTCTGCTTATAGGTTTTCATTATAATATTTTTTTTTAATCCATCCACACGCTATCCTTTCAATTTGAATTAGCTTAATCCTTCTTGGATCTGGATAGAATTGATAACAGCTTTATAAGGCTTGAGGTTAAAGCAGTGCTCGAATATTATGTTGTCTCCCAGGGTTTACAGAGCTGTTTGTTTGCTATTTTATGTTCTAATATTAGAGCTGGATGAACTCTGAAAGATCATCATTGCACCCTGACTGTTAATTTGTCAATAAATCTTATAATCCAAAGTAAACTTTCTAAACCTTAGAATTTTATATACAGGCGTCTAGAGTTCACGTTGCTCTTTCTATCTAGGTTTTACGACTCCATGTAGGAAACCTATCCATGTTGGAAACATCTCAAGTCTAATTTTTGTTTTTACGATGAACCATTTATTGTTTTCTCTGAAACAATATTAACAAAGTGGTAATTACTTCACCAAGATATAGTTATCAGATATAAAGAGGTTTTAATAAAATATGGTTACTCCAGATTGCTTATCTTATGTCCATTTTTCAAGTCAATTTAAATGGTATCATTCCCCTTATTTATTTACCAACTCACAACTATATATATATTCGAAACAAATAAAGGAAAGGTAGCGCCACTGAAATATAAAGGTAGTATACTACTATCACATGTGACAAATAAAGGAAAGGTAGTGCCACTGAAATATAAAGGTAGTATACTACTATCACATGTGACAAATAAAGGAAAGGTAGTGCCACTGAAATATAAAGGTAGTATACTACTATCACATGTGACAAATAAAGGAAAGGTAGCGCCACTGAAATATAAAGGTAGTATACTACTATCACATGTGACAAATAAAGGAAAGGTAGCGCCACTGAAATCTAAAGGTAGTATACTACTATCACATGTGACAAGCTGGAGAAGTAAAACATATATACACAATAGTTAAAAAGTCCAGAGTAAAAAGTCTATGAGGTAGATAAACCCAAAGTGAAAACCTGTCCGTGGAGGAGGGTACAGTCTCCATAGTAGGTGTATTCCTCAATGTGGTATAAATAAATCCTTAAAGTTCATATGAATTAGATAAAGATGACAACTAATGGTGCAGTATGTCCCAAATAGAGGCTAAATACAATATAGAAAATCTTTGGTCCTACTCACGTTTGGTAGAGCTATCTACTTAGCTCAAGTGTTGATAGCGTACAGTGGTACAATCCCCACTTATAGGATACGTGAGGTCTTATGTAGTCTTGCTTGATATAGGAACCATATAAAAAAGAAGAGACCGCAACAGTGCTTAAAGGAAAAAAAAAACAGAGGTGATATGATAAAATAACAAGTGGTTACTCACATCTGATTGAGCAGACTAACTGTTCAATGAATACTGCTTGAGTGGTACAATTCCCGCCTAGGATTCTTTGGAGTAATATCCTCACTAGAAAGTTAAAAACTTCTGAAGCCAGGTAAAAAGGATGGTGATAATAGCAATAAAAGAAGTATAAAAAAAGTAAAATGGCTAACTCGCAAGCAGAAAGTGACCAAAATACCTTTATTAAAAATACTGTTATAATAAAAACCACAACGCGTTTCGCCCTTAGACTTTTTCAAGTGGAGAACAGCTGAGATCCAGCTTGTCATATGTGATAGTAGTATACTACTTTTATATTTTAGTGGCGCTACTTTTCCTTTATTTGTTTCTACTATTTATGCTATAGGGCCTGTGAGGAAGCCCTATTGTTTAAGTGTGCTGCCATCCCTTTATTTATTCTTATTGTGTGTTGTTTAGATAGAGAACGTTGATCCTTTTTTGTACATATATCTATCTATCTATATCACAACTCAACCATATATGTCTCTCTGACTAGGCTAATATTTCTGAATTTCCTATGTCAATATCCATCTCCCTTCTCAGCCCTCTATCTCAGCAGCTATTCTCTACTTTCATTTTGGCATCAATCCCTTTCTTCTACCTGGGCAACTTTCAAATTTGTCCACACTGCATCTCAGAGTTCTCCAATACATCTCCTCTTTGTTATAATAAACATATGTTTTCATTTATGGGTACCATATTCATCTTCCCATCTTTCTCACTCTCTTTAAATGAGATATATCTCCATTCACTTCAGTATCAGTATCTCAGATTCCTTCTTCAACCTGAAGTCCATCCCACCATCCACTTATCTGAGAGCACACTCTTAGTCTCCTTTCATTATTAGAACGGTAGGTCCATTCTTGCCTGTCTATGAATAATATCACCTTATATCATTTTGTTCTCAACCATCAATTTTCTGAATATTCTTGCATTACATGTTAGGCTGCAGCTGGTAGTTCTGCATTTTATGTAGCTTGGTGGTGTATTCAGAAAGGGGGGCTAAGAACAAACTCACATGAGCCATGGGACAGAAAGTCATCTGCCAGGCCACCTGTAGAAAACATAGGCCTTGAGGAGTCTGCCCGGTGTTGAACGTAGCAAATAATTGAAAGCCACACTTTCATAAAAGCAGCAGTGGGGCTATGAGTGTCATCAGAGATTGTAATGTAAGTCAGCAAAATAGAAAATCCACAGGCTTTAAAAATTTACTGCAAAATAATAATAAAAAAACCTGAAGCAAATCCCAAGCTTCATCGTTGCACAGGCAAAGATACGGGTTCAGGCTATCAGTGGTTTAGCACAGCCTTTGAACATTTATTCCTTGCAAATCCAGTGCACTAAACTCTTTACAGGTTTCTTTCATACCTTTTTCCCCTTGTCTTGTCTTGCTTTGACTATTGACCACAGAGATCTTTACTCTTTTTTATGGTAAAGAGACTTTGTAAACAAAGTACTCTGATAACACTAAGGCAGAACATTTTGTGTTCTCACACGTATTGAGACTAGGGATCTAGTGCATGTGATAGAAGATAGTCAGCCACAAGATGAAGGAAGTCACCAAGGGAATTTAACAAAGCTTTAAAGAGTCAAAAAACAACAGCAAACCAATCAGCTGCAAATATTTGCAATACAGAGATTTAAGGTTAAAGAGGATGGGGAAAGAAGTTGAACATCTGTAAATCACATGACCTTATGCGCTGGCATTTGAACTTAACTACACTGATATAAATCACTATAATATTTTATGTTCTAGAACTGGTTCATCCCTCTTAGTGTGTTCAACTTGCAAGAATATGCATTCCTGTATATCATTAATCCAGATCATCTGGTTCAAAGATTTGTATCTAAAATAAGTAAATACGCTGTTATATACAACACTGAATCGAGTTAACATGTTCTGTGTGGTCACAGTTAACAAACTTAAATACAGGTGGTAGTTTTATTTAATATGAGCAGTATTTCTAATGAGCTTACATTTCTCACTGATGTTAAACATTATCTAAAATATCAATAACTGATTATTTATCATTTTACCTTTGCTTGTACAATACATGGAGTGTTTGTTGCATCAATATATCTGTTTGTGTATGATGTACAAATTGGAAATTTACCGATCCTTTTTTATATATATATATATAGTACTCTTTTTTTATCACAGTAGGCACTATTGATTTATATGGGTTTTTTTGTTTTTGTTTTTTTAATGGGTTATTACAAGCAATCGGCTGTTTATGTAATAGCATCATCAGTGTGTTGACTGAAATGGTCCGTCTGTGCCACAATTCTAAATACCGTAATGTACAAATGGTTCCTGTATCTTATGCAAATGTTAACTTATGCGATTCTTATATCTGGAATACCTCAATAATATTGCCCACGAGGGTTGGATCCCACATTTGTTTAACCAATGTCACTTGATTTCCTGGATGTCGAGAAGAGCAGACATAAAGTACAAGAAAAAAAAATCGAGACCACCATTCAACATTCAAAAATGAATCTCTTTAGTTATTAATCTTCTTAATTGCACAGTGAAGTTAATCCCATGCAGGATATAGAGACATGGAAAGGTATATAAAACACAGATCAGACATGTTGCACTATAGATAAAACCAGGACAAGATGTAGAGGCTAAGAGATTAGGGTTTTGTCAGAACCTAAAATCCATGAGAGGATAAGACTACTATCACATAAAACACATGATGTAAAGCACATGGGCATAAAACATGAAGTGTTTAAGGAACTAATTCCTTCAAACTTCTTATAGCTATAAAATGACCCATATCTAACAAAATGTCCTGATTTGTGACCCAAGTCAGTCCATCCTGGATTCCAATATGCCATTACTCTTAGCCCTTGATATAAACTCACTCAAAAACTACTAGAAAGTGCTCATGTATGTACAAAGTCTGTATATACAGTTCTTCTGCCAAAGGGTGCTTCTTCATCGACATTTCCACATATAAAATAAAAGACTAAAAATAACTTTTTTTTTAAATTCTTTTAAGTCAAGGCCTCATAGTGCAATTGTGCCATCTCTAGATGAGGAACAATTGACTATAATTGGTTAAAAACACAATGGTGGAACTATGGCCGCACCAGCAAAAATGTCAGTGTGTGTTTATTTGCCAGTATTTACATATGTGTGTATTTGTCACATTAAGTATGTATCTGCATCTGTGTGTCAGTGTGTATATGTGTGTATCTGTTTGTCAATGTGTATGTATATATGTGTCTGTATATATGTGTGCATATGTCTGTGGCAGTGTTTGTCCATATGTGCATACATCCCAGCATTCAAGCCAACACTACGTATAAACACACCCCTGCAAACAAACACTACGCACAGACACACCCCTGCAATCAAACACCAACACTACGTACAAATACATGCCTGTATTAAAACACCAATCAAATAGATGGTACAAACACACCCCTTCATTCAAACAGCAACACTGGACACAAATGAATACCTGCTTAAAAAAAAACAAAAAAAAACATGGCTGCATTTACACTCAAGTACACCACTGCTTTCAAATGGCATCAGTACATACAAACACACAAATACACCCCTACATGCACATACTCCATACAAAAACATGCTTATATTCAAACACTGCTCACATACACAACCCTAAAAGAATGAGGAAATTCTAGATCCACAGCTGATAAAGCATTGTTGGAGATATAGGATCTGATTGAGATAAACCTATTGGTGCTAGAGGGGACCACAATACAATTCTTGCCCCCAGGGCCCTTTCTGCATTAGTCCTAGAACAAATAATAGTGGAAGGATAAACACTGACAGAGTTATTTATTAAAAGTGAGAATTCAAAGTAAAGTCAACGTGAATTTCTAATGCAAGGTCGAACTAGCCTAACTGGAAACATATGCTAAGCTAACAATGTTTTTAGTTCTGCTACTGAATTCTCATTTTTTTTTGTTTTTAGTAAGTAACCCTGATAATGACCATGTAGGAAAGGGCATGCATGGAAGCCAGATATGGCTTAACAAACAAATACAGAACCCGGGGTAAGCTGGTTGCAGCCATATTCAAATAACGTGGCTTGGGCTGAGGCCTCATTGTGTTTTATATATCTAATATAACCATGTCCTTGTTTGTTCTCTGTGACCTCCTAGGAACTTTATTGTTTGGCTTCCTTTGTGATTGAACCAGAGCAGCTCATAAACCATTGTCTGTTTCTGCAGAATCCCAGTTGTGAACAGATCAGTTTGTTTTGATAGAGTAATTAGATGGGGCAATAAACTCAAACACTTGATCAGTGAACCTTCATTGAGAATGAATTAATTTGGAGTAAATGTGTTAAGCAGCAATCCCAATTTGCTCTACTCATTGAATCATTTGCATGCTCTTCTATACTACAAAAATGCATATCCTGGTGTATATAGTACTTTAGCGTTTAACCCTTTAGGTGCCTGCATGATTGCCTTTGTTTTATTTATCCCCGTACACTGCTCGAGCAGTCAATGGATGGATTTGCAGGAAGGCAATGTTTTAATTACTATCACGGCAGTTTTGCAGCTTTAGCTGTGGAGTCCCCAAACTGGCACATGTGGTTCAGAGCTTATGCCATTTAATTTTCACTTTGTATGGCCTTTCTGTTCGAAAAATCTGAGTTATTTCCATTTATTAGATATCTGGACCTAAAACCCACCTGGTCATTATTTTGGTGTATTTTAATAATATTACATAGAAACCCTTTAGTAATTTAGGGATACGTTTAAAAATGTCAAACTATATGATTGATCTATTTAACCTCATTTACACGTAAGGAATTTACAGGTTTCATAAAATGGGTGGAATAAACTCCCCTTCTCTACACTATTTAAACCAATACATAATGATTACAGGGGTTTACCTAGAGCATTTGGCAACCGTGGCAGGCCCTCATTTTGTCACCCTCTTCACCCCTCCTACATTTTTTTTTAATGTATGTAGCATTGAGCACTGTTTGCGAGTTTCAATGTAAGCATGTTTTTGTATGGTGTATGTGTGAGTGAATGTAGGAGTGTGTTTGAATGTAGTGTTGGCATTTTAATGCAGGCATACATTTGTGTGTAGTGTTGACGAGATGCAGTGGTGTGGTTACATATAATGGTGATGTTTTAATACAGAGGTGTGTTTGTATATAGTGTTTACACTGGAATGCAGGGATGTGTTTGTGTGTAGTGTTAGCAAGATGCTGAGATGTATGCAGATATATACACAAACTGACACTCATGCAGATACAGACACACAGTCACAAACAAATACAGAGACACACATATATACACACATGCAGCTACACAGACACATACACACAATGCCATCCTTCTGTTTCCTACCTGCTGGCTGAGGCTGTTGGGAGTTGGGCTCTGGTCTCACTGTTAGCTGGGAGGGAGTGACTGAATTTCACTTCCCCCCAGCGCTGCCATTACATTATTACAGAAGCCTGGTCGCACCATTAAAGCACCATTAAAGCACTGCAGCGCACATCCGGGCCCCTTAAGCTGTGTTGACACTAGGAACACTATATAGGGGAGGCACATAAACGGCGAGAGGGGGTGTGGGAGCGGAGCATTAATCATTTTCACTAGTGAATGGGGTAATGTGCTGACATTGCCTGTCTGACGACAGCATGTTGTGCGTGCTGGCATCAGACAACACATTTGCATAGAATTCACATTGGCCATCCAGATTTCTGGGATGGCTGACACCTCTTAATATTGATCTTTGTTTAGCGGATAACTCCCCTATTTGCTATCCTTATGTGGGATTGCCATATTTAAGGACACCAAATAAGGGAGCTATCTGCTAAACCGCACCCTAATTTGGTATCTTTACATATGGAATCTCACATAAGGGCACCAATTTAGGAAATTCTCTACTAAACAGCTAAAAGATCAAATTAAAAACAAAAACTTTTTCTTAATTTTAATCTTTCAGTTGTTTAGTAGATAACTCACTGATTTGTTATCCTTATGCGGGATTGACATATTTAAAGATACCAAATTAGGGAGCTATCTACTAAACACATACACAACCACAGATATACAAACACATTTAGTTATTTAGAGGTCCAACCAACCTCCCTACCTAGCTCTGGGAGGGCTGGAGTGGATCCTCCCCCTGGTGACTAGCGGTTGCTGCTATGCTGGGATCGCTGTGCTTTTCCTGCACAGCTCACTCGCATGACCAGTAGTGATGCCGATGCCAGGATAACGTCATATCCCGATTGCCGGCTTACTGTAGGGCACGCACAAACTCCTATATGGTCCATAAAAAATGCTTCATCTCTCTGCCTCCCAGTATATATCTGTCCTAGCCACTTGTGTGAAAATGTGTGTTTGTGACAGCCTATGTACATGCAATGTGTGTGACTGCATATGTAATCTGTGAATGTGAGCCTGTGTATGATGTGTCTATGTGACAGTGGGGGAACAGTTGTATGTGCCTGGTACTTAGTGTGTGATATTGCAGGGGGGAATGTGACAACATGGAAGTATATGTAAGTGGGTAAGTACAACTAGCAGGAGAAAGGTATATGGCAGGGTGGGACAGTGTGGTGGATACAGGGGGAGCAGGGGAAAGGGCCTCAACAACACCTGAAGGGCTAGCAGCAGCCTGAGGCTCAAACCCCACCCTCTAATGGCAGTGGGAGCGCACCACCCTGTGTAACTTCACGGGGCCTACTTACCACCACCGGCCTTGGAGTAAAAGTGCTGGCCCGTCGCTCATACGCCACCCGGGCCAGCCTTCATGCGACATCCCGACTGCAGGATTACATTGGATCGTGGTCCACGTGCATTGCTGCAGACCTCCCACTAGGGGGAAAGGAGGGGACAGGAGGTGCAGGCCTCATGCCAGATGACTCTGACACACGAGCCCGAAGTCTGGCTCCTGTACCAGGCAAAGAGATGATCCACGGCCCAGATGAGCCAGCGGTTGGTAGTACCATTCTGCGCTTGTGCGGCCACCAGAAGTGGATGTCGCAGGAGAGGAAGCCATGGGAGCCAGGCCGCAGGGGGCAGACAACACACCGGCAGCTGGCTGAGGAGAGAGAAAGCGAGCAAAGTGCTCGCGTAGACGCTGGCCACCGTCTTACACTGCAGCAGCCCTGAGGGCCATAATTCCCACCCTGGCATATACCCCTCTAAATGTCATATAATACCCACACTGCCATAATAACCTTTCTGCCATATACCCCCACCTTGACGTAATACCCTCTCTTCCATATAACACCCGTGACATACAACACCCACCCCTGCCATATAAGACAATATACTCACCATTACGCCTGCAGTCACCTCTGTCAATCCACTGTGTATTATATTACATTTAGAGGGGTATATGCCAGGGTGGGAATTATGGCTAGGTAGTGGGTTTATGGCAGCAAGGGTATTATGACAAGGCAGGGGTTATATGGCAGAGAGGGTATTATGACAAGGTGGGGTGTATATGGCAGAGAGGGTATTATGACAAGGCAGGGGTGTATATGGCAGAGAGGGTATTATGACAAGGCGGGGTGTATATGGCAGAGAGGGTATTATGACAAGAGGGTATTATGACAAGGTGGGGTGTATATGGCAGAGAGGGTATTATGACAAGGCTGGGTGTGTATGGCAGGGAGGGTATTAAAACAAGGCAGGTGGGTATGGCAGAGAAGGGTATTATAACAAGGCGGGGGTTTATTGAGACAAGGCGGGGGTGTAAATGGTAAGGAGGGCAGGGGTGTTGAAATTTAAAAACAAACTACTTGTCCAGGGACTAAAGTGTTTGCCCAATCTACTTGTCTGCTCTGACAATCTACTTGTCCTGATGCAATTTTTTATTTATTTATCAAAAACTTATTTAAGGTCTTTATTGATAGTAATTTAGGAGACAGACTTGGTGTAGGGCACATAGTGTGGGGTGGGATAGGGATGTAGTGTGTGCAGGGCATTGTAGGGCACATAGTGTGGGGTGATAGGGATGTAGTATGGGTAGTATGTAGTGTGAGGTGGGATGGTGGCAGGTGGCAGAGTGTGGGAGGGAGGGGGTGACAGAGCGTGGGAGGGAGTGACAGGCAGAGTGAGGGGATGACAGGTGGCAGAGTGAGGATGTGAGTGACTGGTGACAGAGAGAGAGGGGGGTTACTGATGACAGAGTGAGAGGGTGATACAGTGAGGGAGGGGTGGGGTGACTGGGGACAGAGTGACTGAGGGAGGGAGTGACTAGGGTCAGTGACTAAGGGAGTGGGTGACAGAGTGACGAAGATGGGTTGACTGGTGAGGGGAGGGGTGACAGTGACTGAGGGATGGGGTGACTGGTGACAATTACTGAGGGAGAGGTGACAGAGACTGGGGGATGGGGTGACAGAGGGAGGGGGTGAGGGTATAATGGCAGGGAGGGTATTATGATTAGGTGGGGTAAATTTACAATAATATTTTTAGCCTACCATTCAGAGGGTGCAGCAGGGGCTCTCTCTCATCATCTCCATCCCAGCCCAGGATCAGGCAGTGCAGCAGGTGCAGGGGATTTAGACAAAATGACTCTAACCCCCTCATGTTTGGAGTGGCTGCGGGGGAGAAACCTGGCAGAATACACGCTCTTCGCCCCCTGCTGGTACACTTCATAATAACCTCTGTGGTGCTTAGTGATGACACAGATAAGCGCTGGAGCCGCAAGGGAGAGGATATTATAGCTGAACGAGCAGGAGGCACTGAGTGTCACATCCCCCTACTGAGTGACACCCAGGCGGACCTTCCACACCTCCTCCCCCTTCCCTCTTAGTATGCCACTGCCTGATTACATTGCCTTATCTACTAAATGGCAATGTTTTAGTTTGCAGTGTTAAAACTAAAGAGCCATTGAGATGATGGTCCTTTAAAGATCTCGTCTTACCTTGAAAAGTTTAGTTACCATATTTATTCAACTAAAAAATTAATAGGATAATTGCCGTCTTCCCATAATTTTATCTTGGTGAGTTGTATATTTCTCATGCAGTGGTATAACTACCACAGTTGCAGGGGTCTCAGCTGTGACCGGGCCCATCACTCCAGGATGCCCAGCTGCTCTGTTGACCTCTGCGAACATGGGGGCTGGCATAACTTCAGGGCTGGTGCACAGCCACACCAGGCCGACGGGTGCAGTGGCTGGGTGACTGGCAGGTGAGGAGAACATAGCACAGCACTCCCCTCTGGCCGGTCACTGTATGTAGCCTGGCCGGGCCGGCGCGGTCTTACAGGAAGTGCTCACTGAGAGAGTACTACCTATTAGACAGAGCACCACAGTATGCTTAGGGATAGAGATGAACACATACAGGAGGAAAGAGGGATGGGGAAAGACACATGTAGGGACTGGGGGTATGGGAGAGAAAATAGAGGTGATGGGGGGATGAAAGAGACAAATAAGGGAGAGGGGGAATGATACACAGATAGGAGTTGGTGGGAATCAGTCACATGGAGGAACTGGGGGGCAGGGTGAGACACACAGGGGCTGTAGGGAGATGAGACACATGGAGGGGCTAAGGAGGAAAAATGAGACACATAGAGGGGCTGGTGGGGGATGAGACACATGGGGATACAAGGGGAATTTTTGCATCAGGGCACAGTGGTTTCTAGTTACATCTATTAATGGCAATTACTATTAACTTTTGTTAGTAGCAATTTTCTGGTGTGTCTGAGCAGAAATTTGGCACTGTCTAAAAGCTGTTATAAAGGAAGAAAAATCGTTACTATGTCTGTGTTAATAATTCTCATTGGATTGTCTAGTGAATCATTTTAAAACAATGGCATGTCTATCAGAAATTAAACTTTTTATTTTTCACAGCTAGTACAAGTTAAAATTAGTAATGCAATCATAGAAACAATTACCTCTGTTTTGTGTCCTCAACTGACCTACTGTATTTCAAATCAAACAGAATTGCTATAATTATTAATATAATCTTTATATTTCAGCAAGTTCATATAATTTTGCTTTTATGTATCATAACGAAATGTCAGTATATTTTAATATTCTGAAAATACAAAGTAAATAAGTTACCTTATTTCTACATTTCCTTCTGAGATTTTGTGAAAATTTCACTTTAAATATTCTCCAGTAGAATCAGAGTGTTTTTAATTCTATTTATTACACAGAGATTATCTTCCACATTTGAAAACAATTCTTAATTCTGGTTTATGACTGTGAAATAAAATTTCAGAAATTTCATAAGAAACCCCCCCCCCAAAAAAAAAGATACATTTTTATAATTGTAAAAATATTTTACATCACTACGTCTGGAATTTATTTCCTTCCTTTCGATTCATTTATTCCTTTCTCCTTTTGTAGTCATACCCATGACATAAAATGGAATCTGAGTGTATATTGTTGTTCCTGTTTCGCTTTTTCAATAAAGTTATTTCTAACAAAGACAGTGTCACTGCACTCTAGTATATATGACGCCAAACGCAGTGACGTCAACTGAGTGATGATGTGGTGGGCAAGCCAGGTGGAAGTGATCGGCGGAGACCGAAGGACCTAAAAATCGAGAGCAAAGTGGAGACATTCAAGAGCTCTTGAAGTAGTATGATGAAATGAGTTGAGCTTATTCATGGAGAACTTTTCTTCTGAGTTACATATTTATGCAGCCTCTTTCTTCATTGTACTTGTTACCTG
This sequence comes from Pelobates cultripes, assembly GCA_933207985.1. Taxonomy (NCBI): domain Eukaryota; kingdom Metazoa; phylum Chordata; class Amphibia; order Anura; family Pelobatidae; genus Pelobates; species Pelobates cultripes. Next base: position 35,165,472 of record OW240920.1, on the reverse strand, counting down.
AGACACAAGGCTTTTCAGCTTGCCCTAGCATTAAAAGACTACATATATTGGGGGTGGAGCTTTATAGGGGAGATATCAGGAAGAGATATGTTTGTATTTACACTTTCTTGCAATATTGAGAAATTCCAGTCTACTTAGCAGCACATTTGTTTACATCTGAATGCAGAGTTTAGATTTTTTGAACATTTACACTATACATAAAAAAATGGTATTGGATTCCAATTTTTTTTTTAGCTTGTGTTTAGGCCCAAGGGAGATAGCACATCTTAGCGGACAAGGGCACATGTATGAGTGTGGGAATGGTTGAGCAGTGATTGGCTATTATGTGAGTGTGGAAGTGTTTGGTAGGAATGGGTGGGGATTAGTTAGATTACCTCAGTGCCACTTAGGATCTGGGCCAGCAACAGCCTCCCTCCTGAGCCTGCTAAATTTTTTTCTGGGCCTGTGGGTTTTACTGCCTGTTGTCATGGATGTTGAGGCCATCCTGGCAGCCCTCAGGGCTGCTGCAGTGCAAGACGGTGGCCAGCGTCTACGCAGGCACTTTGCTCGCTTTCTCTCTCCTCAGCCAGCTGCCGGTGTGTTGTCTGCCCCCTGCGGCCTGGCTCCCATGGCTTCCTCTCCTGCGACATCCACTTCTGGTGGCTGCACAAGCGCAGAATGGTACTACCAACCGCTGGCTCATCTGGGCCGTGGATCATCTCCTTGTGCCTGGTACAGGAGCCAGACTTCGGGCTCGTGTGTCAGAGTCATCTGGCATGAGGCCTGCACCTCCTGTTCCCTCCTTTCCCCCTAGTGGGAGGGCTGCAGCAATGCACGTGGACCACGATCCAATGTAATCCTGCAGTCGGGATGTCGCATTAAGGCTGGCCCGGGTGGCGCATGAGCGACGGGCCGGCACTTTTACTCCAAGGCCGGTGGTGGTAAGTAGGCCCCGTGAAGTTACACAGGATGGTGCGCTCCCACTGCCATTAGAGGGTGGGGTTTGAGCCTCAGGCTGCTGCTAGCCCTTCAGGTGTCGTTGAGGCCCTTTCCCCTGCTCCCCGTTTTCTCCACCCCACCCCTTCTAATTTTACCACTTCTAGTTTACCCCCTTCTGTTTTCCCTCTTTTGTCTTCCACCCCTTCTCCTTTGGTGGCTCTCCCCCCTCCTCCTATTCCCCTTGGTGTGTCCTTTCCCCCTCACCCCCCGGCTCCCCTTGCTTCCTCTGCCCCCTCCCCTGTTGTCCCTGCTGTCCTCCCTCCTCCCATTGCTACGCCTGGTCTATCCCCCTCCCTCTCTGGGGTCCCCTCTGGTCCCCCATCTGGGTCCCCTCCCATCCCTTCTACTTACCTTTCTCGGCTGCCTCCGGGTCTGGGGTGCAGGCTCAGTTCTTCACTACTGCTATTTTCCCAGGCCTCTGATATTGTTGTGAAAAAAAGAAAAAGGTACTATATAATCTCCCAACCAAGACAAGAGGAAACGTGCCAAACACCCAACAGTGTACCTCACATACACCAATATAATATGAACAAAAAAGTAAATCTATACTGTATAAAATACTAGTGTAGATTAAAGGGGTAGCACAAAAAATATATACAACCTGTAGATAATACAAGAAACTTCCTTCACAAGATCTAAAATATAAGAAAAATCACACAATAGTGAAGCATGTACAGTCAATGTATAATACACTCCCGGAGGTAGAGAACTTACAGGACCAAACTGTAGATCTGAACTTGTCTCCCTTCCATAGGGTATATAGATAAAAGGTTCTTCTCTCGGGAAGCTTGTGTATACGGACCAAAGGTGCAAATTCAAGACGCTCAATCCTCAGAAGAAAAAGAGGTATATAGAGCAGTATTGTAGATAAAAAATTAATTTATTTATACAAAATGCACTTACATCAAATGAAGCTCATAGCAGCATGTCACCACTAGCAAGTGGTACCCAGGAGAAGGAGTCTCTCTGTAGCAGAATGTAAACATATATATAAAAAAATACACTAAAAGAACACACATAAAAAAACAAAAAAAAGGGGGAAGTAAATATATATATATAAAAAAGTATAAAAAAGTACTTTTTTACTTATATATATTTACTTCCCCCTTTTTTTTGTTTTTTTATGTGTGTTCTTTTAGTGTATTTTTTTATATATATGTTTACATTCTGCTACAGAGAGACTCCTTCTCCTGGGTACCACTTGCTAGTGGTGACATGCTGCTATGAGCTTCATTTGATGTAAGTGCATTTTGTATAAATAAATTAATTTTTTATCTACAATACTGCTCTATATACCTCTTTTTCTTCTGAGGATTGAGCGTCTTGAATTTGCACCTTTGGTCCGTATACACAAGCTTCCCGAGAGAAGAACCTTTTATCTATATACCCTATGGAAGGGAGACAAGTTCAGATCTACAGTTTGGTCCTGTAAGTTCTCTACCTCCGGGAGTGTATTATACATTGACTGTACATGCTTCACTATTGTGTGATTTTTCTTATATTTTAGATCTTGTGAAGGAAGTTTCTTGTATTATCTACAGGTTGTATATATTTTTTGTGCTACCCCTTTAATCTACACTAGTATTTTATACAGTATAGATTTACTTTTTTGTTCTCTGATATTGTTGCCGCATCTGCCCAGAAGGTGGTGCCTGGAACAACTGTGAATGTGGACACAGTGGTGAATACTCTGGATCAAGCTCCTAACTGACCTGCTTTGCTACCATTACCACACTCAGGCTACCGAGTGGCTACTGGTGAGTCTTGTTCAGCTTTGTCTAACCCGTCAGGGGGTGCTGCACTCAGGAGGTTTCTTTATGGCCTTAGGGTTTTTTTAGATCAGTGGGAGCAAGGTGCGCAGGCGCTAGGGGGTTCTGGGTTGGATAGGCAGCTGCATTCAGCCTGGTCTCCTTCTAGTCAAGTTTCCAGTTCGCCCCTGTGGGGCAGCACTGGCAGCAGCGTTACGTTGTCTACTCCGGCAGTTGTGACTCCTCCTGGGGCACTTGGCACAGGTTCTGGCATGGATGTCTCCTTTGCAAATGTGGGTGGTTCCTTGGGTGTAGCGGATGCTGCATGGGTGGCCACCTATATATGCTGGTCCAGCCCCCTGGGCTTGCATTTAAAGCAGGAGGTTAGGTCGAAGATTTGGAAGGGAGAATTTGTGGAGATTTTCTCTCTTCTGCTGTTGGAGGATGCTCCTCCTTCAGGGGACAATAACGGTAAGGACTTCGACAAGGAGAAAGAGAAAAGTTTTAGTACCGCAAGATTCCGAAAACCTTCAGTAATTGGATCCGAGCTTTTTCTATCCTGGTGAGTGTTATTGGGGAAAAGGCTCCCCAAAAGTTCTCAGCTCTGTTTCGTTATGAGGACACCATATGGAATGCTTGCCAGACCTATGGTGGCCTAGGCTGGTGAAGGGTACGATGAGCAATTTAGTCAGCGGCTAGGAGTTCGCCCCTCTGTTTCCTGGGACCAGATGGACATTGGCCTCTGGCTCTCCATTATGACTCGTCCTGCGCCCCACCAGGGTGGATCCTCATCCTGTCCTTGCTTGGGGGGGCTGCCTCCATTCAGCGGCTGGGCTGTTGTAAAAAAGTTCAATGACAGTGACTGTAAGTGGGGTGCCTCTTGCCGCTTTAAGCACGGACGCTCGGGCACCTCGTTCTCGATTGCATGTGATGATTGGTTTTATTGGAAACACCTGTGGCATCCGATACTAACCTTCTACGGTTGCTGCGGGTTCGGCCGGCTTAGGGGCAATGCTGGGTTAGAGTGGTATGACAATACTTGGCCAGTTAGCTGGCGTGCTTGGGGCCTTCCTCGGAATCGAGATATTTGTCCATGTTCGGGGTTTCCCTAGGTCTGCTACATCAAGGCTTAGGACAAGTGGTGTGGGCTGTAGCAGGGAGGTTTTTTGTCTCGCCCGCTCGATTGCAAACTCTGATACTGCTTTGGGGGGGTCTTGACTTTCTTCTGTTGTGTCCCATTTGGCGATCTCGTATCGCATCTTGGACATTGGTTTGGCTAGTTTTAGTCTAGCCTTTTAGGGCATTCGGCCAGGAGGTGAGCTCTTAGGTTTCACGCCTTTCAAAGTGGAGGTTTGCTGGTTTGGTGCCAGGGGCATGAGGTGGGTACTCCTCCCTGAGTTGGTCAAGCTCTCTCATCTGCCTGGAGCTGATACGGTGCTGGTCATGCACCTGGGGGTAATGACCTGGAAACTGTACCGTTTTTTGGGGTTTGGCACCTATGTTCAGGCGGGACCCGAATCTTGATTTTATTCACTGATGTCTGCCTTGTTTGGTCGGTCATTGTCGCTCGGACCTTTTGTTGTAGCGGAGTCGAGTCCTTGCCAATCATGGTGGGAGACGGTTTGACAGGAAGAGTGATAGTGGTAAACTGTGAAGTTGCCAATGTGGAAGTCCCCCACTGAGCTATAAAAATGTCGGCTGGTGGTCAGCATTAAAAGGTTAAAAGGGAATTGTTGTGGCCGAGGGGGAGGTGAGAGCCTTGTGGGTGGTTGTACATGCAGCTGGTCAACTAGATTGGCAAGGACGGTTTAATTAAGTTATATACTGTATGACACAATGTGTTTGTGATGTGTTTATTATAATCTGTTTGTTATATTTATGGAGTTCATAATAAAGCTGAATGTGTTATGCAGTATTTATATTGTAATAAATGTTGTGGCCTCTTTCTTTCAACATTTTAGTATGTCTTTATTGGGGTGGGGAAGGGTGTTATGGGTAGGTGATGGTATGCCTAATTTATGTAGTTCCCACATGTGGCATGTAATAAAAGCCAAATGTGACTATATTTTGGAACTGTCCTGCTTTAAAACAGTTAACAATGACATCTTTAAAACTGCATACTTCTGTTTGACACTGTCCTATGAAATCGCCTGGTTTGGTCAATGATATATAAAGTTTGCTCTAGCAACTATCCTTCCTTTGTAAATATATATATATATATATATATATATATATATATATATAGGGAGTGTGTTATTCCAAATATACTATCTGTGTAAATCTTATTATAAGTGTTCCATTTATAGTATTCAAAGGGAATTATAAATGACTGGAGTCTCTAGGAATGTAAATTCATCTTCATGCGAAGCAATATAACTGCTCGAGAGTAGTTGTAGTTGATCTAAGTTAGGCCCTTCCAGAAATGGGGTACTTTGACATAGTTGGCAAGGTAAACATTTTTATAGTCCTAATATATGAGTAAACAGCATCTTTTTTTATCTTATGTCAGTGTGTTTTTTGTAATCTTACTTGGCCTATTTATAAAGCTGCCTTAAGCAGATAAGTGCAATATATGTGTGTTCATATATTGATCTAATCTACTGGAGTTTTAGCATCAGGATTCCTATGAACTGGCTGTATGTGGTGTGTGTATGAGGTGAACTGGCTACATGTGTGCCGCCTGTATGTGAAGTGTGTGGTGGCTGTATGTGATATGTGTGGTTGGGCTCTGTGTAGCCCCTTCCTGCTTGTTTTTCTTCAACAAAGGGGGAGCTAGGATCCCTGGAGGTCTATTGAGGGAAGCTTTGATCTCTGGTGCTCCATTGAGGGGTCATACTCCCTGGTGTAGCAGGGGTCTGAAGTCCTTGAAGGTCCAAAGGGGAAGTGTGAGGTTTGCACCACCAATAAATTAAGGGATCTGTAATTGTTCCCTTACATTTTGGCACTCAGTGTGTCAAAGTGCAAACTGGGAACATCTGATGGTTGGTACAAACCTCAGGCTGCCAGCTGGGACCCCAACCCCCAACCCACCCCCCACACACTACCACCACCAAGGCAGTCCTGCTGCTTTCCTGTGGTGGGGTAAAGACAATAAATTTACAGGCCTGGCCACTGCTCTGTAGATCCCCTTTAAGTGGCATCTAGGGCATGTGTAACACATGACATACCCTAGATATGCCACTTTGTGCACCATATATGTATAACTCTTTAATTACCACAGATAATTTGGAATTGTTAAAAATTGATTTATAATGTTTTAATCAGCTGAATCCAAAATGTAGGGGATTCATGAGTGGAGACAGAGATCCACTTCTTAATGCAGTTGCCAGACCAATACTCTAGCCTGGTGGGATTGGTGCCTTCATTGAGAGGCAGCAACTTTAGACATTGGACCAGTCAGCCTAATATTAAAATATGGTATATTACCTGGTATACGTTTTAGGCTGTGTAAGTGCTGTATCGGTTGCAAAATCATGCTTAGAGGGAAGACCTGAAAATATAGTAACTAGTGCAAGTGATTGGCATGACATTCAGATGTTTGAGCGGGCACAGAGACAAATCTAAATTAAAAAGAAAAAACTTGTTTTAAACAACTCTTATCACATGTCACATACTGACATCCAATAAGTGACACCAATGTACTGACATACCTAGCAGTGTAAATTGCTGTGAACATTCATTCAGACTCAAAACCATATCCATTTCCAAATTACCTCTCGCTTTTTATTCTCGCAACAGTTAAGAGTTTAGCTGCAGGGATTTAATGGTGCATATCTTTTAAAAATGATATCTATTCAATACGATTATTCACAAATACATAATAAATTAGTACAATTATATAAAATATTTGTATTCTAATTATTGTTGGGGTCGTATAATAGTTATATTAACTATTAATTTAATAATAATGTATTATTTTTTTTCTATTTTTGTAATCCCTTTACTATACATTTTTGGACAACTTCTCATTTTATATATATTTATATAAAAAAGTGCAGTCTATGCATGGACAAGCCCTCATAAATTATTCACAGATGTCATGTTGGAGCTGAGATTGTGCCGTCTTTGAGGATGAGTAGCTAAGTCAAGAGGCCTTTAATGGTTAGTAGTTCAGAGACCTACTACTGTTACTTTTTGAGCACAAATTGAGTCTTCTTTCTGTTGCTTAGGTGAATTAAGGTTGTCATATTCTTGCCCTTTCTGTGTCTTGATCTCTTCGCTGCTGTTCACGTTTCATCCTGCTTTCTCGGGGAGTTCTGATTTTATTATTTTCTAAGCCGAAGAGGTTTGTTAAAATGTGCAGACTCCATTAAAATATACCTTTCAGAGAAGTTTGTTTTACTTTGATGCTTTCATCGATGTGCATGCCAACTGTCCTGATATCTACCAAAGCCTTTTTCCCCCTCTTTATCTGCTAATGATAGGCTTTCTATTTATGAGTTGTTTTTTTTCTACAATACCTTGATGATAAAAGTAGTGAAATATTTGTGATTGTGCCCAGAAATATCAAATGGCAAAATCTTGCAGATTATTCATCAGGCAGTTAAGTAGACACTGTAATTGTGTCTACTTGTGCACACTGTGGGCTCTGAACATCTAGCACAACTTGATTATCCTTGGTCCAAGTCATTGGATAGCATTGTGGCTGATGTCATTCACCAGGATTTGTCATTACCTCTACTACACACTGCCGACTGCTTAACTGAGCACGCTACATACCAGTGGGTTATATACAAAACATGTACATGGGCATTCATGCTCCTAATGGCAAACCTGAGGCAAAAATTGCCACGCTGAGAGTATGCATGAGCTGGAGAATGGTTCCACATCACCAATTTTTGCCTTGTTTTGTCCATTCGGATTAAATGTATGAAAATTCTGAGTTTAATGAATAACGCCGTGAGTGGATAAGGGTTCTGGGAATTGTTATCCAAATAAGACTTTTGACATACAGCTGCTCAGACTGGAGAAATAAAATTTATCAAGTACAAAAAAACTGTTTCTTTTAAAATGAAAAGGTTTTTGACGATTACAAGTTACCAAACAACCATATGTTAACAAATTCTACAAAATAACATAAGTTAATTTCTCATAACCCTGCATTGTCACCTTGTGTTTTTTGTTTTTTTTTACAAAAGCCCCCATTGGGTACATTGCTGCTTGCTGTGTGGTGGAAGTGCTGGGTGGTGGAGGTACAGGGAAGGTTGGTTTTGCTGACATAAACCTGTTCCTCATGGCCAACACCATGTCCATCTGGTGGATCATCAACTATCACTTCAATTGACAGGAGGCCATGTCAATGCTGTACTCTCATGCATGCATATAAGTACAACATCAATATCTATGGAGGATGCCCCAATACCGCAAGAGCCTCCATAGAAAATTCCATTTTCCTCACAACAGTAACAAGGGTGACAAAGCCACTTTGAAGAAATCTGCAAGATAAACATAGCTTCCATTTAACCAAATTCCAAGTATGTCCTGGGGTCTAGATCTTATTAATATGTTATATCCCATGTCCATGAAATTCTGGTTGGTCTTTGACAAGGACTATGTGATATCTTCGATGTGCATCCATATCTATATAAACTGTGAACAACATAATGAGAAATCTATTATAGAGCTTACACTAAAACGTCGAAGCATTTCATTATACATATGTAATGTGCATGCCTGCCTTCTTCTCATGGTTTTGGTTGTTGTATACACAGTTTTAAAGTGCTAAGCATAAAGATGTCAAAAGAGAACGTAGGTTATTTATGTAATAAACTGTTGATAAAGTTATTCTTATATCATTAAAGCCTCATTCTCAGAAGAACAATGTTGCATGCGGCAGATTCACATTGTCCAGAGAAATCTCTCTTTCTCGTAGCTACAACAAATGTTGAAGCTCTGCTTTTTGAGGCCTCAAGCACGTCCCTCTGCAACCATATTGATTTACCTATATACAGTATTTTATAGTTCAATAAAGGTTGGTATACTACTGAAGCGTCTTCTAGATAAATTGTATTTGATTACAGAGCGGGAAGGGGAAAAAGTCTCACTGAACGGCAAGGCCTTTCTCAAAACTGTTTTATGAAATTTTAACCTTCCAATGTGTTATGGAGCCCTCTGGCAATCTATGAGTTAATGCCTGATCAACCTTGATTATTTTATGGGTTACCGATCTGCAGAGTTCACGGTGCAGATAATGGTTTGTTACATTTGCTAGCATAACTAACCATTCATCTTATTTGTTATTTTTTAAGTATATGTATTTATATCAATTGCCCATATTCTTCAAACTTTAGAGAATTGTAGAAAAAAATTGCTTGACAAAGAAGACAAAAAGCTACTGTAAAAATGTAAAATGATGAAATGATTAAAAAAAATTGAAACTAAAAGGTGCAAATGTCTCCATGTTTCTCCATTATATAGTGCTTTTACCCAGAAACCAGTTTACCTAGAACCAAGTCCTAGACTAAAAAAGTTAGAGACATTATAAGCACCTAGATCACTTCAGCTCATTAATAAATGCAATAATTGAGCATATAAGCAAGTTTGCTTCTTTCTTCCTTAACATTTTGTGCCATATAGCAAGCTGATAGAAATTTGGTTGTGTGTAGGTTTTTGTTAATCTGATGGCACAAATGGCCTACTTTACTTAATGATAGAAGGTTGGTGTGCTGTATTCCCCTTGATTGTAATATGTGTTTGATTTTTAGATATATGAAAGTGTCTCTTGCTGGTAGTGAGTAAAATGATTGTAGTACTGGAAAGGGGATCATACCGTTTTTATCGAGAAGAGAGTGTACATGTGTTAGGCCCTTTATAGACCATGAAAGCAAGGGAAGATCTGCTGAAATAGTTGAGAGAGTGGGTATTGGCGCTAGAAACAGCAGTTCCTTGGGGGATATTAATAGGAACTCCAGTTTTTCTAGGACTGTAGTCGAAATTTTGTACATGGCAGCACAATGGTGCCTTTGGGCCTAGATGTTGTCCACAGAAAGTCAGAGATCTGGGTTAGCCAAATTTATTTAGTTCTGTTTGTCATTCTATCTAGACACTGTGCTAAAATTGCTGCTCTATAGTAGTTTTTAATATTGGGGACATTTAGTCCTCCTTTGTGAAAGGGTAGCCAGATCGAATGAAAGGAGACACGTGGAGGTTTTTTCTTCCAGTAGTGAATTGGACAGCGTGATAGGTAGTGTTCGAAATAAATATAAGATATGGGGCAGGATCATCATTTTCAGCAAGTTAATTCTTCCTATCCAAGAGGTGTCTAATTTTGCCCAAATGTCTAATTGTTTGGTTATGTTGTTGTGAACTACCTCGTGGTTTTCCTTCACCGTGTGCTGTCTGGATTTCGTTATTTTAACCCCTAAGTAGGAAATAAAGATTTTACACCACTCAAATGGATAAAGACCGTGTAGTTTATCTTTTAGTGAAGTCTGGATTCTGATTGGTAGAATTTGGGTTTTTGTGATGTTATTTTTATAGTAAAATACACGTCCATAAGTTGTTAATGTGTTTAGGAGGTGTGGGATTGATGTTTCTGGTTGCGAAAGAAAAAGCATTATGTCATCTGCGAAGAGGGCTATTTTTACTCCCCTGCCGGGGATTTCAGTCTCAGCAGAAGGGGATAGTTTTTTTTTAATATTTTGCACTAAAGGTTCTAGACATAAAATGAATATTAAAGGGGAAAGTGGACATCCTTGACGAGTCCCATTAGTTATGAAGAAGCTTCTAGACATGAAACCTGAATTAAACACTTTGGTCGAAGGGGAGGTGTATAATGCAAGTACACTGGATACTGGACAGTATCTGGTGTTATCCCCAACTTGTCTACCCGGTACAAATCCTGCCTGCTCATCTGATATTAATGTTGGCAATAAGGGTTTTAATCTAGATGCTAGTAATTTGGCGTACAATTTAACATCTGCATTTAGTAATGAGATTGGTCTTACATTGCCACAGGTGGTTGGGGGTTTATTGGGTTTGGGTAACGTAATGATGTGTGTTTCTAACATTTCAGATGAAATTTTTCCTGAGATTTTTATATTATTGAATAGTTTAGTGAGGTGTGGGGTTAGAGTTGATTCTAGTTTAATATAGTAATAGTTTGATAGACCATCCAGACCAGGTGATTGTGTTTAGGTAGGGATTTGATAGTCTTACTGATTTCTTGTTCCGTGAATGGGGTCTCTAGAAGTTAGTTTTGTTGGGGTGAAATTGTGGGCAGCGATACTGTTCTTAAGTAAGAGAGTGTGTGTATTGCTATCTCTATTAAGGTTATATAAATCCTCATAGTATGAAGCGAGTTTGTCCACAATTTTGTTAGGGTTATATAATTTTGCATTCAGTTTAGATAGTATATAAGGTATTTTGGTTTGAATGCATTTTGCTTTTAATTTGTTGGCTAATAATTTCCCTGCTTTATTGCTTAAGCCGTAATATTTTTGCCAGAGTTTTGTCAGATTTTTAGTAGTTTCTTTGGAGTTTTGCATGGGTGTTTGCTATTTGCTTGGTGGTTTTGAGGGTGATAATTTATTTTTTTGTTCTAGTGAGGTTAGGTCTAAAAGTAGTTTTGATTTTTTTTTTTTGGTATCTTTTCTTCTTTACCGATCCTAGTTTAATAAATTCCCCTCTGATAACCACCTTATGGGCCAGCCACTGGGTAACCATAGTGGTATCGTTTGTTGTGTTATTAGAGAAATAGTTATGTAAGGTGGTTTCTATGTGTTGCATGCTAGAAGAACAATCAAGGATGGTTTCATTCATTCTCCATTTTCCATGGCCTTTGTTTGGGTACGGAACTGTGATAGTTGTAATTATAGGGGCATGGTCTGACCACGTTCTCTGCCCTATTTCCTGATCCACCAGATGTGGTAGTGTGGATTTGTCAATGATACAGAGGTCGATACACGTGTACATCATGTGTACCTGTGAGAAGTAAGTGTATTCTCGTGCAGTTGGGTATATGTTTCTCCAAGAGTCGCATAGGTCATTAGAGTGAAGGAGGTTTGTGAGGAGCTTGCTATTATATACAGAATGTTTGTTTGGTGTTTTGCCTTGGGCTCTTTGAATATCCAAAGTTGTGTCTAGAGTGCAATTATAGTCACCACATATAATTACATGACCCTGTTTGTGCGACAGTAATTTCTTGGTTGCCTTATTAATAAAGGAGAACTGGCCCTCATTTGGAGCATAAAGGGATGCTACCGTTATTTGTATACCATTTAATTCCCCTACCAGGATCAAGAGTCTCCCTTCTTGGTCTGTATATTGTTTATGTAGGGTGAAAGCCCAGTCAGCATAAAAAAAGTATTGACACACCTTTAGACTTATTTTGTGCATACACATGATATGACATGGGATATTTGGATGATTTTAAGTCGGGAGGGTTCTTTCCTCCAAAGTGTAGGCAAAGTGTAGTGGCCCATATCACATGATTTATCAGAGCATCTTTAAAGCACCAACAATATTTAGTATTCATTAAGGGCCCACGTGTATATTTAAATGCTAGGCTTGCATTTCGAGCTATATAGTATGGTGTGAATTTGGCCTTATGCACTAGTGTACAGTGTAATATACATCTACAATCTGCAGTTTACAGTGTTAGATAAGAATAACAGAAAAAATAAACATAACAATAACCAAGGTATATACATAAATCCTCTTGTACCAGGAGATATAACATGGGTCACGTATAGATCACTAGAGAGTGTGATCTCAAAGATATGACCCTGGGGGGAATAGGATCTCCAATTCCCGCCCTTATTATTAAGCAAGTATAGAGTAACTAAACCACATTTTAACTTAAATCTATAGCGATGTATAATTTATACCAATTCATTTAAAAAACGTCAAACTTATTTAAATCAGGTTCCCCAAAATGGTACAAAGTAGTAACATTAGGTATAATTTGTTAGATCAAATGAAAGGGAGTGGGCCTGTTCTAGAGAAAAGCAACATTATAGTGCAGTGTTGCAACTACGAACTCCCATCACTTTAAATAAAAAGCCATAACTGAAATTACTCAATTGGATAGAAATGGACATAAATACATAGCATTAGCAAGTTAGACAGATAAAATATTATTATCACTTAGCCATTAAGTGAACCTTCCAGAGAGTCCAACCCGAAAGTGTTTGGTAGGTTAATTCTCATCATATTTCATGTCTTTTTCATTGGTGATCCCGCCAACTGCCATTCCTTTTGAACTAGTTTTGAGGGAGATGACAGTGAAGCTTGTTGAGTGACTGTTGTATTATTCCACATACCCCATTCTGTAAGAAAACGAACGCCTTCTGCTGGATTATTTGCAATGTGTGTTTTTCCTTGTTTCCAAATTAAAAGTTTGGTTGGATATCCCCATTTGTATGATGTTAGTGGCACGGAGAATAGAAGTTACAATTGTAAATTCCTTACGCCTAAGCATTGTGGCCGCAGATAAATCGGCGTATAAGGATATGCGCTGATGTGGATCTGGAAACGTGGCTGTTTTTCTTGCTGCCGCCATTAGTGCTTCTTTGTGAGCATAATAATGGAATTTTACAATAATGTCCCTTGGAGTTTCATTAGTGAGGCGTGCTGGTCTTGGCAATCTGTGCATGCGGTCTAACGCCCATGCTGAGTCTTGTAGACTTGGGACCAGGGTTTTGCATATAGAGAGGACATATGCCGGGAGTGCAACGTGGGTTACAGCATCTGGTATCCCACGTATATGAACATTCTGTCTCCGCGATCTGTCTTCTTCGTCCGCCATTTTAAGTTTTAGGAAATAATTTTCCTCAGCTAATTTCTGCACCTTATCTGCTATTTCGTTGTGTGCAGAGCATAGTTCCTTGGTCCTGTTCTCCAGATGGCTTGTCCTTTCGCCTAGATTTCAGTAAGGCTTTTGACACTGTTGCACATAGAAGGCTTATCAATAAACTGCAATCTTTAAGTTTGGATTCAAATATTGTTGAATGGGTAAGGCAGTGGCTGAGTGACAGGCAACAGAGGGTTGTAGTTAATGGAATATATTCGAAGCTTGGACTTGTCACCAGTGGGGTACCTCAGGGATCTGTACTTGGACCCATTCTCTTTAATATTTTTATTAGTGATATTGCAGAAGGTCTTGATGGTAAGGTATGTCTTTTTGCTGATGATACTAAGATATGTAACAGGGTTGATGTTCCAGGAGGGATAAGCCAAATGACAAATGATTTAGGTAAACTAGAAAAATGGTCAGAATTGTGGCAACTGACATTTAATGTGGATAAGTGCAAGATAATGCATCTTGGACGTAAAAACCCAAGGGCAGAGTACAGAATATTTGATAGAGTCCTAACCTCAACATATGAGGAAAGGGATTTAGGGGTGATTATTTCTGATGACTTAAAGGTAGGCAGACAATGTAATAGAGCAGCAGGAAATGCTAGCAGAATGCTTGGTTGAATAGGGAGAGGTATTAGCAGTAGAAAGAGGGAAGTGCTCATGCCATTGTACAGAACACTGGTGAGACCTCACTTGGAGTATTGTACACAGTACTGGAGACCGTATCTTCAGAAGGATATTGATACCTTAGAGAGGGTTCAGAGAAGGGCTACTAAACTGGTTCATGGATTGCGGGATAAAACTTACCAGGAAAGGTTAAAGGATCTTAACATGTATAGCTTGGAGGAAAGACGAGACAGGGGGGATATGATAGAAACATTTAAATATATAAAGGGAATCAACACAGTAAAAGAGGAGAATATATTTAAAAGAAGAAAAACTACCACAACAAGAGGACATAGTCTTAAATTAGAGGGACAAAAGTTTAAAAATAATATCAGGAAGTATTACTTTACTGAGAGGGTAGTGGATGCATGGAATAGCCTTCCAGCTGAAGTGGTAGAGGTTAACACAGTAAAGGAGTTTAAGCATGCGTGGGATAGGCATAAGGCTATCCTAACTATAAGATAAGGCCAGGGACTAATGAAAGTATTTAGAAAATTGGGCAGACTAGATGGGCCGAATGGTTCTTATCTGCCGTCACATTCTATGTTTCTAGATTGGAGATTTATTTTCTTATTTCTGTGTCTATGTGGTGGAAATCTGCTGTTAGTGTAGCCCTCAATTCTTGCAGCATGTTGTGTAAACTCTGATCTGTAACTAAGGAGTCTGAATATTTAGATGAAACAGATTCATGGTCAGATTGGCCATCTGATATAGAGGTCTGATCGTCGCCATCTTGAGATTCTTTAACTTCAATCAAATGGGAAGAAGATCTAAACACTAAACGTCTTTGAGTGGGAAGCGGCTATAGTTCAAACTAAGCTCTCATCTAAGTGTGTCACCCACTGGGAGGCGTATTATAAAATTCTTATGAGATGGTACACAGTGCCTAGCAGGCTTTGTGCAATATATATCCAACAGCAAACTCCATGTGTTGGAGATGCAATGAAGTAAGGGGGGGACATAAAACACATATTCTGGGATTTCACACACTTGAAAACATTTTAGCTCCAAATACAAAAGATATTACGCAAGGTAATAGGAAGCGAGCTGATAGTCACACCAGAAAATTACTTACTGCATATAATCTCCGGGCTGGGAACGATGCCATCCAAAGGTGCCGCTCTGAATATATTATTAGCAGCAAAGATAAGCATCGCATTTCATTGGAAAAGTACGACTTGTCCCACAATACCAGAAGTACTCAGAAGGGCAGACCTTACATTCTACCACGAAAAGGAATGGGCCAAAAAAGGAAACATGTTAAAATTCCAGGATAACTGGGAAGGTTGGGAACTCTTTTACCAACAATACAATTAACACAACATGTTAATCTGTAAATTAATTGTAATTTACGTATTAATGTTGTGCACGGGAAGTCAGTTATCAGCTTTTGACTATAACATATTTAGTTCAGTGTACTATAACTACTTTATTATTTCACTTAATTTTACTTAATTTCATTCAATTTCATTTAACTCACTACAACTTACTGTACCTTTTTTACTTTATCTACCCTCTCCCCCATTCCCCTACTATACACAATTCCTGCTTTATCAACCTTATGTATCACCTCGCAGTTATACTCCCTCCCCCCGACCCCTAAGGTAAAAGCTCACGGTGATTTTAAACTGTAAGCATTATTTTATTAGGTTCATAATTGAGCAAGATACCGTAACCTGACATGTTATAAATCTAACAAAACAGGAGCCCAATTGGAAGTCTCTTCTGTAACACCGTTTACTCAAATACCTAATTGTTATTAGAATGTTTTATTATCACACACCCATGCATTTTGTAACATAAGGTTTTCTAATGACTGTCAAGCTTAAAATATGAATGTAACTATAGTTGATCCTATGATACTTTGTTTTAAAGGTGACCAAAGCTGGTTCGGAAGATATACATATGTTTATGTAGTTTGTTACTTAATAATACTCATATGTTAATAATTTTGATGTAGATTCTATAACATACATATGTTAATACAAACTGTTTTTCAAATGAGGATATTTCCTCAATGTTTGTTACCTTTTACTGATTTCTTTGTTTTTTTTAAATCAAATAAAATTATATATTGAAAAAAAAAAGAAATGCAATAATTACCTGCCAGACAGCCACTTGTATACCAGATAGCCACTAGAGAGACTTACGAGTGGTTAGATGACTTTTGGTCTCCTAACTTTTGTTGCATGTCCTCATACTATGCATGAGGACATCCAGCATCACCCCAAACCCCATAGGAAAGTCCTAATGCAAGTAGCGCTAAGGGGCATCGGTGCTAGAATCAGCTAAGTGACAGAAGGTGTTTTTAACCCCTTCTGCACCAGGGGAGGGGGCGCAAGGTAGGGGAGCACTATAGGGAGTCATAGTGCCAGGAAAACAACTTTGTTCAATGCATACATAGGGGTTCCAATAGTGTCTCTAGAGTATGGTATCGAGAGGATTGGATTATTTTGTTAGGCACTCTTATAGCTCTTTAATATAAAAAAAGAAAGGAAAAAAAAGGAACTGCACTCATAACTCCCTTGTTATTCTATTTTCTTTCCTCCCCTTTTCTCTTCTACTCCCACTTTCCCTTTTATCTTCATGCTTCTACTCTCATCCACCTCCTTTCCTTTCCTCCTTAATCTTCTGCCATTCCTGTCTCACTCTACTTCCTCCCTCTTTCACGCCCCTCTTAAATACAGCATGTAACGGACCGTTTTGCACACAAGGGGTAAAAACCGTTTAGGCGATCGGCCCCCTTTCCAGAGATACAGGCACAGCTACTGCAGAACATCAAACTCCCAAACTGGATACAAAATAGCACTCCAACTCCCGAACTGGAACCTCCCAAATAGCTGCTAGCAGACGAACAGGAAAAGCTCCCAAGCAGCTTACACTCCTGGCAATCAGTCTCTAACAGCATACAGTGAATCCCCAAGAACGAGACAAGGCTCTGTGTTGAGGATCAAGCAGTGGTCTGAGGTGCTGGCACACCCAGCCTGGTTTTTATTACAGTCTTGCAAATACAGGACCGCCCTGGAGGTATAAAACAACCAATCACATCACAGTTACATCCCACATATTCCCTCCCCTTATCCTGAGAGGAAACTCAATTATACATACAGTTAAAACATACTTTCTACCCAACTTTCATAACTCTAAAACCATACATCACATTCACATAAAATTACATATGCACAATCAATCCATTCAGGGGAACAACATATTCAAAAATGGCACAAATCAGACAAGGGGTTCAAAAGTTAGTAAAAAGTCCTTTGTGACTAAATGAAGCATGGCTTTCTGGCCCAAACCAGTTTCAGAGTCTTCTATCCTGGAGATAAGTAATTCAATTATCTCCCAGGATAGACACAAGACTCCATTAAGCACATGGTTGCAAAAAGACACAAAGCACTTTAAAATACATAAAGTCACATTTATTACATAAAAAACAGACATGTAACATATCCCCAGATAGCTCAGGTCTGAGCGCACATTATTAAGTGAATGGCGCTCAGACCACACGAATACAGCTTTTCTCAGGCTGAAATAAAGTCTTTTAAAAGGGGGCCATAGTCCAGAGGCAGCAGGCGAGCAACCAGGCTTCTCCAATGCAATGTGGCGAGATTGGTCTCGTCACATCTCTCCCCTTTTCCAAACAGACTAACAGGGTATCTGACCTCCTGCCGGTCAGTGCCCTTGTTAGTCCAGCAGCCCACCCACAAAACATAATCAACAGCACAGCCCACCCACAATAAGTGGTTACTACACCTGGGTAAAGGAGAAGCTTGTCCATGTCCAGGTGCCTCACCACGGCTGTGCTGGGTACGGGTACGCTGACTGGGTGGGTTGCTGCGTGGGCAGAGACCAGCGGCACTCTGCCCTTTTGCCAGCGCTACTGGGAGGGTAGCCTGGTTGAAGCCTGGTTGTTGGAGGGGGAGACCGACTGTCTCCCCTTTAACTACACCGCTCTGCTGCTGGAGACCGACTGTCTCCCCTTTTGTTGCACAGCTCTGCTGCTGGAGGGGGAGACCGACTGTCTCCCCTTTGAATACTCTAAGCTGTCGCTGGGGAGAGGGGGTAACAGGCTCCTCTCCCGCTAGAACACTCAGCCGCTGGGGAAAGGAGACTGAGCTCTCTATTCCCTGCCCATTAATGATCCGCCGCTGGGGAGAGGTGGTAGCAAGCTCCTCTCCCATACATACTTTCATCCTCTGTGGAGGGAGACCGACTATCTCCGCTCCCAATACAGTGTCCTGCTGCTGGGGAAAGGAGACTGGGCTCTCTATTCCCGGTAGGACACTCTGCCGCTGGGGAATGGAGACTGGGCTCCCAATTCCCTGCTGTATCTCCCGCTGGGGAATGGAGACTGGGTTCCCAATTCCCCAAAAATCATGCTGCTGCTGGGGGGCAGGAACAACTACCTCTGCCCCCTGTAGCTCAGCCTGCCGCTGGGGAGGGAGGACGCTGCTCTCCTCTCCCTGCACTTTACACTGCCTTCCCGGCATATCACTCTGCTGCTGGGGGGCAGGAACAACTACCTCTGCCCCCTGTAACTCAGCCTGCCGCTGGGGAGGGAGGACGCTGCTCTCCTCTCCCTGCACTTCACACTGCCTTCCTGGCATATCACTCTGCTGCTGGGGGGCAGGAACAACTACCTCTGCCCCCTGTAACTCAGCCTGCCGCTGGGGAATGGAGCTTGGGCTCCCAATTCCCTGCAATATCTCCCGCTGGGGAATGGAGCTCGGGCTCCCAATTCCCTGCAATACCGGTGGAGAGACCTCGGTCCCCTCTCCACCTGCCGCCTGGGGTTCCTCCCAGTAAATTTCAACAATATCTTCCCAGCTGAATGGGTCTGAGACTGGATCTGTCACTCTGCTGTCCTGCGGAGCCTTCCCAATGGAGTGGAAGAGATCTCGGTAGTCCTGCTCCAGTTCCCACTCCAGGGTTGCTAGGTGAGCCAGGTCTTGCTCTACCTCATGGGGGTCATCCCAGTCATGCCTAGCCTCCCTCTCGTAGAAAATTTCCTGAAGTCTGTTCTGCGCAGGGCTCCCGAAGTCAGGCTCTGCAAAGGACTCCCATAACAAGCCAGGACCATCAAACTCCTCTCCCTCTGGCTTGTCATGCTCAGCTGTCCAGGGTATATACTGTGCCATATACCACCAGAGCGCCTGGTAGGCATCCTCCAGCCATAGCTCCTGCCATACCCGATGCTCTAGTTCCTTCACCCATTCCTCCAGGGGCTGCTCTCCCAGGAAGGGCATCCGCAGGGCCACTTGCTTCTGCAACCGCTGCTCTTCACTGGGGAGACTCTCACCCCGCTGGTATTGTACATTATCCAGGGCCTGGTACCAGATGCCTTTCCTTAATGCATCCCGGCCATCCAGGTCCTCCTCCTTGTATAACACTGCTGGTTCCATTCTGTTGCTTTTAGGGTCGCTGTACTGGGACATGCGTTGCCCCCACTTGTAAATCCAAAGAAACGGTGTTTCCTGTAGCTGTCCTTCTGGCTGTAGGAACGATCCCGCCGCTTGCCACCAATTGTAACGGATCACCTGGCACCCCGACTGGGTACCTCCGTTGAAAGATGCTCCTAGCGCTTCCAGAGGACTCCAAGCACTCCACCAGACACCATAAGCACCGCAGGCTGCAGCTATCTCCCTTCAGAACGAAGCAGGAACAAGCTCTTACAAGAGCTCAGTGATTATAGCAAGGGAATATGCCTAGCAATCCCTTGTAGCAGATTCCCCCAATAAGAGACAGGACTCAAGTTGAGGGTAAAAATAGAACTCTCTGGCTGCTAGCTTGCAGCCCTTTTTATTAGGTGCTCCCATGAAGGGGAGGGACACACACAGTAACGTACATTAACCAATCACACAATAGTTACATCCCACACATAGCCCTCCCCTCTACCTGTAAACTAATTATCTGTACACACAGGGAAATACAATTATCATAGGTAGGGAAAATACAGTTTTTACACAACATTCATAACTCCCAAAATATACATCACATTCGCATAAAATTACATATGCACAATCAATCCATTCAGGGGAACAACATATTCAAAAATGGCACAAATCAGACAAGGGGTTCAAAAGTTAGTAAAAAGTCCTTTGTGACTAAATGAAGCATGGCTTTCTGGCCCAAACCAGTTTCAGAGTCTTCTATCCTGGAGATAAGTAATTCAATTATCTCCCAGGATAGACACAAGACTCCATTAAGCACATGGTTGCAAAAAGACACAAAACACTTTAAAATACATAAAGTCACATTTATTACATAAAACACAGACATGTAACATATCCCCAGATAGCTCAGGTCTGAGCGCACATTATTAAGCGAATGGCGCTCAGACCACACGAATACAGCTTTTCTCCAGGCGAAATAAAGTCTTTTAAAAGGGGGCCATAGTCCAGAGGCAGCAGGCGAGCAACCAGGCTTCTCCAATGCAATGTGGCGAGATTGGTCTCGTCACACAGCATGTCAAAGTTTAGACGTTTATACAGTTTAGAAGTATGTATAATGCTGGTATAAATTACGTATTTGTGTTTCTCACCTTCTAGTGCTTAATTATATGTATTTTTCTACAATATTTGTACTTTTTGCGTTAAAACATCAACTCAGAATAAATTATAGTAAATAAACGGCAAAGGTAATAGAATGTTGTCTACACTTGACTAATATTTTAAAATAGCATTACTTTTAGTAGTCGTATTGTCATTTTATGTTTTTTTTTTTTATCTTGAAAGAAGCCTTTTGACATTGTTATTTTCCCTGCTGAACCGCATTCATTGCCCGCACCTTTCACAAAGCCTGGACATCTTGTAATGTGGACTGAGCACAGCTGTCACAGGGCTGCTTCTCTGGGAAAGGGCTTTTCTATGTCTTTTAACAAAATAACATCAGCTGCCGGAATGTTCTTAGCAAATTATGTCTGAACAAATCCTCAGATATCAGAGAAAAAGCACTTGAGAGGTTTTGAATAAGGATTGTAACAAGGCAGAAGGAAAACTTTGCTTTTTACATAAAGAGACAGATGTGCATCTTCATTCCTCTGCAAAATGCACATCGTACGCACATGCTGCACGTACATCATCTTTTTTTTTTTTGTAAGACCAGGTAGGATATTACAGAATTGGGACAATTAGTAAGGCATTTTAATTAACACAAACAAATTTGTCTGATCTTTGTGAGAAACGTTAGCAGACTTTGGCAACAGATGGAATAATTAATAATCACAATACAGGTGTGTTTTAAAATCTGTTTTATAAGAATATAAAACTGGGTGACTGGAGTAAACCTTGACTGTATCATCCTCTGGACCAGAATTATTGTAGTCTATTGAAATCAAATCTTATATAGTACATTTCCTAGTATTTCTAGCTTAAAGGATCACTATAGTGTCAGGAAAACAAACTTGGTCCCCCCACCCTTAGGGCCCCCTCCCGCTGGGCTGAAGCGGTTAAAACCCCTTCAGCTACTTACTTTAATCCAGCACTGGGCTCTCTCGGCGCTGGTGAACTCTCCTCCCACTCCGACGTCAGCTCCCGAGTGGAGCGGAATGCGCATGCGCGGCCAGAGCCGCACGCGCATTAAAAACGCCCATAGGAAAACATTTCTCAATGCTTTCCTATGGACGTTCTGCACGCTGAATGCGATTTTCGCATTCAGCGTCACAGAAGCACCTCTAGTGGCTTTCAGGAAGACAGCCACTAGAGGCTGGATTAACCCTGCAATGTAAACATAGCAGTTTCTCTGAAACTGCCATGTTTACAACTGAAAGGTTAAAACCCTTTGAGCTGAATTGGTCTGGTGACTATAGTGGTCCTTTAATTTAGTGAGAGTTTCTAAGAAGCCTCTAATAATGACAACTATGCCCTATAAAAGGGGTAGGAAACCATTAGCACTCCAGATGTTGTGAACTACATCTCCCTCAATGCTCTTTCAGCCATAATGCATTATGGGAGATGTAGTCCACATCATCTGGAGTGCCAAACATTGCCTACCCCAGTCCTATAATGCATTGGCCGTTACATGACAAAGATAGAGGATGTTGAAACTGAAGCTCCATGCTCCTGTAACAGTCCTGTGGATCCTGATTAAAATAAATAAATAAACATATATATAATTTTTTAAAAAGCATTTTACATGGCAGTAACAACATACGCCATTGATATGAACCCCCTTCCCAATGCGATTCTTTATTGTAACACATTAAAGGCTTCAATACAGCATTGTAGAAATAGAAAACCCTAAAATATTCATGACTGTTTTGAATGTAATCTATCCATAAGATTCTGCAAAAAGACCCACTATAGTCCGTAGTACCAAGTCCGTTAGACCATTAATGCAGCATCGGACCATAATTATAATGGCAAAACATGGAACTAATCTTTCATAAAGTGCTGATTTGTGAAAGCAATTTTAAATATTATATATAATTTAAATCATATTATTTACCATAGTGTTTTTACTCAATTTGCCCATGTTTTGTCTTGATTAATACATTTTATTGTTTTATGTTTGTTTCTGAATTACTGTCATTTTCCTATTATTAATCACAGATACAATCTCTTTCTGACTGTATGTTTGCTAGATTTTCTGTATAGCCTTAGTCACTTTTGTTTTAGGCGTCTAAACATTTGGGTTTCATGTTTAGTTTAGATAATATAGTTTTGCATCTGTCCATTTGACTAACTACACACTGCTGGTTTGCTTTTCTTTCCTTATAAAGGATCCATTTCAATTTGGCTTCCAAAGCCGTCATTTGTCTTCAGAATCAAAAGACTCTTTTCTCTTATTAATTCACTTTGTTTGCTGCCTTTGTCCAAGTTTGACACGATTTTCTCCCTTCCTTTCCCCTGTATGACTTTTAAAGAAACACTTCTTGTTTTATTGTTTTTTAAAAGTTACAATGCCATAGGTTTTTGATGTTGCTTAAGTTTACGATTTACGTCCTGTCCACATCTCTCATAAAGAGATCCTTAAAGAAACTATATAGTGTTAGAAATACAAACATGGATGTCTGATGCTGTAGTGCTCTCCTTAAGGGTTTGAACAGATTTAAAAAGCAAGATTTACTCACCTTATATCCTTATGAGAAGCATTGATTGATTATCAGAGTCTAATGGAGTCTAACTGAGTCACTAGTCAGAAGTGTCTGTCAGGAAGATGGCAACTAGAGGTGCATTTAACCATGCAATGAAAACATTGCTGTTTCTATAACAGGACAATGTTTTGTGTTGCTGGGATGAAACAATAGGGGCACTGCACCCTTTGACATGAAGTGGTCTGGGTGCTTTTAGTGTCTCTCTAAGATTATTATTGGTATTTATATAGCGCCAACTAATTCCGCAACGCTTTACAATATTATGAAGGGGGGGGAATTTGTAATAAATGAGACAAATACACCTTGACACAGGAACAATAGGTAGATGAGGACCCTGCTAAAATGAGCTTACAGTCTAGAGGAGGTGGGGTACAAATACACAACAGGGCAGCTAGGGTGACAGCCACCAAACAAGGTGGAAAAGTAGCCGAAAAGGTGAGAGTGGAGTATGGCTCTATAGGTGAGCAAGAGACAGATTCGGATAAGTATAGATAAGTTACTATGGGAGTCCATAAGCATTTCTGAACAAATGTGTTTTTAGGGACTGCTTAATGCAATTGAAGACTAGGGGAGAGTCTGTTGGGGGTAGGCAGGCTGTTCCAAAGGAAGGGGGCTGCCAATGAGAAGTCCTGCAAATGCGAGTTAACATGAAGGGTGCGGGCAGTGGACAGGAGAAGGTCACCGGCAGAGCGGAGAGACCAAGAAGGGTCATACAAATTGATCATATTGTATGAAAAGATCATACAAATTGCATCTCAAATATACATCACAAAACAAAGATTCATATGCTGCTTATCTTGAAGGGGTAATCAGCAAATCCTGTATAGTACAATGGACGCTAGAATATAATAGCAATGATTCTAACATTAACTTGGTTCATGTATTTCAAATTCTAAAATGAATCCAACTGTTATAGATGCCAACAGTTGGTCTGAGCATCACCTTCGTGGAAAATGGTAATGACACATAAAACCTAAATGTATATTTATTGACTTCAATCCTAAACTAGTCTAATTTCTAATTCTAGTTCACATACATTTGTTGCAAAATAACCCATTTTCTTTCCATTTTATAATATTTTTCTTATATCATTATAACATTCTGCACATGCCTATTTTTTTTTTCTTTTTCCTTTTTTCATTATTAGGATTTTTTTTTTTAATCCAGCTTTGTATTATATTTTAGAACTTGACCCCTGATCTACTTTTGTCACAACTACTATGCCACAAATTCACCTATGATTAATATCTTGAATGTTTTAAATATGGAGACACTTAGAGATGCCT
The DNA here is from genome assembly GCA_933207985.1 of Pelobates cultripes. Classification (NCBI taxonomy): domain Eukaryota; kingdom Metazoa; phylum Chordata; class Amphibia; order Anura; family Pelobatidae; genus Pelobates; species Pelobates cultripes. The sequence continues at coordinate 35,140,897 of OW240920.1, read as the reverse complement.
TTTAAGGGTTTAGGAACCTGGGTCAGATGTTTTTGTGGGCACTGCCACTTGTGTGGAGTGTGTGAGTTGCTTTGGGACTGCCAACTGATGGTGAGTGGTGGAGGTCTCTAGCATGGTTACTGCAAGGCTACGAGTGACTATTGGGGCTCCTTACATTATAGGTTCTTTTTTCTACCTGTGACATTTTTTTTCTTTAATTTTGTTTTTCTTTCTTTTACATCATTTTCCTGTTATAATCACACTCTTTTCACTGATATATTTCCAATTTCTGTCCTTGTGTATGACTTATAATTGTTTGGTTTTTACTAAAAATTAAATTCTAAAAATAATGATTGATATGATAAAGTTTTTGGCGTAATTATAACCCATCTTTTTTTTTTCTTTTTTTTTTGAGCTCAGAATTTATTGTGCATCACAAGTTACATGTTCCTTTATTTCTGGTTCTTAATTATGTATTTTATGAAACTGAACTCCCACTTAGACTGATGGATGAGAGTGTTGCTTTATGACAAGGCTAGACCTCAACGTTTGAGTTATCGAACCACAAACGGCTTTATTTTCCCATTTGTCTGTGTGAATGTGAGCCATACGTTAATCTTACTTTAACACACTGTAGTTAGTTTTAACGAGTAAATATAATCTGTGTCTTATGATCTGCAAAAAGGGAGAAATGGATGACTGGTCACAGTTGCCTTGCATAATATGTGTGCATTACAGCCATCATTTTCAATAGGCACAGGATAATGGCTCATAATTATTCCATATACCCTTTTAGATGCCATTCCACTTTGCTATGCATTTAACATATAATACAATGCTACATTTCAGTGCTTTTGAAAATGAAAATGGATTTATTGATTAAAAGTTAACTTAAAATTGTTCAACATTCAAGGGCGACCAGAAAGATGTCTCTCTAAAAACACAAGTAAACAAAACAATATAAGGATACAATCTTCTCAAAGACTCCTTTGTGTTTGCAAATAAGCTCTGCATTACTGTTGTAAATATATATTCTACTGAGAGAGAGAGAGAGATTGTGTGTGTGTGTGTGTGTGTGTCCCTATAGTCCTTACCATACTTGATAAACATCTACATTTAAGAGAAAGATTGAAAAATATATATTTGTAAATAGTTTTGTAACAGATAACACATTCAGGTAGAATGCCAAACTTTTTAAACATACAACAAAACACACCACAGGTGTTAAGTATAGCAGGTGGCCATGCATATAGGAGCCAATTAGAACATCAGGCACAGGTTATCCAAGACATAAAGACTTAAAAATGGGGGGGGGGAGGGGAGAAAAACACAGAACACCGTGGGCATTTACCATTTATGCAAAGACAATATAATCATTCCTTTTACTCTAACTCCACCACTGGCCCTACATTTTTCTTTTACTTACATCCATTATGATGCCATTTACCTTCAAGTGGCTAACAAGGTCAAATAATGTTCAAAGGCTAGTGTCATGATGAGGAAATTGTCGAGACGCAGAGAGACACAGAGTTTTCGGGAACCAACATGGAAAAATGAGATTAAAACACCTGAACTTAACACAACTGAATGAAGTCGACTTGGATATTTCTTACAACTCTTCAAGTCTAAATATTGAATACAACACACTGTTAAAAAGATATACGTTAGTGCCCCTATAAAACTGACCAGTTTGACTTTTGCGAAGGACTTTACTAGAAGGATAACCATCTCTGGTGGTTAAAATGACACATTATTTGTTTTCCATTCATGTCTTCAATGATGAAAAAACTCTTCTTAGTTTATAAAGTAGTATTGACCCTGAGAATACGGGTCTCTATCTTGCAGCTCTGTGTTCTCAGAATAGCAATGTAAACATGATAATTTTGTTATAAAAGCTTGCATGCAATTTCTTTGTAGAATATATTACGCTTTACCTGCTGCAAATGCGTACCCATTACTCATTAATATGTATATTATATGGATTTTGTTGCACTCGATACAGACAACACGAAAAAGCAATATCATTTTGACAAGTTGTGCAAATCGTACATATGTTATGTGCATATTTATCTAGCTAAGAATATTAAACCTAGTTGCGCACCTTCCCTCTAGTCCCTGGGGTATGTTGTCATTTTTCTATAAAGCAGTACTTAATAATGAAACCAGCTGTGCCTCGTACCATTTTATCTCTGAGTGTTATATAAAGTAGTAACATAGATAAGAGTTTAGCGATTAATTCAATCTATTACTCATTAACATGTTAGCACTGTCAACATTTCTTTTTCCCCGAAGACTCATTGTACAATTTAAAACTAAGTTAGGCTCTAGCAACAGCAGATTTATTCATATAGTGAGGGAGTGTTTAAAAGAATACACAGACAGTTTAGAAATGAAAATTAGTGCAATTAACCCCTAAAAGATTGATAGTTTTGACTTTAAAGACAATGTAATAATAACACCTGTGTGAAGATCATCTGTTCACCCATCCACCTCTTTCTTACCCCCTCTCAGATTTTAACTAGATGAGTAGCTGATTAATAATTAACGTTGCCAATATTTTGACTTAGGAAGAATATTTGAATGATCCTTCCAGAAATTAATTCTGCAACACTGATGTTTGAGCTATACAGTTGATGCAATAACCAACTGAGCTCTCAAGGTGCAAAACATACATTACTAACATCAACATAATTTTCATATATGTGTCTCAAGCTTTGCAGCCAACTGGGACTTTCCCATACGAACACATCAGCATTAAAGGAACAGTATAGCATTAGGAATACACAAGTATTTCTACCAATATTGTGACCAGTGACCTGCTATCTAGTTAGGGTACTGCCTTCCTCACCCCATGAGAATGTAAGCTCGATTGAGCAGGGTCCTCTTCAACCTATTGTTCCTGTAAGTTTATTTGTAATTGTCCTATTTATAGTTAAATCCCCTCTCATAATATTGTAAAGCGCTACGGAATCTGTTGGCGCTATATAAATGGCAATAATAATAATAATAATAATAATGTAAAAAAGAACAATGAGTTTACTGACTGCCCAGCTGGCCCTGCCTCCTTGGCTGAGATCATCAATTTGATAATCTTGGCCAATCCTTATCTTTCCCGTGGGAATGTATTGGGAGGCTAGTACAAATGTGCAGCAAAAAGCCACACTGCAACAATCAATGAGACCATCTGTTTGAAATCGCTATTTTGGTGGAAGCACCTCTAGTGGCTGTTAATGTGACAGTAACTGCAGGCATTCTAACACTGCAGAAGGACAGTGTTTTCAGTAACAGTGTTAAAACAGTGACATGGCACTCAGACCATTTCATTGAGACAAATTTTCCTATGTGCCTATAGTGTCCCTTTAAGTATAATGCCATCAAAATAATTTGCTAAATGGTCATTAATTCAAATTGCGTATTTGTGCGAATCATTTTTTCCCATTTTGATTTGCCTATCTTCTGTGTAAAATCAGCACTTGCAATAGGGACATTTTAAGTTGCCCTTTACTGCATCATCTTTATAATCTAATATTAAACTTGTTTTTTTTTTGTACATTTTTAAAACCCTATAGCTATATAAGCCTATGCTCTATATGAGTCATTTCTAACCCTTGAACTTTAAGGTTTGCTTAGCATCATGGTTACTGTATTTCCTATATATCCAGGGCGCCACGTTTAGCCATCTGTGCTTTAAACCCTTATATGAAATATGTGTTATTGTGAATGCTAAGTTGGTAACATATTTGCTAGACAAGAATCCATGTTCTTTAAGTAAGTTCTGATATTTATCACATTCTACTTACTAACAAGGGATCCACAGAGTTACACTACTGTGTTTATGGCTGTTCTTGAGATGTGCTGGTTACAATTACATATATCTTAAAGAACAAAATGTATCTTAAATTGAATGCAATCTTGAAAACATATTTGAAAAGTATCACTTATTTCAGTAAATGCTTTTAATTTCTAAAGCCTCCCAGTAGGTTACCCATGCTGACTGCTGCTTTAAAGAGATGGTTTGTTGTGGGTAAAGTACTGTGCTTTGTTTTATACCTGTTGGAGGAATCTATTAAGATTACTGTTTCATTACTAGCCGAATGAAATACCTAATAGGGGTGGGGGGGGAACACAAAAGAACAACATGCAAGGTTTGATTTTATTTGGTTTAGGTTTGTCTAAATGCAGTTTGCTTCTTATTAGCTGTTTTAACTATCTGAAAATAACATTTATTGATTGTCTCGATATCCATACTTTAATAACCTCTTCATCACATGCAGATGTTTTATCTGCCAGGGAAATCTATGACATTTTTTTGTTTTTTAATTAATAGCCATTTTCCATAACACATGCTGTGAGCAGTTAGATATCACTTGTTGTTGATGTGACGCTATAGGCACCCAGGTCACTTAATCTCAAAGAATTGGTCTGGGTGCGATGTCCCTCTTGTTTTAACAAAGCAATTTAAACTATCTGCAGGGATAGCAATGTTTGCATTGTCTAGTTTAAATGCCTTTAGTGCAGCGTTTCCTAATTGGTGTTCCTCTATAATTTGGGCAAACAAAAAGGCCGCCACGATTTGGCCCGGGCCGTTGATAATTGAGGCGGGTGGCAAGGGAGCACTCTCCCCTTCTCTGCTCCCTCGCGTGCACTGCAGTGATGCCGGAGCTGGAATATAATGTCACCATGGCCCCGGTATCACTAAGTGGTGCACGAGGCAGCTAAGCAGGATGATCACTACTCCCTTGCTGCCTGGACTGTACACCCGCACGCCAGCCACTCAGCCCAGCAGCCCCACTGGACCCCAGGGACTGCACGCCAGTGACTCAGCCCAGCAGCACCACTGGACCCCAGGGACCGCACGCCAGCTGCTCAGCCCAGCAGCCCCACTGGACCCCAGGAAAATAGACTCCATGCCAGCACTCCCAAAGGTGTAGTGAATTTTTTTTTTTAAATAATTGTGTGTGTGTCTGTTAAAGAGTTTGTATGTGTGTTTGACAGTGAGTGTGTGTATGTGTGTTTGTCAGTGAGAGTGCATGTGTGTTTGTCAGTGAGAGTGCATGTGTGTTTGTCAGTGAGTGTGTTTGTATGTGTGTCTGTTAGAAAAAATGTGTTTGTCAAAAAAATTCTAATTTATATACAAACACTCAAACACACCCTTCACTCAAACACTAATACTACACACAAATGTACATCCGCATTTAAAAGCTAACACCTCATCCAAGCACACCCCTGCACGCAAATGCAAACATTACATACAAACACACCCCTACACGCAAGTTCAAACATTACATACAAACACACCCCTGTATCAAAACGCTAACATTAAATACAAACACCAACTGTACACACAAAAGCACACCTGCTCCTAAGTACTACTATCTGTTTACTATCTGCGCTACAGCACCAAAACATTTTTGGGGTTCCATTATGTGGGGTTCTATGGGAAAAATTGGGAACTCTTGCTTTAGTGGTTGTCACTCTGACAGCCACTAGAGGCGAATTCGCAGAAATAGCAGAGTAAAACGTGGTTATTTCAATTTGATGGTCTTATGATACAGTGCTTTGTTTTTCTGCACATGCGCACAAGCCTCCTAGTCACCTAAATGGTGACTAATACATTTTTCTTATAGCTGCATCCTGTGAGTTTCATCCACCAGATACATGACTCTTGGACCACCACATCCACCAGATACATGACTCTTGGGAGGTATGACTGTTTTAACATTTTCTGTTAATAAGATTTTATGATTCTGTAATTTGTAGCACCAGGTCCAATGGGCTCTTAACCCGGTCATATACATAGTAGCATGTAACTTTACAGTACAAAATGTGTGTAATACCCACTGGTTAGAATTTAAAGTGCAATTATATAGTGACAAAAAGTGCAGCTTGTTATCACTGTGGAATTAATCACATACGTTGCACAGATTAGAATCTAAACACAAAATAAAAAAGTGAACAGTAAATTACAATATATCATGTAACATTGTATCATTACTGAATAGCGTATAGTGGCAGCTCCTATATATTGTTATATATTTTCACACTTCATTCATTTCCAGTCAACTGGCTAAGCCATCATGATTGAAGTAAGTTCATGTCACATGTCAT
>OW240920.1:34931127-35134710 GCA_933207985.1 Pelobates cultripes | reverse complement strand
CACTTATACAAACACACACTCTGCAATTTACACACACACACACACACTCATACACACTGTAACGGACCGTTTTGCACACAAGGGGTAAAAACCGTTTAGGCGATCGGCCCCCTTTCCAGAGATCCAGGCACAGCTACTGCAGAACACCAAAACTCACGAACTGGATACAAAATAGCACTCCAACTCCCGAACTGGAACCTCCCAAATAGCTGCTAGCAGACGAACAGGAAAAGCAGACGAACAGCTTACACTCCTGGCAATCAGTCTCTAACAGCATACAGTGAATCCCCCCAAGAACGAGACAAGGCTCCGTGTTGAGGGTCAAGCAGTGGTCTGAGGTGCTGGCACACCCAGCCTGGTTTTTATTACAGTGTTTCAAATACAGGACCACCCACAGGGAGGGATAAAACAACCAATCATTTCACAGTTACATCCCACATATTCCCTCCCCTTATCCTGAGAGGAAACTCAATTATACAAACAGTTAAAACATACTTTCTACCCAACTTTCATAACTCCAAAACCATACATCACATTCACATAAAATTACATATTCTCAATCAATCCATTCAGGGGAACAACATATTCAAAAATGGCACAAATCAGACAAGGGGTTCAACAGTTAGTAAAAAGTCCTTTGTGACTAATTGAAGCATGGCTTTCTGGCCCAAACCAGTTTCAGAGTCTTCTATCCTGGAGATAAGTAATTGAATTATCTCCCAGGACAGACACAAGACTCCATTAAGCACATGGTTGCAAAAAGACACAAAGCACTTTAAAATACATAAAGTCACATTTATACATAAAACATAGACATTTCACATATCCCCAGATAGCTCAGGTCTGAGCGCACATTATTAAGTGAATGGCGCTCGGACCACACAAATACAGTTTAATCACCATGGAGCCAAAGTCTTTACAGTCAGTTTCATACAAATGGGCTCCATGGGATTCCTATCTGGGGTATAACACATTCAAACAAATCTACTGAACCCCAGGCAGAAAAGCACGAATACAGCTTTTCTGCAGGCAAAAATAAAGTCTTTTTAAAAGGGGGCCATAGTCCAAAGGCAGCAGGCGAGCAACCAGGCTTCTCCAATGCAATGTGGCGAGATTGGTCTCGTCACATCTCTCCCCTTTTCCAAACAGACTAACAGGGTATCTGACCTCCTGCCGGTCAGTGCCCTTGTTAGTCCAGCAGCCCACCCACAAAACATAATCAACAGCACAGCCCACCCACAATAAATGGTTACTACACCTGGGTAAAGGAGAAGCTTGTCCATGTCCAGGTGCCTCACCACGGCTGTGCTGGGTACGGTACGCTGACTGGGTGGGTTGCTGCGTGGGCAGAGACCAGCGGCACTCTGCCCTGTTGCCAGCGCTACTGGGAGGGTAGCCTGGTTGAAGCCTGGTTGTTGGAGGGGGAGACCGACTGTCTCCCCTTTAACTACACCGCTCTGCTGCTGGAGACCGACTGTCTCCCCTTTTGTTGCACAGCTCTGCTGCCGAGGGGGAGACCGACTGTCTCCCCTTTGGATACTCTAAGATGTCGCTGGGGAGAGGGGGTAACAGGCTCCTCTCCCGATAGAACACTCTGCCGCTGGGGAAAGGAGACTGAGCTCTCTATTCCCTGCCCATTAATGATCCGCCGCTGGGGAGAGGTGGTAGCAAGCTCCTCTCCCATACATACTTTCATCCTCTGTGGAGGGAGACCGACTGTCTCTGCTCCCAATACAGTGTCCTGCTGCTGGGGAAAGGAGACTGGGCTCTCTGTTCCCGGTAGGACACTCTGCCGCTGGGGAATGGAGACTGGGCTCCCAATTCCCTGCTGTATCTCCTGCTGGGGAATGGAGACTGGGCTCCCAATTCCCCAAAAATCATGCTGCTGCTGGGGGGCAGGAACAACTACCTCTGCCCCCTGTAGCCCAGCCTGCCGCTGGGGAGGGAGGACGCTGCTCTCCTCTCCCTGCACTTTACACTGCCTTCCCGGCATATCACTCTGCTGCTGGGGGGCAGGAACAACTACCTCTGCCCCTGTAACTCAGCCTGCCGCTGGGGAGGGAGGACGCTGCTCTCCTCTCCCTGCACTTTACACTGCCTTCCTGGCATATCACTCTGCTGCTGGGGGGCAGGAACAACTACCTCTGCCCCCTGTAACTCAGCCTGCCGCTGGGGAATGGAGCTTGGGCTCCCAATTCCCTGCAATATCTCCCGCTGGGGAATGGAGCTCGGGCTCCCAATTCCCTGCAATACCGGTGGAGGGACCTCGGTCCCCTCTCCACCTGCCGCCTGGGGTTCCTCCCAGTAAATTTCAACAATATCTTCCCAGCTGAATGGGTCTGAGACTGGATCTGTCACTCTGCTGTCCTGCGGAGCCTTCCCAATGGAGTGGAAGAGATCTCGGTAGTCCTGCTCCAGTTCCCACCCCAGGGTTGCTAGGTGAGCCAGGTCTTGCTCTACCTCATGGGGGTCATCCCAGTCATGCCTAGCCTCCCTCTCATAGAAAATTTCCTGAAGTCTGTTCTGCGCAGGGCTCCCGAAGTCAGGCTCTGCAAAGGACTCCCATAACAAGCCAGGACCATCAAACTCCTCTCCCTCTGGCTTGTCATGCTCAGCTGTCCAGGGTATATACTGTGCCATATACCACCAGAGCGCCTGGTAGGCATCCTCCAGCCATAGCTCCTGCCATACCCGATGCTCTAGTTCCTTCACCCATTCCTCCAGGGGCTGCTCTCCCAGGAAGGGCATCCGCAGGGCCACTTGCTTCTGCAACCGCTGCTCTTCACTGGGAGACTCTCACCCGCTGGTATTGTACATTATCCAGGGCCTGGTACCAGATGCCTTTCCTTAATGCATCCCGGCCATCCAGGTCCTCCTCCTTGTATAACACTGCTGGTTCCATTCTGTTGCTTTTAGGGTCGCTGTACTGGGACATGCGTTGCCCCCACTTGTAAATCCAAAGAAACGGTGTTTCCTGTAGCTGTCCTTCTGGCTGTAGGAACGATCCCGCCGCTTGCCACCAATTGTAACGGATCACCTGGCACCCCGACTGGGTACCTCCGTTGAAAGATGCTCCTAGCGCTTCCAGAGGACTCCAAGCACTCCACCAGACACCATAAGCACCGCAGGCTGCAGCTATCTCCCTTCAGAACGAAGCAGGAACAAGCTCTTACAAGAGCTCAGTGATTATAGCAAGGGAATATGCCTAGCAATCCCTTGTAGCAGATTCCCCAATAAGAGACAGGACTCAAGTTGAGGGTAAAAATAGAACTCTCTGGCTGCTAGCTTGCAGCCCTTTTTATTAGGTGCTCCCATGAAGGGGAGGGACACACACAGTAACGTACATTAACCAATCACACAATAGTTACATCCCACACATAGCCCTCCCCTCTACCTGTAAACTAATTATCTGTACACACAGGAAAATACAATTATCATAAGTAGGGAAAATACAGTTTTTACACAACATTCATAACTCCCAAAATATACATCACATTCGCATAAAAATACATATTCACAATCAATCCATTCAGGGGAACAACATATTCAAAAATGGCACAAATCAGACAAGGGGTTCAAAAGTTAGTAAAAAGTCCTTTGTGACTAAATGAAGCATGGCTTTCTGGCCCAAACCAGTTTCAGAGTCTTCTATCCTGGAGATAAGTAATTCAATTATCTCCCAGGATAGACACAAGACTCCATTAAGCACATAGTTGCAAAAAGACACAAAACACTATAAAATACATAAAGTCACATTTATTACATAAAACACAGACATGTAACATATCCCCAGATAGCTCAGGTCTGAGCGCACATTATTAAGCGAATGGCGCTCAGACCACACGAATACAGCTTTTCTCCAGGCGAAATAAAGTCTTTTAAAAGGGGGCCATAGTCCAGAGGCAGCAGGCGAGCAACCAGGCTTCTCCAATGCAATGTGGCGAGATTGGTCTCGTCACACAGCATGTCAAAGTTTAGACGTTTATACAGTTTAGAAGTATGTATAATGCTGGTATAAATTACGTATTTGTGTTTCTCACCTTCTAGTGCTTAATTATATGTATTTTTCTACAATATTTGTACTTTTTGCGTTAAAACATCAACTCAGAATAAATTATAGTAAATAAACGGCAAAGGTAATAGAATGTTGTCTACACTTGACTAATATTTTAAAATAGCATTACTTTTAGTAGTCGTATTGTCATTTTATGTTTTTTTTTTTTATCTTGAAAGAAGCCTTTTGACATTGTTATTTTCCCTGCTGAACCGCATTCATTGCCCGCACCTTTCACAAAGCCTGGACATCTTGTAATGTGGACTGAGCACAGCTGTCACAGGGCTGCTTCTCTGGGAAAGGGCTTTTCTATGTCTTTTAACAAAATAACATCAGCTGCCGGAATGTTCTTAGCAAATTATGTCTGAACAAATCCTCAGATATCAGAGAAAAAGCACTTGAGAGGTTTTGAATAAGGATTGTAACAAGGCAGAAGGAAAACTTTGCTTTTTACATAAAGAGACAGATGTGCATCTTCATTCCTCTGCAAAATGCACATCGTACGCACATGCTGCACGTACATCATCTTTTTTTTTTTTGTAAGACCAGGTAGGATATTACAGAATTGGGACAATTAGTAAGGCATTTTAATTAACACAAACAAATTTGTCTGATCTTTGTGAGAAACGTTAGCAGACTTTGGCAACAGATGGAATAATTAATAATCACAATACAGGTGTGTTTTAAAATCTGTTTTATAAGAATATAAAACTGGGTGACTGGAGTAAACCTTGACTGTATCATCCTCTGGACCAGAATTATTGTAGTCTATTGAAATCAAATCTTATATAGTACATTTCCTAGTATTTCTAGCTTAAAGGATCACTATAGTGTCAGGAAAACAAACTTGGTCCCCCCACCCTTAGGGCCCCCTCCCGCTGGGCTGAAGCGGTTAAAACCCCTTCAGCTACTTACTTTAATCCAGCACTGGGCTCTCTCGGCGCTGGTGAACTCTCCTCCCACTCCGACGTCAGCTCCCGAGTGGAGCGGAATGCGCATGCGCGGCCAGAGCCGCACGCGCATTAAAAACGCCCATAGGAAAACATTTCTCAATGCTTTCCTATGGACGTTCTGCACGCTGAATGCGATTTTCGCATTCAGCGTCACAGAAGCACCTCTAGTGGCTTTCAGGAAGACAGCCACTAGAGGCTGGATTAACCCTGCAATGTAAACATAGCAGTTTCTCTGAAACTGCCATGTTTACAACTGAAAGGTTAAAACCCTTTGAGCTGAATTGGTCTGGTGACTATAGTGGTCCTTTAATTTAGTGAGAGTTTCTAAGAAGCCTCTAATAATGACAACTATGCCCTATAAAAGGGGTAGGAAACCATTAGCACTCCAGATGTTGTGAACTACATCTCCCTCAATGCTCTTTCAGCCATAATGCATTATGGGAGATGTAGTCCACATCATCTGGAGTGCCAAACATTGCCTACCCCAGTCCTATAATGCATTGGCCGTTACATGACAAAGATAGAGGATGTTGAAACTGAAGCTCCATGCTCCTGTAACAGTCCTGTGGATCCTGATTAAAATAAATAAATAAACATATATATAATTTTTTAAAAAGCATTTTACATGGCAGTAACAACATACGCCATTGATATGAACCCCCTTCCCAATGCGATTCTTTATTGTAACACATTAAAGGCTTCAATACAGCATTGTAGAAATAGAAAACCCTAAAATATTCATGACTGTTTTGAATGTAATCTATCCATAAGATTCTGCAAAAAGACCCACTATAGTCCGTAGTACCAAGTCCGTTAGACCATTAATGCAGCATCGGACCATAATTATAATGGCAAAACATGGAACTAATCTTTCATAAAGTGCTGATTTGTGAAAGCAATTTTAAATATTATATATAATTTAAATCATATTATTTACCATAGTGTTTTTACTCAATTTGCCCATGTTTTGTCTTGATTAATACATTTTATTGTTTTATGTTTGTTTCTGAATTACTGTCATTTTCCTATTATTAATCACAGATACAATCTCTTTCTGACTGTATGTTTGCTAGATTTTCTGTATAGCCTTAGTCACTTTTGTTTTAGGCGTCTAAACATTTGGGTTTCATGTTTAGTTTAGATAATATAGTTTTGCATCTGTCCATTTGACTAACTACACACTGCTGGTTTGCTTTTCTTTCCTTATAAAGGATCCATTTCAATTTGGCTTCCAAAGCCGTCATTTGTCTTCAGAATCAAAAGACTCTTTTCTCTTATTAATTCACTTTGTTTGCTGCCTTTGTCCAAGTTTGACACGATTTTCTCCCTTCCTTTCCCCTGTATGACTTTTAAAGAAACACTTCTTGTTTTATTGTTTTTTAAAAGTTACAATGCCATAGGTTTTTGATGTTGCTTAAGTTTACGATTTACGTCCTGTCCACATCTCTCATAAAGAGATCCTTAAAGAAACTATATAGTGTTAGAAATACAAACATGGATGTCTGATGCTGTAGTGCTCTCCTTAAGGGTTTGAACAGATTTAAAAAGCAAGATTTACTCACCTTATATCCTTATGAGAAGCATTGATTGATTATCAGAGTCTAATGGAGTCTAACTGAGTCACTAGTCAGAAGTGTCTGTCAGGAAGATGGCAACTAGAGGTGCATTTAACCATGCAATGAAAACATTGCTGTTTCTATAACAGGACAATGTTTTGTGTTGCTGGGATGAAACAATAGGGGCACTGCACCCTTTGACATGAAGTGGTCTGGGTGCTTTTAGTGTCTCTCTAAGATTATTATTGGTATTTATATAGCGCCAACTAATTCCGCAACGCTTTACAATATTATGAAGGGGGGGGAATTTGTAATAAATGAGACAAATACACCTTGACACAGGAACAATAGGTAGATGAGGACCCTGCTAAAATGAGCTTACAGTCTAGAGGAGGTGGGGTACAAATACACAACAGGGCAGCTAGGGTGACAGCCACCAAACAAGGTGGAAAAGTAGCCGAAAAGGTGAGAGTGGAGTATGGCTCTATAGGTGAGCAAGAGACAGATTCGGATAAGTATAGATAAGTTACTATGGGAGTCCATAAGCATTTCTGAACAAATGTGTTTTTAGGGACTGCTTAATGCAATTGAAGACTAGGGGAGAGTCTGTTGGGGGTAGGCAGGCTGTTCCAAAGGAAGGGGGCTGCCAATGAGAAGTCCTGCAAATGCGAGTTAACATGAAGGGTGCGGGCAGTGGACAGGAGAAGGTCACCGGCAGAGCGGAGAGACCAAGAAGGGTCATACAAATTGATCATATTGTATGAAAAGATCATACAAATTGCATCTCAAATATACATCACAAAACAAAGATTCATATGCTGCTTATCTTGAAGGGGTAATCAGCAAATCCTGTATAGTACAATGGACGCTAGAATATAATAGCAATGATTCTAACATTAACTTGGTTCATGTATTTCAAATTCTAAAATGAATCCAACTGTTATAGATGCCAACAGTTGGTCTGAGCATCACCTTCGTGGAAAATGGTAATGACACATAAAACCTAAATGTATATTTATTGACTTCAATCCTAAACTAGTCTAATTTCTAATTCTAGTTCACATACATTTGTTGCAAAATAACCCATTTTCTTTCCATTTTATAATATTTTTCTTATATCATTATAACATTCTGCACATGCCTATTTTTTTTTTCTTTTTCCTTTTTTCATTATTAGGATTTTTTTTTTTAATCCAGCTTTGTATTATATTTTAGAACTTGACCCCTGATCTACTTTTGTCACAACTACTATGCCACAAATTCACCTATGATTAATATCTTGAATGTTTTAAATATGGAGACACTTAGAGATGCCTTTTAAGGGTTTAGGAACCTGGGTCAGATGTTTTTGTGGGCACTGCCACTTGTGTGGAGTGTGTGAGTTGCTTTGGGACTGCCAACTGATGGTGAGTGGTGGAGGTCTCTAGCATGGTTACTGCAAGGCTACGAGTGACTATTGGGGCTCCTTACATTATAGGTTCTTTTTTCTACCTGTGACATTTTTTTTCTTTAATTTTGTTTTTCTTTCTTTTACATCATTTTCCTGTTATAATCACACTCTTTTCACTGATATATTTCCAATTTCTGTCCTTGTGTATGACTTATAATTGTTTGGTTTTTACTAAAAATTAAATTCTAAAAATAATGATTGATATGATAAAGTTTTTGGCGTAATTATAACCCATCTTTTTTTTTTCTTTTTTTTTTGAGCTCAGAATTTATTGTGCATCACAAGTTACATGTTCCTTTATTTCTGGTTCTTAATTATGTATTTTATGAAACTGAACTCCCACTTAGACTGATGGATGAGAGTGTTGCTTTATGACAAGGCTAGACCTCAACGTTTGAGTTATCGAACCACAAACGGCTTTATTTTCCCATTTGTCTGTGTGAATGTGAGCCATACGTTAATCTTACTTTAACACACTGTAGTTAGTTTTAACGAGTAAATATAATCTGTGTCTTATGATCTGCAAAAAGGGAGAAATGGATGACTGGTCACAGTTGCCTTGCATAATATGTGTGCATTACAGCCATCATTTTCAATAGGCACAGGATAATGGCTCATAATTATTCCATATACCCTTTTAGATGCCATTCCACTTTGCTATGCATTTAACATATAATACAATGCTACATTTCAGTGCTTTTGAAAATGAAAATGGATTTATTGATTAAAAGTTAACTTAAAATTGTTCAACATTCAAGGGCGACCAGAAAGATGTCTCTCTAAAAACACAAGTAAACAAAACAATATAAGGATACAATCTTCTCAAAGACTCCTTTGTGTTTGCAAATAAGCTCTGCATTACTGTTGTAAATATATATTCTACTGAGAGAGAGAGAGAGATTGTGTGTGTGTGTGTGTGTGTGTCCCTATAGTCCTTACCATACTTGATAAACATCTACATTTAAGAGAAAGATTGAAAAATATATATTTGTAAATAGTTTTGTAACAGATAACACATTCAGGTAGAATGCCAAACTTTTTAAACATACAACAAAACACACCACAGGTGTTAAGTATAGCAGGTGGCCATGCATATAGGAGCCAATTAGAACATCAGGCACAGGTTATCCAAGACATAAAGACTTAAAAATGGGGGGGGGGAGGGGAGAAAAACACAGAACACCGTGGGCATTTACCATTTATGCAAAGACAATATAATCATTCCTTTTACTCTAACTCCACCACTGGCCCTACATTTTTCTTTTACTTACATCCATTATGATGCCATTTACCT
Source organism: Pelobates cultripes (assembly GCA_933207985.1). Taxonomy (NCBI): domain Eukaryota; kingdom Metazoa; phylum Chordata; class Amphibia; order Anura; family Pelobatidae; genus Pelobates; species Pelobates cultripes. Next base: position 35,125,403 of record OW240920.1, on the reverse strand, counting down.
TCAAGTGGCTAACAAGGTCAAATAATGTTCAAAGGCTAGTGTCATGATGAGGAAATTGTCGAGACGCAGAGAGACACAGAGTTTTCGGGAACCAACATGGAAAAATGAGATTAAAACACCTGAACTTAACACAACTGAATGAAGTCGACTTGGATATTTCTTACAACTCTTCAAGTCTAAATATTGAATACAACACACTGTTAAAAAGATATACGTTAGTGCCCCTATAAAACTGACCAGTTTGACTTTTGCGAAGGACTTTACTAGAAGGATAACCATCTCTGGTGGTTAAAATGACACATTATTTGTTTTCCATTCATGTCTTCAATGATGAAAAAACTCTTCTTAGTTTATAAAGTAGTATTGACCCTGAGAATACGGGTCTCTATCTTGCAGCTCTGTGTTCTCAGAATAGCAATGTAAACATGATAATTTTGTTATAAAAGCTTGCATGCAATTTCTTTGTAGAATATATTACGCTTTACCTGCTGCAAATGCGTACCCATTACTCATTAATATGTATATTATATGGATTTTGTTGCACTCGATACAGACAACACGAAAAAGCAATATCATTTTGACAAGTTGTGCAAATCGTACATATGTTATGTGCATATTTATCTAGCTAAGAATATTAAACCTAGTTGCGCACCTTCCCTCTAGTCCCTGGGGTATGTTGTCATTTTTCTATAAAGCAGTACTTAATAATGAAACCAGCTGTGCCTCGTACCATTTTATCTCTGAGTGTTATATAAAGTAGTAACATAGATAAGAGTTTAGCGATTAATTCAATCTATTACTCATTAACATGTTAGCACTGTCAACATTTCTTTTTCCCCGAAGACTCATTGTACAATTTAAAACTAAGTTAGGCTCTAGCAACAGCAGATTTATTCATATAGTGAGGGAGTGTTTAAAAGAATACACAGACAGTTTAGAAATGAAAATTAGTGCAATTAACCCCTAAAAGATTGATAGTTTTGACTTTAAAGACAATGTAATAATAACACCTGTGTGAAGATCATCTGTTCACCCATCCACCTCTTTCTTACCCCCTCTCAGATTTTAACTAGATGAGTAGCTGATTAATAATTAACGTTGCCAATATTTTGACTTAGGAAGAATATTTGAATGATCCTTCCAGAAATTAATTCTGCAACACTGATGTTTGAGCTATACAGTTGATGCAATAACCAACTGAGCTCTCAAGGTGCAAAACATACATTACTAACATCAACATAATTTTCATATATGTGTCTCAAGCTTTGCAGCCAACTGGGACTTTCCCATACGAACACATCAGCATTAAAGGAACAGTATAGCATTAGGAATACACAAGTATTTCTACCAATATTGTGACCAGTGACCTGCTATCTAGTTAGGGTACTGCCTTCCTCACCCCATGAGAATGTAAGCTCGATTGAGCAGGGTCCTCTTCAACCTATTGTTCCTGTAAGTTTATTTGTAATTGTCCTATTTATAGTTAAATCCCCTCTCATAATATTGTAAAGCGCTACGGAATCTGTTGGCGCTATATAAATGGCAATAATAATAATAATAATAATAATGTAAAAAAGAACAATGAGTTTACTGACTGCCCAGCTGGCCCTGCCTCCTTGGCTGAGATCATCAATTTGATAATCTTGGCCAATCCTTATCTTTCCCGTGGGAATGTATTGGGAGGCTAGTACAAATGTGCAGCAAAAAGCCACACTGCAACAATCAATGAGACCATCTGTTTGAAATCGCTATTTTGGTGGAAGCACCTCTAGTGGCTGTTAATGTGACAGTAACTGCAGGCATTCTAACACTGCAGAAGGACAGTGTTTTCAGTAACAGTGTTAAAACAGTGACATGGCACTCAGACCATTTCATTGAGACAAATTTTCCTATGTGCCTATAGTGTCCCTTTAAGTATAATGCCATCAAAATAATTTGCTAAATGGTCATTAATTCAAATTGCGTATTTGTGCGAATCATTTTTTCCCATTTTGATTTGCCTATCTTCTGTGTAAAATCAGCACTTGCAATAGGGACATTTTAAGTTGCCCTTTACTGCATCATCTTTATAATCTAATATTAAACTTGTTTTTTTTTTGTACATTTTTAAAACCCTATAGCTATATAAGCCTATGCTCTATATGAGTCATTTCTAACCCTTGAACTTTAAGGTTTGCTTAGCATCATGGTTACTGTATTTCCTATATATCCAGGGCGCCACGTTTAGCCATCTGTGCTTTAAACCCTTATATGAAATATGTGTTATTGTGAATGCTAAGTTGGTAACATATTTGCTAGACAAGAATCCATGTTCTTTAAGTAAGTTCTGATATTTATCACATTCTACTTACTAACAAGGGATCCACAGAGTTACACTACTGTGTTTATGGCTGTTCTTGAGATGTGCTGGTTACAATTACATATATCTTAAAGAACAAAATGTATCTTAAATTGAATGCAATCTTGAAAACATATTTGAAAAGTATCACTTATTTCAGTAAATGCTTTTAATTTCTAAAGCCTCCCAGTAGGTTACCCATGCTGACTGCTGCTTTAAAGAGATGGTTTGTTGTGGGTAAAGTACTGTGCTTTGTTTTATACCTGTTGGAGGAATCTATTAAGATTACTGTTTCATTACTAGCCGAATGAAATACCTAATAGGGGTGGGGGGGGAACACAAAAGAACAACATGCAAGGTTTGATTTTATTTGGTTTAGGTTTGTCTAAATGCAGTTTGCTTCTTATTAGCTGTTTTAACTATCTGAAAATAACATTTATTGATTGTCTCGATATCCATACTTTAATAACCTCTTCATCACATGCAGATGTTTTATCTGCCAGGGAAATCTATGACATTTTTTTGTTTTTTAATTAATAGCCATTTTCCATAACACATGCTGTGAGCAGTTAGATATCACTTGTTGTTGATGTGACGCTATAGGCACCCAGGTCACTTAATCTCAAAGAATTGGTCTGGGTGCGATGTCCCTCTTGTTTTAACAAAGCAATTTAAACTATCTGCAGGGATAGCAATGTTTGCATTGTCTAGTTTAAATGCCTTTAGTGCAGCGTTTCCTAATTGGTGTTCCTCTATAATTTGGGCAAACAAAAAGGCCGCCACGATTTGGCCCGGGCCGTTGATAATTGAGGCGGGTGGCAAGGGAGCACTCTCCCCTTCTCTGCTCCCTCGCGTGCACTGCAGTGATGCCGGAGCTGGAATATAATGTCACCATGGCCCCGGTATCACTAAGTGGTGCACGAGGCAGCTAAGCAGGATGATCACTACTCCCTTGCTGCCTGGACTGTACACCCGCACGCCAGCCACTCAGCCCAGCAGCCCCACTGGACCCCAGGGACTGCACGCCAGTGACTCAGCCCAGCAGCACCACTGGACCCCAGGGACCGCACGCCAGCTGCTCAGCCCAGCAGCCCCACTGGACCCCAGGAAAATAGACTCCATGCCAGCACTCCCAAAGGTGTAGTGAATTTTTTTTTTTAAATAATTGTGTGTGTGTCTGTTAAAGAGTTTGTATGTGTGTTTGACAGTGAGTGTGTGTATGTGTGTTTGTCAGTGAGAGTGCATGTGTGTTTGTCAGTGAGAGTGCATGTGTGTTTGTCAGTGAGTGTGTTTGTATGTGTGTCTGTTAGAGAAAATGTGTTTGTCAAAAAAATTCTAATTTATATACAAACACTCAAACACACCCTTCACTCAAACACTAATACTACACACAAATGTACATCCGCATTTAAAAGCTAACACCTCATCCAAGCACACCCCTGCACGCAAATGCAAACATTACATACAAACACACCCCTACATGCAAGTTCAAACATTACATACAAACACACCCCTGTATCAAAACGCTAACATTAAATACAAACACCAACTGTACACACAAAAGCACACCTGCTCCTAAGTACTACTATCTGTTTACTATCTGCGCTACAGCACCAAAACATTTTTGGGGTTCCTAGTTGTTAGCGCATTATGTGGGGTTCTATGGGAAAAATTAATTGGGAACTCTTGCTTTAGTGGTTGTCACTCTGACAGCCACTAGAGGCGAATTCGCAGAAATAGCAGAGTAAAACGTGGTTATTTCAATTTGATGGTCTTATGATACAGTGCTTTGTTTTTCTGCACATGCGCACAAGCCTCCTAGTCACCTAAATGGTGACTAATACATTTTTCTTATAGCTGCATCCTGTGAGTTTCATCCACCAGATACATGACTCTTGGACCACCACATCCACCAGATACATGACTCTTGGGAGGTATGACTGTTTTAACATTTTCTGTTAATAAGATTTTATGATTCTGTAATTTGTAGCACCAGGTCCAATGGGCTCTTAACCCGGTCATATACATAGTAGCATGTAACTTTACAGTACAAAATGTGTGTAATACCCACTGGTTAGAATTTAAAGTGCAATTATATAGTGACAAAAAGTGCAGCTTGTTATCACTGTGGAATTAATCACATACGTTGCACAGATTAGAATCTAAACACAAAATAAAAAAGTGAACAGTAAATTACAATATATCATGTAACATTGTATCATTACTGAATAGCGTATAGTGGCAGCTCCTATATATTGTTATATATTTTCACACTTCATTCATTTCCAGTCAACTGGCTAAGCCATCATGATTGAAGTAAGTTCATGTCACATGTCATACTCCGCATTTCACTTTCACTGTTAATGCTATTTCTTTCCCTGGGAGCTTATAAACGCTGATGGTATTCAAAGGAGCTTTCAATACACAACATCTTTAGTATTCCTCCAATGAATCATCACAAACTGCATGCATGCTGCCTAGAATCTAAACTACACCCTTTATTCGGACTAAGGTATACACTGAAATTTCTATTGTAGGCTTACTAAACCACATTTTAATGGCTTTTAATACACAGGGTGGTCGCCGAAAATGTGAACTATGGCAATATATCAGGGTGCAAGGATCCATAAGATCCATTATAGGTCACTCAAGATCAGCAGATAAAACTAAGCATTTTCATATTGTTTTCAGAGACATAAGAAAAGTCAAATACTGGGAATCACTAAAATGTTTATTCAGTAACCGCAAACTTTCAAGAATTTACAAGGAGGTTGCTAAATTTGAAGCCCACAATTCCTGATTTACTTTCCATCTCATATGTCATATATATCTCATGTATTTAAATGCCAGGATGAGACAGGACCCTAACTTATACATATAAAAATTGTACAACATAAGGATCATTTCACTAAACAGCAAGCTGTATCAGTGTCTATTTTGGTGTGGACTATGCAACTCAGTAGAAAATGCATGGAATCTCACTGTTTAGATAATCCCCATGTGTACTAATTTGTATTAGTACATTGAGATCTGCGCTGGCTAGAATGATATCAAATGAGAGAAAGACCTAGCTAGGAAGAAAAGGCCAACTAGACAGGAATACAAATATGTATGTGCTCCCACAATGGGCAAGTTTAAAGTATCACTATAGTGTCAGGAAAAAAAACTAATTTTACTGACACTATATCATCCTTGGGGGACCCTCACCCCTTCAGCAGCTTACCTTAATCCAGCGCCGGGCTCCCTCGGCGCTGGTGACCTCTCCTCCCCCGCCGACGTCCGCTCCCGAGTGGAGCAGAATGCGCATTCAAACAGTCCATAGGAAAGCATTTCTTAATGCTTTCCTATGGACGTTCTACATGTTGGATGCAAATTTTGCAGAAACGCCTCTAGCGGCCGTCAGGAAGACAGCCACTAGAGGTTGGATTAGTCCTGCTATGTAAACATAGCAGTTTCACTGAAACTATGTTTACATTTGAAGGGTTAAAACCTGAGGAACCTGGCACCCAGACCTCTTCATTGTCCCTTTAACAAACTTCATTGAGAAAAGTGAAAATTAACCTTATACAACCAAAAGGTTACTGTAATAAGTTGGGATGTAAGAAAAACACATTATTGGTAAACAAGGGGTACAGGGGTCAGGAACAACCACATACTCACTGCATCAAATCAAAGAACGCAAAAGAACATATGACACAAAATGCAGTTTTAACCCCATAAAGGTACCATGATTGTACAGTATTGCAGAGTTGTGCTTGCATGGAAGTTATATACAAGATCTCCCAACAGATCAACTCCATGGATACTTCAACTGGAGGCAGCAACATAGTTCAAACTAGTAGCACAGAAGAGTTGAAATTATTCTCCAAGCCAAAGTGCACATGAGGATGGCAAGAAAACAGCTTAAAGAAGCATCATGTAAATCAGGACATCGGTATGCAGGGTAAAAGGGTGGGACAAAAAAGGGAGTGCACATGCCTTGAAAAGAGGGGGATCTGCCAAATAATTGGAAGGTCAGTCTGGCGTGAATGCATGTCTAAGAGCATACTATGCAGACAGTGCTGTGAGGTTGGCGCAAATGCATCTAATGATGTGCTTGCTCCTGGTATGCAGTCTGGGATAGAGGTAATTTTATTGTCAGCCAGTCAACATCCTTCTTACGTTTCTCTACATCCCTCTTAAATTTCCATACTTAATTCCCTCTACACAAAGCAATATTATGTAAAATGTAGTAATATATATATATGTTTTTTATATTAATAGGCTGGTGTGCCTAATCATTAAATTCATGAAGCGCCAATATCAAAAAGCAATAATCAAATTAAATATATTGGTGGGCACCAAAACCCTATTCGGGATGAGTGAATTGAGTATTTGAGAAAGGTAAAGACACCGACACCAAGTACTTGTAAATAATCAATATAAACTTTATTGATTAACAGAGACTTAATCAATAAGTAATAACAGCTTAAGGAAACAGCTTAAAGAAACAGCTTAAGTATACATCACCATCAGAGAAGCTTACTGCACTCGACTGAGAGAACTTCTTGCAGTCAGGCTCGAAGAGGACCCTCTCTTACTGGGAATCAGCAGAACCAGCAATACGCGGGTAGTACTCCAATGAGTGCCAAGTTTTAACGTCTTTTATAACATTCTTAATCAATGGGATGAATAGTCTGTACTTTTCCATCAAATCTCCTTATCAGTGCAGCCCATCAAAGACCTTGCAAAAGCATTGGATGGGACCTGCAGCTGGCCAGGTTGCCCAGTCACACCAACAATGCCATGCCAGATCTGTGCCGTTAATTATCTCTTATCTAAAAGCTAGCTACGTTCTCATAATATTCTCGTGATGGTATGCATGAGTCATTCTGGTGCTTTGTTTGTGGTTATTAACATTTTTTTCAGTACTGCGTACTGGAGCCATCTTAACGATCTATAAAAGTTTAATTTGATCAATAGTGATCAATCAATCATTCTTAATTAATATGGGATATTATTATCATGTAGGCCTATTCCATGGGATGGGCCTGGGACTTTAGCTCTATCAGCCCTTATGTTAATCAGGTTGTGACTATGTATTAAATATATGTGGTAGATGAGTGTGCATATCAGTACATTTAGGCCCTGGAGGTAGAAACTTACATACACACTGACAATGTTTTTGAATCTAACAACAAAAGAGTGAAATTGTGCAGTATGTGGTGGTTTTCTGTCTGTTGGTCCTTTTGGATCATGACCTTTGGTTTAAAAAAAAATCTGTGTTTAAAACATTACTCCATTGATAAGGTAGTCTGCAAAAATGCTGGATGAAATCTGATACATGTTTACTGTCTGTTCTCATTTGTATGTTGAACTCAGGATTGTGGGAGAGTTGCGGAAGCAAGTAGAATGTCTGTGTAGAATAGAATGTGGATGTAACAGTACATTTCTTTCCCAAATCAGTGTTATTATAAGTATTATGTATATATATTTTTTTTTAATTAAGTTCACAAATATATACTGTTTCCAGCATTTGAGCTGGCCTGAAAAAAAAACCCTGGTTCTTTGCATGTGATCTATGGGTTCTCTTCCAGTCAACAGTTGCTTGGCAGGAGAGAATCTAAAAAAAAAAAGCTTGCAGTGCATACAAAAATACTCTTTGTGTACAATGACCACCTACTGTGTTGTGCAAGCTGATAGCTGCCACTTTAACGTTTGCTCATTATTTTGCTCATTATTTGTTGTAGATATTGTCAGGAATCTTTACAACAAGACCTCCTATAGAGAACTATAATATAAATATGTTTTTAAAAACACACTTGTTGTGTCAAACACAGTTTTAGCTTTTCACTATGTGATATTATACAGTTTTGTGGTAATGCATGATAATATACATATAAAAATTGTACAACATAAGGATCATTTCACTAAACAGCAAGCTGTTGTCAGTGTCTATTTTGGTGTTGACTATGCAACTCAGTAGAAAATGCATGGAATCTCACTGTTTAGATAATCCCCATTAGTACTAATTTGCAAGTAGTACATTGTAGAGATCTGCGCTGGCTAGAATGATATCAAATGATTCTCAGTTTCCTGTAAAGGAAGCATAAGGTCTTCTCATTCTCCAAACAAGTATTGTAGTTACAGCGACCTGTGTGTGATACATTGTCCACAATTTATCTCAGAAGGTTTATTTTTCAGATCAACTGGGAGTATTTTTTTCCCATCCTTTCCCTCCCTAAATGGCCACTTATGAATGGATCTGGTATACTGTCACCAGTAATGATCATAAGTGGCTGGATTTTACAAGGAAAGTGTACACAAGGGTCCTCCCGTACAGCTACCTGCTACAAATGAGATTTCAAGGAGAGATAGATTGGAACATTTCATTGGCCATCTTATATGCTGCTGTAAAGTAGTAATGGGAGCCAGGGTCATTTTAAGAAACAACCATTGCTTGTTAACTCTTCGATACATTGGTGTCTGAGGGCTAGAACTGCACCGACTTTTTAGCAAATATCTACAAAGTATTGGAGATTACCTTTAAAGCGACACATTATTAGAAATGAAATATCCAAAAGCATTAACATATCAAGTAGAGCACCACAGAATGTGTGTGTGTGTGTGTGTATATATATATATATATATATATATATATATATATATAGAGAGAGAGAGAGAGAGAGAGAGAGAGAGAGAGAGAGAGAGAGAGAGAGAGAGAGAGAGATATTCTTAAAGCTATAATACTATTTTTTTTCAGGCTGCCTTCCATATTGCTTTTTTTTTTATGGATTAATTAATTTTAGTTAGAGTATTAATCTGTATTAAGAAACTCTGCTATAAACAAGGGTTCAGTGTTTATTTCATTTATTTGTATTTATTTAAGAATAGGAGCAGACCTATACCTATTTATTTTTTTTCAGTAAAAGCACAGAACATACAAAATACACAACATTATTTTCTATAGTGATAACATTATCCCTCAAACACTTTAATGTAACTTCTATTGGCTTAAATGACATACTAGCTGTATTAACCTAATGCACATCTCTAAATATTCACGTCCATAGCATAAATGCCAGCAGTTTAATGTGACCAGACATCATGTTAGCTTCTTCGTTCTTTATGTTTATTGAACATTTGTCAAGTTCCTGTAATGCAATTTTACAGAGAAACTCCCTGTTATATTGACTTTTTTATTAAATAGAACAGTCTCGATGGAGAACAGATTGTTTTAACATAAAAAGCACATCAACTTCACCTTCGTTCACCCTGGAGAATTTGACAATGCTATTGGTTGTAGAACTTGCTGAAGTTTTTTTTCATTTATTGAATAACTTTATTTATATTATTTGTTTTATTTCATGTTTACAATGTCTGTTGTGGATTCCATTACATAGAACATTAAGACAACACTTTTTTTTTACTGAAACACATTATAAACTTTACTACAAATATTCATTGGGATAATTGCTTGAGCATAAATGTCAGTGTAATACAATATATAGTGAGTTATACATGCGCATTTGGAAACCTAATGTGTTTTTTTTGTTGTTGTTGTTTATTCACTAAAAACTATATTTCCCCAAATCTGTGCAAAGGTCTAGGTAATTGCACAGTAAATTGTTGTGGACTTCAGAAACGTTCCATCTTTAGAACAAAATTCTTAATTAAAAAAACTCTCAAATTCAGCTTCTTTTACAGTTTTGATATTTTGACCTATAATTTGAATGCCGTTATTGTGAGAACTGATAATGAGAAATTCCAATATCAGAAGACATTTCTGTGAAAGAAGGAGATTAGCTGGGAGATAGTACATCTTGTGCCTGTTCAAATGTTAACATCACATAGTCAGTTTCTATCAAGGCCAATCTATCTCTCTCTGAGGTCAACTACAACGAATAATACCATTATGTTCGATAATAACACATTCATACTTCAGAGCATATTTTTATCAGTTGTGAAATTTTCTCTTATTGTCATTGAGTTTATTATTTAACCCTGACAAAGATAGTCTGCTTTCTGTATCTACAAATATATCAATATTAGTTGTGCAGTTTAAGAGAATGCTCCTCTGCACCAGCGCCCCAAAACATGTTAAACATTTAGGTTGAAGTGACTCCTTTGTTTCTCCTTGCCTACTCTCTGACGTTGCAGTAGGTGTGTTTTAGTTCTTGTAAATGGCATCAGGGTAGTTATGGTTAGATAGCCCTGCCATTCTCCATCAATCTTTGTGAATGTTGGTAAACTGCGTTGGGCGAATGCTGGTAAACTGTGTTGGGTGAATCTTGGTAAACTGCGTTGTGTGCATATTAGTACAGAATATTCAACTGCTTAATTAGGAAATTCAACTGCTTGATCCATTTTTAGCTATTGGACGATCTAATCTTTTTCCAGTCTGTTAGTAAATCATTCTACCTGTTTTGGAAAATGCATTTCAGATGTTTTCCTTTTGATAAAACTAGTAAGGTCATTTTAAAAGAAAAGAAGGCAGGTCAGGGATATTTACAAAACACTAATCACTTAAACTCAGTTTGAAAAAAGTAAAACATATGGAATTCTTGAATGATTTAATTGTGATTTTAGAACTCTTTTACTGATTTGCTAAATTAAAGGGACACTACCGGAACCCAGACCACTTCAGCTCATTGAAGTGGTCTTGGTGCATCCTGCCAGTTTAACATTGCAATTGTAATTATTGCATTTATTAATAAACTGCAATAATTACCTTGCAGGATTAACTCAACCTATATTGTCTGTCTACTAGACAGCCTTTTGAGGCACTCTCGGATGGTTAGGTGACTTTTTGATGCTCTGCATGAGAAAATTCAGCATAAGCTGAAACCCCATATGAAAGTATGGATTTAATGCTTTCCTATAGGGTTGTCCTAGTGAGACCCCAAAGCTCGATCGGAAAGGAGAAAAGGCAGAGCCTGGCCCAGCACTGAGGGACATCAGCACTGGATTCAGATAAGTGACAAGAGTTTTTAACCCTTTTTGCACATTGGGGAAGGGGGGGGGGTAGACAAGCACGGTAGGCACTATAGACTAGGAATACAATTTTGGTATACTTAGCCTATAGTTTCTCTTTAAAGCAAAAATAGCAGAGGTTAAAAAAAACTAAAACCTTTCTTAGGGAAGAATTTATATATAATATTTATTATTCAAATAGTTTTCCGTTGTTACCAAGATTTATCGTAGCTGTGATTAGGTCTACTCTGAAGTGGACAAAATCTGTTAAACTGTGCATGAGAGTTTTTGTATACATCATGTTTCATTTCATGATGATGATTTGAATTTTGGATTACAGAATAAACTTAGTCAATTGAGAAAAAAACAAGCTGTCTACAAGCTTCCTCTCACCTTGCTTCTTTGAGAATTGAGAGCGTTTTCTGTCCTTTTTCTATATTGATTGATCTCTGATATTTTAGTGGTGCTTTGGAAGTCAGCCAACCAGTCTAGCACTTGAGGGTTGATATAGGTGAGCCACCTTTCCAGCAATGCAAGACCAACCTAAATCAGAACCCACTTTCTGTTTCTGCAATTACCTCGACTTTCGCACAGATTTGGTGAAATATCGTTTTTTTTTTTTAATATGGATTATACTTTGGACCTGAAAAGTAATGTTTGATATGTCAGAACAGTGTTTAAAATGCAGGTGTAACTAATCTATAAATCCATACATTTGAAATGCCCTCTCACTGAAAGGTTGTGCAGAAAGAAACTCATTTTCCTGTATCGCAAAAGGCCGTTTGACTTACACTTTTCCATCGCAAACTTACAAATTGTGGTCTTTGGAGAATGTTTTTTTTTTTTTTTTCTCCAGTTGCTTGTGTTGAAACATAATTAGCATTTCACACATGCAGATCATGCTGCAGATTGAAAATGTATTATCACATTTTGAGAGTGTAAATAACATTTCAGAAAATAGTTACTGTTTTAAATCCCCTAAGGGGAGATGGGTATTATCTATGCAGAACAAAGTCTTTTTATTATAGTAAAAATAAATAAAAAACAAACAAAAAAAATCTATCATTATAGCTATAGCATTTACCCAAAGGCTGTATAATATATAAATATACTCTTAATACATTAAGATCCTAGATATTTTCCATTTACAAAATGTTCTTTTTTTTAAATCTTTCTTTCTATCTTTCTGTTTCTATCTCTCCCTTTCTTCTGTTCTTTCTCTCTCTTTTTCTCTCATATTCTCTCTTTCTCTCCTACTTTATTCTTCTCTCTCTCTTTCTTTTTATGTCTTTTTACCTCCATGATAATGATGAATTTTACCTTATTCTAAATTCTTAATTTAGTGAAGACTTGCATAAAAGAAATAAGCAACCAAAAGCAGAGCCAAGCTCCAAATTCAAAAATATTTTATAAAATATTTAAAAAAACACATGGAGAGCAAAAAACAGGGCGCAAGAGAATACGTTTAGATGCATGCAAAGTCAGAGGATATCTTTTTAGTATTAGAACCTGGCTTGTAATAAAGTAGCCACATACAGTATCTCACAAAAGTGAGTACACCCCTCAAATTTTTGTAAATATTTTATTATATTTTTTCATGTGACAACACTGAAGAAATTACACTCTGCTACAATGTAAAGTAGTAAGTGTACCGCCCTTTATAACAGTGTACATTTGCTGTCCCCTCAAAATAACTCAACACACAGCCATTAATGTCTAAACTGTTGGCAACAAAAGTGAGTACACCCCTAAGTGGAAATGTCCAAATTGGGCCCAATTAGCCATTTCCCCTCCCAGGTGTCATGTGACTTGTTAGTGTTACAAGGTCTCAGGTGTGAATAAATTTGGTGTTATCGCTCTCACACTCTCTCATACTGGTCACTGGAAGTTCAACATGGCACCTCATGGCAAAGAACTCTCTGAGGATCTGAAAAAAAGATTTGTTGCTTTACATAAAATGGCCTAGGCTACAAGAAGATTGCTAAGACCCTGAAACTGACCATACATTGGTTTCACAGGACAAGACCATACAGTGGTTTCATACAGTGGTTTCACAGGACAGGTTCCACTCGGGAACAGGCATAGCTATGGTCGACCAAAGAAGTTGGGTGCAAGTGCTCAGCATCATATCTAGAGGTTGTCTTTGGGAATAGACATATGAGTGCTTCCAGCATTGCTGCAGAGATTGAAGGAGTGGGGGGGTCAGGGGTCAGCCTGTCAGTGTTCAGACCATATGCCGCACACTGAATCAAATTGGTCTGCATGGCTGTTGTCCCTGAAGGAAGCCTCTTCTAAAGATGATGCACAAGAAAGCCTCAAACAGTTTGCTGAAGACAAACAGACTAAGGACATGGATTACTGGAACCATGTCCTGTGGTCCGATGAGACCAAGATAAACTTATTTGGTTCAGATGGTATCAAGTGTGTGTGATGGTACACATGTGAGGAGTACAAAGAGAAGTGTGTCTTGCCTACAGTCAAGCCTGATAGTGGGAGTGTCATGGTCTGGGACTGCATGAGTGCTGCCGGCACTGGGGAGCTACAGTTCATTGAGGGGACCATGAATGCCAACATGTACTGTGACATACTGAAGCAGAGCATGATCCCCTCCCTTTGGAGACTGGGCCGCAGGGCAGTATTCCAACATGATAATGATCCCAAATACACCTCCAAGAAGACCACTGGCTTGCTAAAGATGCTGAAGGAAAAGGTGATTGACTGGCCAAGCTTGTCTCCAGACCTAAACCCAATTGAGTATCTGTGGGGCCTCCTCAAATGTAAGGTGGGGAGCAGAAGGTCTCTAACATCCACCAGCTCTTTTATGTCATCAGGAAGAGGACTCCAGTGGCAACCTGTGAAGCTCTGGTGAACTCCATGCCCATGAGGGTTAAGGTAGTGCTGGAAAATAAGATATTGGCACTTTGGGCCCAATTTGGACATTTCCACTTAGGGGTGTACTCACGTTTGTTGCCAACGATTTAGACATTAATGGCTGTGTGTTGAGTTATTTTGAGGGGACACAAATTTACACTGGTATACAGGCTGTTCACTTACTACTTTACATTGAAGCAGAGTATCATTTCTTTAGTGTTCAATATAAAGATGGTTCAGGCACTCCAAGGTTCAGAAAAGGCAAATTTATTAGAACCGACAGCAAAGTTTTGTCAAGACAAAGACTGCAAGGTTGAAACGTTGCTGTGGGTTCTAATAAATTTGCCTTTTCTGAACCTTGGAGTGCCTGAACAATCTTTATATTGTATGCTATTGCCATTGGAACCTGGTGCTTGATCCTGGTTTAGTTGCACCCTGGCTCAGATTGATGGGATTGAGTGTTGTCACATATAAAGATATAATAAAATATTTACACAAATGTGAGAAGTGTGCTCACTTTTGTTAGATACTGTATGTGCTACCTAACTGGCAAAAATATCAATTATCCGCTTGGTCCTTCAGTGATGAGAGCTATTATAAGACCTTGTAGTCTCACTGGTTATGAAAAAACGGCATCCTTCTTAAAACATGAAGTTAGAATATATTTACACATAAGCAGAGCCAAGGTTTCTTATTTTTTTTAAAAAATTTATTCACTCGTTTTTTTTTTGTTTTTTTTCTGTGTTAAGGGTTTAATATTAATATACACAAAACAGATAATTAAGCATTTGAATGATAGCATTTGCATTTTGAATGAACATTCCAAGCACCATGTAGTGGTGGTTATGGTGACAGAAATGATCAGGCTTCCGTCCAGAGCAAGTGGTCAAACCGTTAAAGAATGGTTTGACAACTAACCTGGGGGTCACTCTTGGTGCCATCTGGCCAAGAGTGCTTAACTGATGGCCCTGTATGGCACAGCTTAGCTCACGCAGGAGCTTCCAGCACAGGGCATGGGTGCCAAGCAATGAAAGTCTTGAAAGTGGAACATAGGTTACTGGGAGTACAAGGAGCTGAAGTGACAATGAAATGGTCACAGATATGGTCACTTAACTGAGAAGTACTTATAATGTAAGAAAGGCAAATGTTTCAACTAGCATAATGAAAGTGTTGACTTTGTGGATTGGTGATCCAGATTCATATATCATGCCCAGACAATGACTGTTCTTGTTGCTCAATACGTTTATACCTATAGGATTTAAAATAGTTTTGTTTCTGAACATAGGTATAAAGTGTATGTGATAATTTATCAATATGAACTCTAACTGATAGTCCAGCGCTTAGCTACATGACTAAAGATTTCTAGGGGTTAACTAGATAAATACGATAAATTGACTTTGTTTTGATGTGTAACTTTACAGAAGTGGTTGCATAGTTTTGTTGCCTTAATTTTGACTTCTTATCTTTGAACAATAGCTATTTGCCCTAAAAGGGACAAGGATGCCCTGACAGTTTTTTTTTTGTTTTTTTTTAAACCCTTTGTGCAAAAACACAACACACAAAGACACAAACTTAAATTAAGCAAGAAAGTTTGAATGGTATGTAATAAACATTTATATATTTACTATAAACTTGGTCAGTTTTCTATAACCATAGGCTATCAAAAAGACTACAGCTGTGTTGACTTGGGATTAAAGCAAATGTTTTAGCAGCGTGTGAGCAAAATTTCTGAGCTATACCATCACTTCTTGTCAACGTTATTCAAAAATCAAGGTGCCCAATCAAAATATAAATATTCCATGATATATGGCTTATTTCAATTTACCTCTTCTGAAAAAAATGACTTTACAGAAATCTATATATATGGTAATGTAGTTAGGTGTTGTAGTATTTTTTTTTGTTAGTTAATTTTTCAAAACAACAATTAAAATGCAATGGAGGGATCCAATAAGCTATACATTCTTTGTTGCTGGTATCCTGGTGCATATATTCAATAAGTCAATACACAAATAGGTTTAATCGTGCTGTATGTGTTCCTACAGTTTGTTCACTTACAGTAATGATGTATCCTGCAAATTACTGAATGCGTGCATGCAACAGTCATTCTAACAAATGTTATCAGCATGTAGCATTTGGATCAATATGCTTTTTGTAAGGTTGATTTTTTTCCAGATACCGAATTTTCTTTTTGCACTTTCTAATAGTCTGTTTAGACTGTAAGCTCTATACAAAAATGATCAATAGTATTGTATATTTGAATAATAAAGTTGTTATTAGTATGACACTTTGGGACAACATATAAGGTTATTTACTAACGTGAGATTTCAAAGTGAATTTAAAGTGTATTAAAAATTTAAGGTCAAATTTGAGAAATAATCTATTGGTTATGCTTTCAGTTCAGGTACCCTAGCCTTGAATTTTGAATTCACTTTGAATTCTTACTTTAGTAAATAACTCTGTGAGTTGCTTTTATTCACTGTATTGTTGATCCTCATACCGTTAAACAGAATATAGATTGATCACATAGAAGATATTTCTAAGATATTCTGGCCTAAATCTTGCTGTTTCATTGCTGCATCTTTTCATTTCACATATTTATTTCCTAAACCAGGATTTATGGAGAACTGACAGATAAATTACACATTTTTGGCCAGAAAAGACCAGGAGGAAAAATTAATTCTCTGTGACCGCTATATTACCAGCTTGGTTATTTTGAGTTAAGTTATGCAATTCACTCTCTACAATTCCTGGTTTAGTAAATAGCTCCATTGGATGTTAGCCTTGTAAACCAATGCTTAACGAGAACTCTAAGTGCCATAAACATGTCAGCTCATTGTGGGTGGTTATGGTGAATATGCTGCGGGTTCCATACATATATAGCTACCCCCAACACACAGATCAGTAAACTGGCCCCTTACTATAAAACAGCCTGACTTGCAAATGTTTGACAGCCCCTGTTCTAGGGAATCTTATGATATCATGGATATGGAGCATAAAGAGTTAAACTTGTGTCTCTGCATCCACAAGGATAATGAATGAAAACTCCATTAGCATCACTGTGCAGTAATCTCTGATTCGGCATGACAGCATCTTGCCTACTCCCTATGGAGAGGCTGCATGCGAGAGGCTGTGCTTCTAACGCTGGAGAATTGCGCGTACGATCCTGGCTCTCATTCAAACCACAGCAGGGTCGTAAATGAACACTGCTGTGCAGCAAACAAAGTTTATCCCTAACACCGACATGGAACAAATTGAATTATTTCACCTGCTCAACTTAATATTTGTTTCATGTCAGTAATAATAATGTGAAACCCAAGCCATATATCCTGCAAAGCACTTTAACAATTTAAAATATATATCTCAGCTACAGTATCAAGACTCAAAAATTTATCACATACAAAACTCCTGGCTCTCAGATCAGGAGGAGGTAAATTCCCGTGGATTACAATTGTTAGATTCTGGAACTAGACTGCAATTTCTTTTTGACAGCACATCCATCTAACGTGTCTGTCCTCGTGTCTGTCTATATAACTTTATTAGGTATGTGGATAGTTAGATGTCTGAATTAATGAAAATATAGATAGATACTTCAGATTTTATGATTATGAGGTCAATGTCTACTTTTTATATCAAATAATGATAATAAAAAACAGTTTTGTATTTTTTTTTAATGTATTGAATGAAGTCAATTACATATTCCAGTTACTGGGGCAACATTAACGCATGTTAAACATTACAGGGGTTGTCTTTGTTAACGTTAACCCCCATTGTTATTCATGCCTTTTTTTTAGATAATGCATTAATTGAAGAGAACACATTTAAAAAAAAGTTACCTTTTCAACAGTTGCTCAGAGTGTACAGTTGCAGGCAGATCAGTCCCACATCAGGATGAGACACCTTAATCAGGATAGTCTGATTATTTGTCCCGGACTGTGCATGCACCATCAACACCTATTTTAAGGGTAAAATTGATATAAGCATCCTTGATCAAAGTGTTCCAAGCTGCTTGATTGACATCTCTAATTAGTTGTCTTCAGGAACAGTAATTTTTAGGAATCATTGTCAGTCTAGTTAGCTCTCAGAGTGGACTCTAGGTGCTCTAAGCAATAATGCAAACTGCTCATGGTGCTTAGACTGACCATCAACGATAAGATATGATGCCTGATTTTATTTGAATACGGAATTATGCTCAGATGCTGGAAAATAAAGAACTATGTGGAGAAGAGAAATCCTTCAACATCTAGCTGCTCATTCAGCATCCGTTTCCAGAAGAAATACTGGAACATTGAAGTACTGACATAAGAACGTTCAGTTTTGTCAGCGGAAGTACTGAGTAGTTTCAGTGGAACACTATGGTAATTTACTGTACACAACATCACACAAATTGCAGACTTGTGAAGTCATGCACCTTGTATGTACAGGTATGTGACTTCACATATTCTATTGTATTTCTCATGCAGTTCAGCCAATTCTTAGTTAAAGGATCAGTATAGTGTCAGGAAAACAAAGCGGTTTTCCTGACACTATAGTGCCCTGAGGGTGCCACCACCCTCAGGGTCCCCCTCCCGTGGCGCTGAAGGGGTTAAAAACCCCTCAGCCACTTACCTTATTCAAGTGCCGGGCTCTCTCGGCGCTGGTGACCTTCCCCCCCACTAACATCAGCGGAGCCGAATGCGCATGCATGGCAAGTGCCACGCGCGCATTCAAAGCGTCCATAGGAAAGCATTTCTCAATGCTTTCCTATGGACGCTCTGCGTGATGGAGGTAAAAGATGCGCCTCTGGAAGACAGCCTCTAGAGGCTGGCTTAACCCCAAATGTAAACATAGCAGTTTCTCTGAAACTGTTATGTTTACATGTGAAGGGTTAAAACCTGAGTGACCTTGCACCCAGACCACATCATTGAATTGAAGTGGTCTGGGTGACTATAGTGTCCCTTTAAACTGTAGGTTCAAAGTGGGCATGTTTTTTTATTTATTCAATTAGTTTGTTTGCATTTTTTGATACATTATTTGTATTACACCTAAAATATCACCTTCAGTCTGGTTTTATATCTACTAGTGTATCGTTACCCCCTACACAGATTATTAGTGAAAGCCGTGCCTAAAGGGTTATTCCTTCATACATCTCAGTTTTTTATGCAAATTCGAGAAAATTCCCAAGATACCAGATACTTCAAAAGAACTTTACATGCACTGTACGTGACATAACAATTACATCCAAACATACATAGAACATATGATGTGACATGTTACAACAACCATAATACCCTTCCCATCTTTAGCTAATAACTATCACAGGCTTTCAATATTACTTTATTTGTTGAAAGGTGTCTTGTTTTTGTTATATTTTTTTCTTCAGTACTTTTTTGTTTATAATCTTGTGTGCCAACTGAGTTTGTTGTACAATTCTAATACAAAAATGAATGGTAAAAAAAAAAATCAAAAAAAAAATCATGCATTAATAAAACATTCTCAAAATATCAGAACCAGAGTATAAAATATAAAAGTCTACAGTCAAAAACTATACACTCAGCCTTTGATATAGTTTTAGAAATCTGTCTTTTGCTCAAGGTTAAGTTTTCACTAAATATTAATTTTTAGCATTTTACCTTCAACAAATCTTTCATTTTACAGACCGAAAATATTCCTTCAGTATGAAGCAGCGATATGCAATCTTGGCCCTCTAGGTGTAAAACTATATTTAACCAACTTTCCGTGATCCATCCTGATACAAGGAATGGCGGAATTTCAATAGTTAAACAATAATGGACCGTGTGTGTGTGTATTAACTTTTTACAATTGCAGTTCCTATGATGTTGTTTTTTTTTTTTTTTATCATTTATTACTGTAATTTACTTTCAAGCCAAGAAAGATGTTATTAATAGTTATGATTTTTTAGTTATGGTTTTTTTTCCCCATAAAGTTTGAAGATCATTGTATTGCAGTGTTGTGTATTTGAGCACAGTAGTGCAGTATCTGAGAGTATTTCCAAATGTTTATTAAATATTTAGAAAATAACATCATAATGCCAGGTTCATGCTGTAGATGAGAATACAAACATTGTTTATCTTTACGATTCCTCTATGCCGACTGCCAAATGCAAAGAACAAAGCTTATAACAATGATTGACAAGGGAAATGGAGGCACCCCGTTGCAGGATAAAAAATAAGGCTTTCTATGTTTAATTTTATTTCTCACACCATTTGTTCGTTATAAGGATAATAAAACTTTTTTTTTTTTCATCCTGGGAAGTGACCATTCCCCTTTAAAGCATAATTGTAACAGTATAGGTCAATACCAAATGCTTGCATACCAGTGACTTGTGTATTCTGTTTCAAACTAATCGCAGATTTGTCTGAATGTTTAGCGATCAGTAATCCATCCAAACTCCGGAACTCCAAATCTTCACTTGGCTGAATCACAACACAGGCAAAACTGCCATTGGACAAGCTGTTTAATTTGTTTTGTTATTTGGAGTTCCATCCATGGTGTCCAAACACACAGATTGATGGTTAGTGGAGAGCCACTAAATGTTGATTTTATTTACAGATCAAGTGATGACCAATAGTGTCACAACTTAACTTGGCTCCCTTGAAGCTTCATTGGCACCTCCGAGCCACAGCTGCCTGAACGTGTGAATACAAGGGGTGGGCCACGACCTCAGACCCAATTCGCATCACGTCTGGCAACACAACAAGACAAAACGCTGTTTAAGAGTAGTGATGTCCCGAACTGTTCACTGAACGGTTCGCGAACGGTTCGCCGCGGACTCATCATTGAGTAAACTTTTACCCTGTACCTCACAGTCAGCAGACACATTCCAGAAAATCAGCAGAAGACCCTCCCTCCCAGACCCTTCCACCTCCTGGACAGCTCACTAAGAATGCAGCTTCACAATGGATGCTGTCCAGGAGGTGGGAGGTTCTGGGAGGGAGGGTCTGCTGCTGATTGGCTGGAATGTGTCTGCTGAGGTACAGGGTCAAAGTTTACTCAATGATGAGTCCGCGGCAAACCATTCATGGCGAACTGTTCGGCGAACAGTTCGGGACATCACTATTTAAGAATTATCATTCTTAACCTCTATACACAGTTGGAGACTTATGTTTCATATGTCTTTAATTTTACATCCCTTTATTATACCAAATGTATTTTATTTGTCATAATGTACATTTTAATATCGCTCTGTATATTCCAGGTCCTCATTAGTGGAAGTTGGCCTTCCACTAAATGTGTCCAATCTAGGTATCATGTAACCATCCTTATTGTAAAACAACAATAGTAAGATTAGTAATTAATTATGTTCTATAAAACTGCAATTGAAATACAGGTCATTTAAATGACCCTGAATTTGCCATATCCTACTTGAAAGCTATTACGTATACTGTAATTGTTTAGAGGTGTCAAATAGTGTAGAACATTTTTTTTTTCCATTAATACAGGTTGGTGCATTTTTTAGGTCGCAAATTTGCAAAAGTAAAATGTTCTGTTAGGTATCCTTCACGAAATACACTTTGTTCACAATAGACATTAGCACAATTAACACTTATTACCTCCTAATTGACAGAGATAATTAGCAATACAAAGCTAAGGTGCTTTATTTTACAGACACTGCTAAGACTTCTTTAAAAGAAGGATTTTGGTTTAAGATTCTTTGGCCGTTCCACGGTACATGCTCTGAGTTACAATGTACAAAGTCCCAATATTTTACAAATCAAGGAGACTTTTTTCTCAGAGCTTAAAGACACTAATCTTTCCCCAAACTATAGCTGGTTACTGACACTGACATTAAATTACCTGCATCACATATTCCCTTGGATGAGGATAGCTTGCTAAACATTATTGGGCAATCCTTCAAAGACACAGCATCACGCCTATTCAAGATAAATAATTGGTTAGGAAAAAAAATGAAAAAATAAAAAAACTCCAGGTTACTTGGGGCCACAAAAAGTAAATTGCCTACTATGTAAAAGTGACACTGTAGGTTAACCTAAATGGTTATACAGAACAGCTTGTCAAAATTAATGATAAACAATATCATCATACCACTAACCGCTAATTGCATCTTGTATAATCATTAGAACTTTGACACCTAAAATGTTCATGCACAGAGCATGCTAATCAAAGTGTGTTACATTTAATGAACTTTGGAAATGAGAGAAAATAATAATTTGCATGAATATTTTTCAGGCAAAATAGGAAAATTTGATTAGTATATTTTTTGAGATTCTCATCATTTTTTTCCCTGCAGTCATATATAGCTCGGAGTGACCTATTATAAGTTTAATCAGGTACTCTTATAATAAATGCATGCTTCAGGGCTGTAGTGAGTAAAATGCAGAATGTAGTCTTCAACTAAGACAGCCTGGAAGTATACATCCTTTATGAGTTGATTAAAATCATGATGTGGTCACCCTAAGCCTACTGGTAATTTCGTAAATATAATAATTGAGGTTGAGTGCAGATAGCAATTATATTTAAATGTAACACTTTGCCCCAAATTTATTTATTTACATCAGTATTTCATAAACCTGGGCCCTATGGATGTTTATTTATTTTTCTTTTTTTTTCTTTTTTACAAAGAAAAATATTTAAAGAGATGTACCAGACTCAAAGTGTCTCAATCGTACAACTGAAAAAAGTAAAGCAAAAAAAAAAACCTTTTTCCTCCTCTTCTTTTTTCATTAAACAAATAGTGGTCAAACTTCCATCCATATTTTCTACCACTTTCCAAAGTTTAAATTTGTCAATGTGATACACATTTTTTTTTGTTTTTTTTTAATAAGAGTGAGAGCTGTGTTGCAGTGCTATAGTGCATGTGCAACCATCTTAAATTCATTACTGAGCAAATATGTGGTGCCATGCATCCATTTTTATTTTTGTAATGTTTTGGAAAATTTTCTAAATAATTCAAGGAAAAAAAAAATTGCAAAATAAACTCACTAATTTCATCTCTTATGGGTTCTGAAATTAAATGCAAGCACAGTGACAATATATGCTCATTGCATAACATATGATGCATATTATTTTCTTGTCCCTGTCTCAAATAACTGCAGCTTTAAGACTACACCTTCTAATTTAGGAGAGGCCAAAATCCATCCAAATTGTTCATGCAGAATGCGCACAATTTTCCTCCCTTTGGGAAATGGTTATGCACAAAATCTGCAGATTAAGAGATTGTTGCATATAGCACCAGTTGTGAAATTGTGAACAGTTCGTTAGTTGAGCATTTTAGAATGACTGTGTGGAACGGAGGCTGTAGGATGAGCTATGTATCCCATAAATCCCCCGCTGTAAGAGAGAAAAAAAAACCCTTTAGACCAGAAAGATTAGTGGAACCTCCTTCAGGTCTAGGAGGTGTCAGTGTTTTAGTTAAAGTATCTTTTTTTTTTTTATTGAACTTGTTTTGTGCCCTTTAATACGATCTACAATGTATTAAAGGCACATTCTAGGGTCAGGAATACAAACATGTGTTCCTGACACTATAGTGTTAAAAACACAATCAAGCTCCCCTTGCCAACCTAAATATATTACATTCTTACCATTTATTTCAATCTGCTGGTGCTGGTTCTGTTCCTGATCTGCCTCCTTGGGTGACATTGTGAGAATTGATAATCTCAGCCAATTACAATGCTTTCCGATAGGAAAGCATTGAATTCACTGAGATTGTCAATTCTAATGATCTCCATCAAGAAGGCGGATCGGGGAGGAGGGAGGGTTGGAGCCAAACTTGGTTGAAACCATTTCGAATCTCCTCATAGAGAGGCATTGATTTTTGCCACCTTAGGCAAACAAAATGTTGTCGCCCCTCCATATATTCTGCCCACTATGTGACATCACAATGCCCCACCCATATGATCTGCCATATGGGCCAATGCCAGTTCTGCGCAAAGTGTCTTTTATCTGAAAGGCAGTGTGCTTACATTTAAAATCTTGCAGGCACAGGCTATAGACACCAGAACCACTACATTAAGCTGTAGTGGTTCCGGTTACTATAGTGGCCCTTTAATGTGAGGTTAATTAGAGATTAGTGTCATAATATATTGAATTGCCTACTTACCACCAGATGAGGACAAGAGGATGATGATGGGCTCAGGCTACAGTCTGGCTCCACAGATTTGGTGTAGAAGATGCTCTCTGGAGACTGTTTGTAACAGCGCTCACAACAATTAATGAACAGGAAGCAGCTCCATTTTGGGGCCCCTTACACAGCTCAAGGTCTGGACCCCCAGGGCCTGACTGGGAGTATGCCTACAAGGCCCACCCATAAGTTCACCTAAATGGCCTACCCATGAGTTCGCTCACAGGGAGTGGAGTGTATGTGTGTAGGGGATGTGTTATGTGTTATTGTAGAGGATGTAATGTGTGTGTGTTCTTATGGAATGTAGTGTATAGGGATACCAATTTGTGTAAGGGATGTAGTGTTTGTAAAGGGGATGCAGTGTGTGTTTGTGTGTAAGGAATGCATTATGTGTTTCTGGGTGTGTGTGTGTGTAAAGAATGCAAGGTATGTTTCTGTGTATGGAATGTAATGTAATGCAGCATGTGTCTGTAAGGGGTGCATTGAGTGTGTGTAAGAGATGCATTTTGTTTCTGTTTGTGTAAGAGAAGCTGTGTGTGTGTGTGCGTGAGGGATGCATTGTGTGTTTTGGTGTGTCTGTGTGTGCGTAAGGGATGCATTGTGTGTTTCTGTGTATGTGTAAGGATGTATTTTGTATGTGTGTATTGTAAAAGAGAGGGTTTGTGGGGTAGGATAGGGGCTGAGAGGGGAGAGTATGTCTATATGAATGTATGTATGTATGCCAGTATCAATGTATGTCTGTATGTATATGTATGTCTGTCAGTATGAATGTATGTCTGCATATCATTATGAACGTATGTCTGTGTGTATGTGTGTATGGATGTCTGTATACATGTATGTCAGTATGTATGTATGTCTGTCAGTATGTCTGTATAAATGCATGTATGTCAGTCTGAATTTATGTATGTATGTATGTCTGTATGCCATCATGAATGTATGTCTGTGTATGTCTGTATGCCATTATGAATGTATGTGTGTATGGATGTCAGTGTCTGTATGTCTGTCAGTATGCCTGTATGTATGAATGTATGTATGTATGTATGTATGTATATGTGTATGCATGTCGGTGTCTTTATGTATGTCAGTGTGTATGTATGTATGTGTCTTTATGTCCTCATGCATTTGTGTCTGTATGTATGTTAGTATGTGTCTGTGTCTGCATATGTGTGTATGTCTCAGTATGTGTGTGTCAGTATGTATGCCTGTATGCGTGTATGTCTGTTTCAGTATGTGTGTCTGTTAGTATGTATCTGTGTCATTTTGTATCATTGTGTGTGTTTGGGTCTGTGTGTGTATTCCTGTGTGCGGTATTTGGAGGCAGACCCTGTGGGCGGTATTTGGAGGCGGGCCCCAGGGGGCCCAGACCCTGAGCAGAGTTAGTGGCCCCAAAATTTCTGGTGGTGGCCCTGGTCTTCTCACTCCCCCCTCTCCACCCTTAGTAGTCCTCTCAATCCCCCCTTTAGTGGTCCTTCCTCTCACCTTCTCTTAGTGCCCTCCCTCCCTGTTGTGCCTCCTACCTATGTAGCCTGGCCGGGCGGCGCGAACCACGGTACAGGAACTTCTGTTTCCTGTACCTGGTCGCTGGAGGACTGACAGGAAGGGCGCACTCAGTGAGCACTTCCTATCATTCCGCCGGCGGCCTGGTACAGGAAACAGAAGCTCCTGTACTGCGGTCCACGCCGCCCAGCCATGATACATTGAGTGACTGGCAGGAGGGAGCACTATGCGCTTCCCTCCTGCCTGTCACTTAAATCTGGTGCCCCCTTGGGCCAGTGCACCCTAGGTGACTGCCTAAGTCGCCTTTAGGATGCGCCAGCCCTGGGCATTGAATCAATGAGAAAATTCAGTGTCACCATGCAGAGGGTGGAGACACTGACTGTGCAGCACTGCGCCAGGAAGCACCTCTAGTAGCCATCTGAAGGTGTCCCTATGCTTTAATGTAAACACTAGCTCCATCCCATGTGAGTTGGCATGTGGAGTTTGTGTTGTGTGTCCTACATTTTGAAAATAATGTTGCACTAGTGGTCTTTTCCTGTCCTTCTGTTTTCTTTTACATGCTGCTATGAAGACACAATCAAGAATACAACACAGACACTTAAGATGAGCAGTGGAATTTTTTTCTGGGACAGCAACTTTAACCTTCTTTAATATTTTACATATATATTTTTTATGTGTTTCCTTCTTTATGTTCAGAATCCAGTAATATTGATTTTTTATTTATTTATATCTTGTGTGTTTTTAATAGATTTCTTATTATTGGCGCTCCCTATACTTCATTATTTTTATACTTTTATCTGTTCTCAAGGGGTCAGTGGAGGGCACCCCTTACCTTTAGGTGAGCTGCCTTTTTTGTTGACAAATTGAGAAAACCGCAAGATCTATATACAACTCCTATTTGGGGGGTAACCCCTAATATATGAAACAACAAAAGAACTAGTGATTTATAGGAGTAGTCAAGGATGTCCACTATTGGCATGAAGAGTGCAACTAAATCCTAAACAGCAATGCTAAAACTTAACTTTTAATATTTATATATATAAAGTTACGTTTTAGCATTGCTGTTTAGGATTTAGTTGCCTTTTTTTGTTGTTGTTTTTGCTCTGCTCATATTTTTCTATAAATAAATTTTGTAATGTAAACAGTGCCTTTTCTCTTAAAAGGCAGTGTTTACTGCAAAAAGCCGGCAGGGACTGATTATACTCACCAGAACAAATACATCAATCCATAGTTGTTCTGCTGACTATTGTGTATAGTGTAATACTTTATTTTTTTCTTAACTTTAATTCCTTTTCACCCTACTCCTATGGTAACAGCAGTAGCAATAACTGGTTTCTTCACTAGAAAGTTAACTTTGGCAAATTTACAACGGATTATTTAATTCCAAGCTAAAGGTGTGCATTCTCCCAAAGGTTGTTGAGATGTATAAATAATATTTTTTATTATTATTATTTTTTTATTTTTTTATTTCAGACTCTGGTTGCATATGCAGCTGTAAGATAATTAACTTCCATCCTAGGAATATTACATACAATTAACAAACTGCTTGGGTACATATGCAAATATGATAGAAAGAAAATGCTAATCTGATATTATGTCCCAAGTTGACCAAAATATCTATGTGGAATTCTCTTGGTTTTGTTCCAGAATGTTTTTCCTACACAAAAGATTATGGATACAATGGAGACAATGGAAAAATTGACTTGCTAAGTCTTGCGTTGTAACAGCACTTGTTAGCAAAAACGCTTATAAGACTTGAGCGGGGACTAACCAAAGGGTTAAAAAAAAAAAGAGTATGTTTTGTTAGTTGTCATATCTTCTTATTAAGGAAAAGTTGCATGTAGATGTCACAGGTACCTGTTGGCATTTTTTAATGCATTGTATTTTACTACATCCCTTTACATACATATTTCTAATAAATAGCATTCATTCCTACTCTTATGTGGGGATCAGATGTATTTGTGACATCACCACGTGGCATGTTTTTGGAGTGAATACTACATTTGCTAGAAAAGTATTAACCTAGTGCCACTATGAACTGAGCCAAGAGTAAAATGTAAAATGAAACCTTTTAAAACATTTTAAATACATTTTCCTTGTCTCCCAAGAAGGACAGAACTGCCATTCATTTACCTTTCGCCTTTAATGAAAAAAAAAATCAAAGATTAACCTGCAATGGGAATTAATAGAGGTTTAGTGACAGCATCCTAAATGTAGCTACAGATTACTAATAAGACTTTACAGCCAGTTGCAGCCCCCGTCTGTCCCTGTCATCAATGTCTGTGTACCTATGTTAATTTAATTATCAACTAGCAGGTTGTTCAGTCATGGTATCAACAGCAGGCCGTTTTGATGGTGCGACATGAATTTGAATGCACATTGAATGTGTGCTAACCATTGCTCACATCCGCGCTGCGATGGTGCTCTGATCAAAGGTGAAGTCAATCATTACAAGATTATTTCATTTGCACTAATGGTCTCTTTATACTGTCAATCTATCACACAGACAAGATTACAAGATTCGTCATTTGTATTAATAGAAAGGAGCACCTCCTGCTGTCTATAATGGGGTTGTAATTGCAATGAGACTTCTTATGACTTCAGCAACAGTGAAGATTGAAGTCCGAGCAGTATTCTTAATGAAACATCACCAGACTCAGAAATGCAATTATCGTCCTAATTATGGGCAGTAGGAAATTAGGATTTTTTTTTCATTTAATTTCTACAATTATTAATGTTATTACATACCTTAAAGAGGTTTATATGTTCGCTGCATATTTTTGGCATAAGTCTATTAAGAGCTAACCAATGTGTTATTTTTTTTAATTTTAGATAGTATACACGTTAAAATCAATGCATTGTTTATTAATATTATACCGAGAAAACCTGTTACCTATTGCTCAGGATATGAATGCATGTTAATGTATTGCCATCATTTTCTTTTTTTACAATTTTATTTTCTGGTTCCCCATTATTAGTGAGGCTTTTGACACTGACCACTCTTAAGCAAACTATGTCATTCTTGACAAATTCACCTTCCAATCGAGTAGCTACTGCAAGATGTAGCAGAAAATAAAACAACCTTTCGTTATAAAGCAGACAGTAAAATAGGTGTACTCACGGCTGTCCAGTGCCAATGGATAGTCAGTAGTAAAAAGAATAGACCGCTAGCCACTTGTAGAAATACAATTATATAGCTTTATTAACCCTGCATGGACTTTTAAAATGGAATTTAAATGCTCACATGTGCGTGAGTGCCAGGTGCAAGAAGAAACATCGCTGGGCACTAACTTTCTACAATGTTTCACAACAAACTATAGCAAGACTCACGGACTACTCTCTTTCAATACCTAAGTGGAGCTTTTTAATACTGTTGTGATTAGGAAAGTGATGTAACATTCTAAAAGTGATTCCATCGCCATGGAAACCAATAGAAGCACCGTTGGTGATTACTCACTGCTTACAACCTTACAATATGGTTTTGATTACGTTTTTAGAACCTTCCTTACAATGTCTATATTGGCTGAACATCATAGGTTAGAAAAAAATCTCATATGGTACAGTTAATAGACGTTGGACTAGAAAAAGTGGGAACTCTAAATCTACAATTTCTACCAGTAACCACGTAGAAAAAACATAATTTTACTGTATGTCCCCAGCTTTACAACTCCAGCAGGGTATTTACTAAATTGGAGAATTTTTCCTAATCTGCAATTTTTTTCATTCTGATATAAATTGCCAAAATTCTATGTTTAGTGAATAAGCACACAGGGTTGCTGAATAATACAGATATGAATTAAAACGTATGCCTCTAAAATAAATGTTCATCTTTGCTTTAATGTCTACTTTCTGTATTCATAAATCTTTCAGGTTATCTACTTTGACATTCTATGCCATATAATCCTACACCTTGTTCTATCTCTTTATTCAATAGCAAGCATTCCATTTAAGTAAAAAGTGCCTTAACACATGGCACCAATGGAAACACCTGGTTCAAGATTCGAACACAGTTTGAGTACTAGCTTTTAGAATTGTCCCTCTGAGGTTATTGATGTAGTAAAGGAGACTGGCATTTAGTGGTGGTAGGTTGACAGGACTGCAGTTGCCTTTAGCGTGTTATTTTTCTAGCAGTGTGTCAGACCACAACATGTCTGACGGATGCCAGTATGCATGGCTGCATTCCTATAAATAAAAATTACCATTTCTCTCGCACACAAGCGTTCATACATGGTACATCAAATGTCTAGAGCACCGTATCTCATTGTTTAGAGCAACTGAGAATTTATTAGCACACAAAAAAACGAATCCCACTTTACTTTGTAGGTTAGCTCAAAACTGTTTTTTTTTTGTTTATGGAATTTTGTTTGCTCACTGTGTGCTGCTGTGTCTATGACATAAATGCATCCGTCACCGGTTCTTAATTCTGCAAGTCCCACGAAAATGTGCCAGGGTTAAACGGATCTTGCTTTAATCTGCCTTAGTGTTAGAAGATAGAAAACAGAGGAAGCCAATAAAATTAATTATCAAGAGATAGATGTGTGTGTAGACAACAGACTTTTAGGGTTATTCGCGAAGGTCTGCATGACGCCATATTGAATGGGGGAAAAACCATCCGGATGCATATAGAGCCCTTTGGACTGCAGAATCCAAACAATGTACATACTGTTTAACAATGTCTCGAATTTGCAGACAAGGCTCTGAACAAGCCTGAATTTGGTTTGGATTTCAGCCGGACGGTACACAGCTGGATGTCTAAAATCTGGATATGGGATGTTAAAATCTGGGCCCAGGTGCTTCAAAGCAGTGCCTGGATTTCCCACTGGCAATGCTAGCAGCCAGCATGAAAATAGTTAAATAACTCTCACTAATACGATGGTTAACCATGTGGAGACGGGCCATTGCTTGCTAGCCATCTGCCACACTGATATGTTAGGAAAACAAAAATAAGAAAAGAAAAAGAGCCTATGACCGTCTATTACTATAAGAGAGTTTTATGACACAGCACAGAACACTTATGTCAGTCTTATTTCTATAGAGCTTTGTGAGACAATCTTAGTTTCAGTGTTGTGGATCTATGTAGGACTGTATTCTGTATTGTTTGTTGATGTTACACGTCTCATCTCTTACTTACAGTATCACTTATATCAGTGATGGCTAACCTTGACACCATAAATTGTTTCTGGACTACATTCCCCATAATGCTCAGCTAGCTTTTAGACTCTAAAATCTAGCTGAGCATCATGGGAAATGTAGTCCAGAAACAATTTATGGTGTCAAGGTTAGCCATCACTGACTTATATCAACATTTTTTTCCCATTTAAATTGCTCCACCCAGGCCATCCAATGACAAACATGTCATACAGTTGCAAGAAAAAGTATGTGAACCCTTTGGAATGATATGGATTTCTGCACAAATTGGTCATAAAATGTGATCTGATCATCAACTAAGTCACAACAGCAGACAATCACAGTCTGCTTAAACTAATAACACACAAATAATGAAATGTTGCCATGTTTTTATTGAACACACCATGTAAACCTTCACAGTGCAGATGGGAAAAGTATGTGAACCCCTAGACTAATGCTTTAAATGCTGCTTTTACTGCCTACAACTTGTGTTTTCCTAGCTATTGGAAGCAGGAGTGTGGCTTCCATACTGGTTTCCGGTCTAAGCATTGAGGACTATGTAGGTTGAGAATACCTAACATGCTCTCTCCTTTGCTGTCCTTTCCAGTAAGATAGTTACGGGGGTGCTTTGAGTGCTGAATGAGTTGTGGCCCCCTGGACTACTATCTGGCAGTTCTCTGGTGTGGAATGGGAATGCTACTTTTTTTTGTAATGCTTGATTTTGGTTGTGCATCGATACAGCATGCATATCAAGCAATTTACAAGATTAGAAGCCACAACAAAATTATAACCAGCATAGTATACGATGGACTGCACTTTTTTTTTATAGGAAAACAAAAGTATAAACAAGATAATCATTAACGATAAGCATATCATTACATGGTAAGAAAAAACATGTAAGCACAGGCATAAGCTGCAGAATTTAGGCTAGGACAAAGTTGTTTGGCAGGTACCCATCTATGAGACTGGAAGATATCTGCAGCCTCAATAGTTGATTGAATTGCCATCTCTAAAGTTCCTGGCTTTGGGTGACTGTATACATAAATTAACATTAAATAGGTTCCAGATCTTGCAGTCGTGGTGACATGGGCCAGCTTGCATGGCGGTCTTGGCCCCATCCCTACCATGGTACCTTTTATGTACTGCATGCTTCAAAGTGATGATGTCACAGGAGGAACTGGGTTTTATGAATATTGCAACCTGTGTTTCCCCACTACTAAAGGTGTCTACAAGAAAGAGAAAAATATTTCCTTACTATTTGTTTCCAATGTGCACTGTCTGTTTACTTAATGTAGTTTACAAAGCCTTTCTTGCATTTTTGTTTTATTGCACTAGTTACTATGGGTTGGAAAAGGTGGGGAGAGGTCAGCTGTAGAATATCTAGTTAGGTACGTCTAGAACAAAACTCTAGCAAATTAACACAATGCCTTCATTCAGACTTGTGATGGCAAGACCAGTGAATAAGCTGTCTCTTTAAAACAAAGCTCCCATATACTTGTGTACCCCTTAAGATGGAGATTTCTCATGGCAAGGATTAGCACCATAGTGAGGAAGCATTTGCACTATTTTCTGTGTCTATAACCCCTTCCACGTGAAAGTAGGAATGTGGCAGGTCAACCTACATTTTTTTGAACAAGTATCAAATTAAATACATTGCATTAGTATTTTAAACATATTATTGTCATGATAAAGTAACATTTTCTGCAGCACTGCACACATGGAAAACCATTCTGGAATATCAGAGCATTATGTGGATCTTATTATACCTGTTCACAGTTCACAGCTCTGGCCAACAAATATTGTATGTTGAGTAGACGCTCCCCGTGTTTTCTTATTCTATAGAACCAGCAAGGTTTCCTAAAAGTAGATTTCCTCTTGTATCTTTATCTCTCCATTACTCCTCATTTAATTGCATTTCAGTTGCTGTGCAAAGTAGAAAAAAAAATAATAAAAGACAAGTTCTAACAGCCTGATCAATGATCCTTGTTTTATTTCTTTAAGAAGGGTGACAACCCCTTTTCATCTTCTCTCACAATGCCGTTCTTTTTTGGCAACACCCACCTTAACAAAAGATCTAGAGATAGAAAGGGATTTGTTTCAGTTTTATGTATTGTGTGCCATAAAATATATCACAGTAGTCCGTGACTCATCTGAGCACGCAACATAAATTGCTATATTCGTAGTTATCATGTTCTACGGTGTGATAAGCCACCATTAGCAGAGTCCCATTCCCCTTATGGCAGGCACACAAAATGTATCCATTAGGATTAATTGGGTCATATTTTCCACAATGCTTGATTTTGCTTTGAATATAGAGAGGCCCAATTACAGTTTACAATTTTCATTTAAACACTCTTTTGGTTGTAGATATTTTTAATAATTAGTTTGCATATATAGTATATCTATATATAGTATCAGCCAGCTTGGCATAGTCTTTTTCTAATATTGATTTGCAGAGAATGAAGGTCCTTCTTGGATCTTTGTTATATCTGTAACAGGTTTGGCCATCATTAATTGATATAATCATTCAAAGGCATAATATTCCATTAAATCTTGGCTCAAAATTGTGCAAAACATTAAAAACCATTTTTACATGTTCATGTCTTTTCTTTTTCTTACCTACGTCTGAGCTAGAAGTTAGTGGCCATACTTTTGCTGGATATGTTCTGGAAATGAGAGCAAGAGAGAGAGAAACATTGTTGAGGTCAGAGGTCAGGCACCAATTCCAGGTAATTACATCTTAAAAACAGTTGGTGTTATAATTTATCCCAATGGGTTTGTTGATGTAGAAGTTAGGTATGTGTGTAAATAAAGGTCTTCCATGCTGAATTTGACAATTTCCTCATAGCCTTCACATTTTGTATGGGGCATAGTTATGCTTAATAGAAACAGGCTTTACCCAAACATTAGCCACAATTTAATTTACTTAATTCTTTTGGATAAGCTTTTCAGATGATCAGAATCTGTTGGATAAAAAATTAAATTACGTATATACAAAAATTCCAATAGACTTTAAAGGTTATTTCTGTAAATAAATAATAGGGTACAGATTGTGGTCATGTGTAATGCTTATTCAATAGAATTAAATCAAAACCAGTGTTGGATGCACGGAATCATGAACCCATTGTACAGCGCTATGGAATTTGCTGGCGCTATATAAATAATAAAATAATAATCATAAA
Source organism: Pelobates cultripes (assembly GCA_933207985.1). Classification (NCBI taxonomy): domain Eukaryota; kingdom Metazoa; phylum Chordata; class Amphibia; order Anura; family Pelobatidae; genus Pelobates; species Pelobates cultripes. The sequence goes on along the minus strand of OW240920.1, from coordinate 35,091,358 downwards.
ATAATAGTGAAGAGTTCATGATTCATCGTACTGAATAGTGCAAATATCCATTTACTAAAAGTAGCTTAGCTCAAATCATGAAATGTGGTGCAGACCATTATTCCTCTTCTATCAAAATTTGCACTTGGCACTATGACAATAAACCCCTGGCAATTGTTACATTAAAGTGCAATATAGGAGAGTGCCAATCTCTTCACTTGTTTGGTAGCTGCCAAATCTAGAATTTTCGATTCAGCAGTAATAGTCTGAAGTAAGATTCATCACTACACAGAATTCACCTCTTCTCCAGAGCCCAGTGTTTGCGACCCTTGCCTCCAAACTAATGTTGTGAGTAGTAATCTTGAGTTTTTGTTTGACATTGTGAGTAGCAATCTTGTGTCTGTGTTCAGCTGTGTATTGGTCAGTATGCACTTTCATGCTGATAAATTGTGAGTTCTGTTCAAAAAGTACCTGTTCCTTCAAATATACTAATTTTAAACTTGAAAATACAATATAATAACAAATTTAAAGAAACAAACTTATTTTTAAAACCTAATATTACATATTACATTTAATCTCCATAGTGCCTACTGAAGCATTATTACTGTACTTTTCATCTTTTTTTTTTCCTGGTTAGAGATTTTGTCGGTTTATCTAACTTTTGTAGTGTAGTTATTCTCAGTAAGGTGATGTGTTATTGAGACTTGGTGTGATGGTAATATGTTTAGTTTAGTATGAGTTCAGCTGCTGTAACTGCTGAATTGATTCTAGGCCTATGAGTTTACAGGCTCAAAACCAATTTATTAAGCAATTCAGCAGTTCAATGGTAAAAACACATTGGGACTCTCAGATACAATTTTTCATAGACATCTGCTTCCACTGTATAATTGTTGACCTCTGTATAGGTTTATTTTCTTGCTGGGCTAATAGACACTACCTCTCGCACATCTCAAGTATTGTACATATTTGAAAATACCAGGGTGTTGTTCTTGAGTCTACATGGATGACCCGATGACATGGAATGAACATATGTCAGGAAATGTCTTCATTTTGGATATCCAGAGACTTCTCCTTTGGATTGAGTGACTGTGAGACCAATGTCTTACTGTTCACGCTAACTAGCTAGATTATTCATTTTATTAACAGAATCTGAAGCAGCAAACGTAAAAAAAAAACATAAAAAGAGCAATGATTTTTTATCATTTGATGTTTAATTGTATCCACCCACTTCTCTCCATTACAATGTTCATATGGTCTAGCTGATTCTTTTAAGCAGACAGACATTTCTCTGTAGCAGTTTGATCTAAGGTCTATCCTTTTATGAACCGCACAACTAACACTCTTGTCTAATTGGCACCAAATGCATTAAATAATGAAGAAAATAAATGTATAAAAAGGTATTAAAAGAAAATGGTTGTGTAATTTTAGCTGATGAGCAACATTAAAGATACATTGTGATGTCTCTGTTTGTAGATACTCTGATGTATTGTTGCATATTATGTCTTTGAACCCTGTGTACTGAAACTCTGCAGAGTATTAGCACAAAGGCAAAGAAAATCTGCACGAAAGTCTATTGAAATCTCAGGAAGAAAACCAGTAACTATTCATCTGCAGATATATTATCTCCATAGCTAGCTGCTACAATCCAGTCATTTATTCAATGAAGACAAAAGCATACTGTTGTGTAGATATCTGAGCATGCAAAGGGCTTCTGGCAACCCGAATCTAGCAAAATAAGGCAGATATTTTGAATTTAATCAGCGGTGACCACCTACCGCGCTTGTGTTAGATAAGTGGCTCAATAGATGGCAACTGATATTCTAGGTGTATACTCATTGGGAAACATTTATTCATTAATCAGCAGCAGATAGAAAACAATTCACTCTTAAGAGGCTTATTCCTGGCAAGTGGAATAATACGACATAAATATCACTAAACAAATGCAATCTATTTGTCATATGCGTTCTGTGAAAACATAGCATAAAAGGTGTTCCATAAGGTGAAAGCACACCCATTAATAAATGAACGTAGACAAATTATAGCTTACAACATTAATAAAGAGATAGAATCACTATTGTACGTACTGCATGCTGACTTTCACCCGGGACAGTTCGACTAGGCAATCTACCATATTCAGCCATGAGAAGTCATATCTGCAATGCTTGCTTGATGTCGAAAGTCCTTATAGCTTGAAATATACGGAGTTTATAATACGTCATTATGAACTAGATGATAGTTGTTTGATTCACAACTAGTTCTGCACATTACATTTATCGGTCTCCACTATGTTGTATTGTTTCAAGCATAGACAGACTAGACATATTGATTAACCTGATCTGCTGGATACAATGTATCTTTGTGCTTGGACATGGTAAATTAAGCTATTTTGGCTTTACCCTTACTTTAGGGCCAACAATTTCACGTATGGGTTTATTTTTGCAAAATTCATTCTGTACCAGTCCTTAATTTGTATTATAATTATCATAATTAATGGAACATTAATGATATAAATATATATATAATAATTATTATTATTATTATTGCCATATATATAACCAATAGATTCCGTAGCGCATTACAATATTATGAGAGGGGATTTAACTATAAATAGAACAATTACAAGAAAACTTACAGGAACGATAGGTTGAAGAGGACCCTGCTCAAACGAGCTTACAGTCTAAATGAGGTGGGGTGTAAAACACAATAGGACAGGAAATAGCAATCAAATAAGGTGGGAGTGAAGCAGAGCTGGAGGAGAGAGTAAAGTGCTGCCCTTTAGGAGAGATCAAGGGGTAGGTATGTGAGGTAGAGGTTACTCTGGGAGGCCATAAGCCACTTCTTAAATGATTGGCACTTCTTAAATGATTGAAGACTAGGGGAGAGTCTGATGGCGGTAGGCTGGCTATTCCAAAGGAAGGGAGTGGCCCGCAAGAAGTCCTTCAAGAGTGAGTTGGCCATACAGGTGCGAGCAGCGGACAGGAGAAGGTCACGGGCAAAGCGAAGAGTCCGAAAAGGGGCATACCTATGGATCTGTGAATAGATACAAGAGGGTCTGGAATTGAAAGACATCGTTTAATGATATAAAGCCTGGCTGGCCATAGTATATATAAAGTAAAATTATATACAGATTTATTTAATGCCACCTAGAATACAGTAAACAAAAAATTAAAGATCCCTATTTAATATATTTATAAAATATCTCTGCCCTGGTTGAAAGGTATTTTATTTGATTACATTTTATGATTTTTACATTATACATGATTAGACACCTACTGTTTGTCTAATTTATAAAAAAAAAAATTACACGATTTGAAAATGTAGTTTGTCGATTATGAATATTTGAATCACAAGATCTTAGCTCCACCTTTGTTTTGGATAGGTTTTTAATCTGGCAATATATAAAGGATGGTGTTATACACAGGACTCAATGGCTCTTGAAAAGGTTGAAAACCCTTGCTACTCAGTATTTGCCCATATGGAACTAAGTGTGACAGACTTCAGTTGGGATGAACAAAGTTTTCAGGGTCATTACTGGAAGTGATTGATTACCTGGTGGAATCCATCTCAGACTAAATTCAATATATTATACATACAATAAGGATATTATAAACTTTGTGACTAGTTAATTCCCTTTTTTCTATTTTCATCTATTGAATGTGGAATTTTAGCCTATAGGAGTTGTGCTTCATAAATAAAAACTCTAGATTCAAAACCTTGATATCGATTATAATGATATCACTCTGCCTGGTTAAGGAAATAAATACAATTGCTAATATTTTTGTATTTCCCTTATTTATGTAGCTATATAAAATAAATTCATGGCTGAAGTATTAATTGTGATACTTCTACATTTTCAAGTAGAGAATTTAAGCAATGACTAGGTCCATACTTTATTTTGTAGGTATATTTGTCAGGATGAGTTGAGAACAATTTAAATGTCATTACAGGGGTGTGAGGCATTTTAATCTAGTGCCTCTGAGAGGTCATATTATGGGAATTTCTATAAATAACAGATAATTAGCTAATTAACATTATCCCCTGTGTCAGTAAGTCAAATGAAAATCTGTAGTGGCCTAAAAACCTTGCATGTCAAAAATATGACTTATGTAACTCTGCTTTTCTTTTTTTTTTTTTTTTTAGCAAAGTTATTTTATTAAACTCTTGAAATTATGCATATTATACATATTTTGAAGTCCTAACCTGGCCTACACCATTGTCCAAAAGAAAACATACACTGGTTTATTAAAGACATTTATTGAGATTTTGATAAATCTCCCCCAATGTGCAAGCCATGCTGTACAGTGTAGCTAATATGAACTATACAGTTGCTGGACAGATTTAGAACCAATGTGTACCACAGCAAAATAGGAGATATTTAAATACCCTCTTTTTTTTTAGGTAATAGTGAAAATATTACATGGGAAAATGCTTAAAACAGCTTTATAATTATAATATATTTGTTTAATGTGAAACATGAAAGCAGTCATTTAGCTGCACTTTTTATTTTACTTTCTTAAAATCAAGAACGTATTGAAAAAAAAAAAATGAAAACAGTTTCTGAGATAAATGTGTTCAAATGTATTATCAGATATGCACTTTGGTCTGAGGCCTGGAACATTGCTTCAATCTGGAGCATTCAGGCAAAATGGCTGCCAACAGAGTCTCCTTCACACAGTGAGAATCCCGTCTTTTTTTTTAGACACTCAGTAGTATGGACTCAATTAACTAGCAGGTTTATTCACTTATGTGAGAATTCAAGGTGAATTAATAGTGAATTTCAAATGTATGGTCAAAATAGCTGAACTGGACTAATTCTCTAAGCCAGCTCTGCTTTAAGCTTGACTATTCTAGTCTTAAATTCTACATTTTCCCAGAATTCACTTTTAATTATTACTTTATAAAATTAGCCTATATGTTTCTTAATACTTAATTTAACACTCCAAATGGTGCATGGATGGTTCTGGTGCCCTATTAGGGTAAGTAGGCACACTGTTTGCAAATGGTTTGACAAATTACTCTGGTGTCTGCTGAGAGTGCTCAGAAGATGCTTATTGGCTGACAATAATGTTCAGCTGATGTTCTTAGCAAATGATCGAGTCCTTGCAGGAGTTTCCATATCCATGGAAGGAGGAAACAACTCCCGACTGACCCCATGTAAGTTGTCAAATTATTTGCAGACAGTCTGACTACTTACCCTTAGAAATGCTGCTTGCTTTAATTATACCAGGAAATGAGTCTATAACTGTAGCAAATACAGCCCAACCACCGGTATCTCCTAGTAATTGGATTGGGTGCACACTGATGATGTCTCTGATCTTGTAAGCTTTGAGGGGGCTGAAATATAAACTGACCGGTATTGTCAAAGATACAAATTCATTTTATATTGTTAATCACTCATTTAATTTAATTTAGTATAAAAGCAAAAATAATAATAAAAGTTTTGTATCACATTATTAACCCTTTATAACTTAATTTGACTCCTTTCATAAAGTTTGGTTTATTTTTCTGGCACTGAAATAGTTAGTGCCTTCCTTTGTAAACAGAAGTTCTTATTTATCACTCAAAGAACTAAGTGATTGCTTGTATATATATATAAATAAATGGAAATGCCATCTAAAAGTGTTCAAGCCATAGCTTTATTGAAAAATTGGAGAGCTTTAGCATTTTGAATAAGAACCATCTTCACAGCTCTGAATGTAATTACTTTCCGGGCGGAAGAGTAGTTTAATGTCTTTATTAGTTTTCAGTACTTAATAAGTAGGATGATAAATAGTCTTAAGCTAATCGATCAGTATGAAAAACAAGTAATTAAGAAACTATTACAAAATCACAATTTGGAGAGACTACCATTGGAGAATTATTGGAAGGGTTGCAGTACTTTCGCTATTAATTTGCCGGAGAGTCATTTCAAAGAGCCCAAGTCATAAATAAAGAGATAATTTTGTCTGAAAGTAATGAAGTCATTTACCTATACAAGTATTAAGATTTAATATCAGGGCAGAGATTGTATGCTGCAACTGTTTATTAGGCTTATCAACAAATATATTTTTATGTATTTTCTTTGTTTGCAAAACTGACCTTTTCCTTCCTGATTTCCAGTGCAATTACCTAGTAAATATATTCATATTTAAGAGATTTTGTCACAAAAATATAATTTAACAAAATATTTTAGAAAATGTGTTGGTGTTTTCCTTAAAGGGCAATTAAAACTAAAATATAACTTTAATATAACTACAGAAAAGTTCAGCCTGTGACATTTGCAGGTATTGTTTGCAATTCTTAACATACAATAACAAAACAGTGATTACAGTGTGTACCGCTTTTTCATAAGTAAGGAGGCAGCCATTTTAGTAAACACAATTCACTTCCTGGTTTAAGTGTAAATGTTACCTTACAAAACTCATTTCCCACTATTCACTAGAACATGAAAATATGTCTTTGTATGTTTATTTCTTATTAGCAACCAAAGATGTTTCATGTCATCGTTACAATCAGCTCCCTAAAGACACAATTTCAGTACTGCCATGTGACTGCTATACCACCATTAAATGAGTGAGATATTGGTTTGTCATAACAGGATGACTCTTTCAGTTGTTCTTCAGTAGTTGGTAATTGTTTCATTTAAAAATTGTTTATATTGTGAGAATTTGCGTTCTCATAAAACTTCTATCTTCTACACCAATTATCAACAGCAATCCACAGAGATACTATAAAGAAAGGTGAAAAGTATTATCACGTCAGCTAACAGTACAGGTAATATAGGTGTATATGTGGTATTAGAATAAACAGTAACTGAAAAAACATTTGGGCTATATTTACATACTTACCAGAGTTGAGGTGCTCCAGCCATGATGCTAACAAGCATGGCTGGCAGAGCGATGGAGTATGTTGGACAGCTAACCAGCTCTGCTTGTGTGCAGAGTTCTCCGGAGAGATCGAATATGCTCATATTTCTATAGATATGTCTGTGTTTCCAAAGCATGTTTTATAAGATACTTGCTCACTTTTTAGGATTTTTCAAAGATTTTCTTCAGAAATCTGGTATACTGTAACAATAAGTCCAGGACAGATAAGGAGGGGTCCTGAATTGGGATTGATCTGTATTTTCTAAAAAAAAAAAAAATGGTTGGAAGATACATTTTTTCCCCATTCTTTTTTTTAGAAAATGCAAACTAGAACAGTTTGGAGTTAAATTATACAGATGATACATAAAGGTGAAGTGTGAAAATAATGCCTATAATGGATTCTGGAGACATAATAGGGGTCTATGAATGTCTCTACCATAAAGAGGTGACATTATTTTCCACAAATACAAACTGTATCTGTCATCATTGAGGACTAATGGTAGGGATCTTTTAATCTTAGTACAGCACATAGACATATATCCCCAATATGCCCAATATTTGAGGGAGTTACATAAGAGGACAGTGATCCTGATGATATGCCTGGAGAGAATTTTGGGAGAGAGAATATTGTTATTTCTGTCTCTCCATTCCCCTCACTGGACAGTTGTTAATGAAAGAGGGCGGAATTGAACCTAAATGAGATGCAAATGGCCTTGAGAGTTATTCTCACTAATCTAGGGCAGAATGGGCCGTGTGTACGGGCTGTGCTGAGATATGGGGCCCCTGCACTGCAGAAAAGAGTGCACTCATTTATTAAACACTACCTTTTGAAGCACACAAAGTTTAATCGTTTGGTTTTTTTACTGACATTGACAAAAATAATGGGAGTTTATTTATTATTATGATATTTATAGAGCGCCGTCAAATTCCGCAGAGCTTTACAATGGGTGGACGAACAGACATGTAGTTGTAACAAGACAAGTTGGACACACAGGAACAGAGGGGTTGAGGGCCCTGCTCAATGAGCTTACATGCTAGAGGGAGTGGGGTAAAATGACACAAAAGGTAAGGATAGTATTAGACTAATTACAGTTGCAGAAGAGGAATCAGTCAGGAGCTATTAACAGTTTAATTGATATCCTTTTATGAAGAAGTGGGTTTTTAATGATTTTTTGAAGGAGTGGAGACTGGGTGAGCATCTAACGGAGAAGGGAAGGATATGCATTGCCACAAAATTCAGTTCGGTTAGGCACTTCCAAAATTCGTGACTTCTGCAATTCAGGACCTGCGTCAATTCGGTTCGGCACTTCCGAAATTAGGCACTTCGGCAATTCCCTACCCCTAACCCTTTCCCTACCACTAACCCTAACCCTACCCCTAAGCCTTCCCCTAACCCTTAGGGTTGGGGTTTTGGACTAGGTAAGGGGTAGGGTTATGGGTTAGTGTTTGATTCCTGTCATCATTCTTTTAATTTTCCCTCCCTCTCCTGTTTTGCCACTTTTCAGAAATCCGAAGCACTTTGGCACTTTAGAAATTTGACACTTTGGCAATTCGGTTCGGCACTTCCGAAATTCAGGACTTTGGCAATTCAGCGATTCAGCACTTCCGAATTTCGGACATTCGGACATTTGGAAGCATCTGAATTGTCTGAATTGTCGAAATTAGTCTGAATTTAAATTTGGACCGAAACAAATTGCACATGTCTAATTTACACTATATGATCATACATGGTATAAGCCCAGCACAATGACAATGTACCCCTTTTTAGCAGGTTGTACTAAAGGAACTTAATGCATGATCTACTGAGAACTAATATATGCTCTTATAATATATATATATTGTAAAAGAGCGAATATGTCTTGAAACTTACAATAGAACACATTAACTTCATGTTAGATCAAATTCATTTTATGATCAAAACTTGCCTTTATTAATATTAATCTGAATGTTGTTCCAAATGTACATAAAAAGTACAATAGCGTGAAATATGTTAATGTGACATTTACAAGAGCAGGAGGCAGCGTACATGTTACAATTCAGATTACTTGTTTATAATTTATAGCAGTAGGACTCTTTAAAACCTGATGAGGGGTAAAAAATTATCAATGTTTTCCAAATGATCAATCTTATCCACCACTGGAATTTTCTCACTAATTTTCTGCTGATGCACAAATTAATGAATTGAAAACATAGAAAGATAATCTGCAGTTTAATATTTTTGTTTCCTAAATTAGCCAGTAATTCATGAAAAAATAGATAATGAAATTGTATTACGAAATTTCAAGAAATATTAGAAACTCATTAAATATACAGCTTTGTATTCGTAACCGTATAATGTTCCTTTAACAGCAATTGAAACAAACTATTAAAATTTTAGTTTTTTAATTTCACTAGAATTTTCAGGAAGGCCTAACATAGCTGATATCCTTTTTCATAGTGTAAGCATCACACATTTTTTTATCTTAATAGCATCAAGGTTGACAGATACAATAGGACTACAAAGGTTTCCTGATTTTTTACTTCGAAAAGTGTAGAATATTCTGTAAACTATTTGTTTAAAAGGGGAAAAAAATTGTAAAGTTACCAAAAGAAAAACAAACTGAAGCAGAAGGAAATGAAGGCCCAGCTCACTAGAGCTTACATTCTACATCTGTTCTGTTTGCTACTCGAAAGTGAAATTTACACCAAGAGAGATGTGTTTCTTCAGAAAATTTCCACATATGGCAGGAAGTATTTTACTCCTTCTGTCAAACATTTTGACAGCATTCACGACTACCATTGTGCAGGGATTTGTTTAATCGGTTCTGTTATGTCAGGAAAAACCTTGAGCAGGCCGGGGCCTTTGCCCTTCCATTTCGGGACATTGAGGGCTGGCACATGAGTTACTTTTGTCAAAGATTTAGGACATGGACAAATCTGTTCATCCAGCAATTATTTATTTTATAAAAAGTAAGAAAAAAAATCATTTCTAAAATGGAATTTTGTGATACTAACTTTTTAAAGGAACACTTCAAGTATCCTAACCATTACTGCTCTGTTGTGCCCTGGTGTTTTCCCAGGGTAAGTAGTTAATCCATTTTATACCAGTTTGACAATTACATGTGGTATTTATAGTGTGTTACCGCTAAACTGTTCTGCAAAAAGCTTATGTTAGCAACCCTGCTGTTCAGGGCAAGCTCATTGGCTGAGAATGTCAGTCAAGCAAGCCCAAACTTTGATCAGTGCATGAACTTCCGTGGTAGAGGATATTTAACGGGCACCTGTGGACTCCAGGTAAGTTGTCAAACTGTTTGACTACATAGCCTGAAAAGGGGTTTGGGAACCTTTGACACCATAACCACTTCAGCAGACTAAAGCAAAACTTCAAGCACCATAACCACTATAATTACCAGAGAAGACTTCTGGGAACATATTGTATTCTTTTAAGTTTTATTTATTTATTTATGTAATTACAGAAATATGTAATTTAGACATCTCTACAGAAATTTAAGAAGGTTGCATGTAGATTGTAATAGCAAATAAGAAATTATTGACCTATCTAATTATCCCACAATGTAATATCAGAGTGGTTTTATGTTCTTATTTTGCAAAGTAGCGTTTTGTTCCTCCCAATTTTTTTTTAATTCCAATATCCTGTTTATGTTCACTATTTTCACTGGAAAGAAATTCATATTATCTATTAAAGTTTTTGTTACCCTTCAGGCTTCCACCTTCCTATGTCACATGATGCCACATTCATTCGAGACGTTGCTTTTTACTGTTACATAGTTATGGATACATTTTAGAGGATAATTGAATAGTACTTCTACATGATTCATTAGCCCAAGGCTATTATAATTTTACTGCACAGCATTTGCATTTGATAGTTCATCATAATGACCTTGGGAAGGCAGAAATGTTATGCCCACTCATTAATGACCTTTGTAGATGTTTTCTTCTTCTTTGATTTCTAGGAACAAATCTTGCTTCCACGCTCTTATCCATGTTTGTTGGCCAAAAAACAAAGAGTCCATGTGGCATATACAGCTGATCCTTGGCGGGTCTATTTCAGCCATACCCCAAGCTTGAGTAAGACCTCATAGGTCGAAACGTTGCTGTTTGACATTTGGTTCAAATAAAATTGCCTGTTTGAACCTTGGAGTGCCCAGAAATCTTTTTGTTGTTTGGATATAAAATACCCCAAGGACTTTTAACTGGTATATTATAGTACAATAATGGTAAGCACTGACATGGCAGTGACTGTGAACAATGCTTCCTGTCTTTCATCTTGAGGGTAGCTGAGTATGTAGTTTATAACAGTTGTAATCATGAAGCTTAGCCATCACTGCTGTAGAACTTCCCAACTGCCACTAAATAAAATTGTGTATTACATACTAAGACTATAGAATGTTTTAAAACAGCTGGAAATATGTTGCTATCATTGCAAATGCAAAGATCTAAAAAAAAAAAACAGTGTTGTTCCTGCCAACCTTTTGGATATCAGATCGTAGGCCAAAAGGTTGATCGTGATGAAAAGCTACTTGACCCAAAAAGTGCTGTGCTCTTATTTTTAAAAATTTTAAATCTTTACTTTCTCTTGGTTGCGTTAATTAATTATCTGTAATAGTTGTAGCTATCTCTGTAAGGGTCTGTGCTTTAAATATAGAGTTTGCATTAATTGATTCTATTTCACGTGTAGTGGATGAAACAGATGTTTGCCCATCACTTTGTGACATTGTGCAGTCCCTGAACACATCATATTGCATCAACATAGAAAAATAGGTTATGTTTTTTCCCTAAGACAACTGTAAAGAAAAAAAAAGTTTCATTTTTTTAAAGCTTCTTTTAATTTGCAATTCAAGTGGTATTATTTGCATATTACGATGTCTTTGAATGTGAACATGTTTTTTATGAAATAACATTTGCAAGGCAGCACTTGCCTCCTCTAAGCTGGGCTCTCTCTTCTTCATGTGGTTATAGCTGTGTTCAGAGACACGATATCCATTTGATTAGACTGTGCCAAACACATTCACCTGTGCTTTGAACATTCCACTACACTGTAATTCAGAGCTATTGTCTTCCTTCTTCCCTTACCTTATCCACATGACAGCTTCATTTCAGAGCCCCCCTCTGTGGCTGGCGGGCTCTTCAGTTCTATTTATAGATACACAGGAGGTTTTGTGCATTGTCCTGTCATAAGATCTTAGGTTGGCTTTTCATCAACTTTTTTTTTCTTTTCTTTCTACCCATCACCTTGTCATTTCTTACTCGTTTGGGATGTACCCATATTAACTGCTCTAACCCATTCAGTGCTAGATAGACCGTATAAAGCTCTAAAACCAATCGATTGCACTCCTTTTGGCAGAGGGGGACTTAGGCAGAGGTGACTGACCTGTATTTCTCTAACTGCTGTTCGTCTGTTAACTGTTCTTGAAAAATAAATAAACTGAAATTGGTTGGTTCTTTAATATGAGTAAAGATTGTGTTAAATACAAGTGTATTGCACATAATAAGGAATACAATGCATGTGTGTGTCTATCTGTGTAGATATATAATAATAATAATGATCTATCTATATATCTCAGCTGGTTACAGATGTTTACAGCAGGGACAATTATCTAGAACACTTTTGGTAATGTGATGGGTAGGCAAAATAAGGTTGCAAGTCTGCCATTTTGATTTATTTTTTTTTAAAACTTGATCAAAAATAATTAAAAAAAATGTTTGCTTAATGCAAACACTCCTGCGTGACAAACGTTAGCTGGTGTATGGATGCCAGAAGAGAGCAATCCAGAGGACAAATAGTGACAAAATAATGTTTAGAATGTATTTCACATAAACTTAAGCTTGTAATAAAACTAATTAGAAACTGCTTCATAATTTGTGTCCGGCCTTTAAACACAAAATAAATAATAAAATCAAAATAAATAAGGATTACATTTCCAGCTTTCAAAAGGGCAAGGTATCTCCCTCATACCCATAGGCCATGTTTTCTTCAATATAAATCTTAGCGAGGCCATGTGCATACAATAAAACTGATGGCTGGGTAAATTAATTTTTATTTTATATGCTGAATCTCGCAGATGCATTGAAAGCATTGGCTATTAGTGATGTCCCGAACGGTTCGCCCCGGACTCCAGTCAGCAGACACATTCCAGCCAATCAGCAGCAGACCTTCCCTCCCAGATCCTCCCACCTCCTGGACAGCTCACTAAGAATGCAGCTTCAAAATGGATGCTGTCCAGGAGGTGCAAGGGTCTGGGAGGGAGGGTCTGCTGCTGATTGGCTGGAATGTGTCTGCTGACTGGAGTCCGTGGCGAACCGTTCGCGAACATCACTATTGGCTATAGATAGTGAAAATTACTTCTACACATTTTATATAACACATTCTGATGGAGTAAGCATTATCTTTTTGTGTTATACTCTTGAGATCTATGTACAAAGTATATACTATTTAGAGGATGTCAAACAATAGCACAAAACAACTAAGTCTGAGTTTTCTCCCCCACCATTTACACTCCAGGAATATAGGAAAATTGATTTTGAAGAAACTGTATGGTATCAATTGATGTTTGATATATCTTGATTCCTGCATATCTAGGAATACACTAGATGGCTTCTTCCCGTGTCTGAAAGAATAATAGATCAAAATGGTTTACATCAATTGTGTGTTTTAGTAACAAAACAATCCAACACATCTATCACTTGCATACTATTTTTCTTGAAACCAGTCTTCAAATAGACTTAAAGTGAATGATGTTTGGACCCATGAAAGAAATGATAGAAGCTTGGTATAATCTGCAAGATAAAACTGTTCATAAATGCCAATGACCTTGTGATTGAAAAATCCAATACGAAACTGAACAATTAACAAATTAATAATGAATGTGCTATTTTAAAAAGGACCAGTTAAAAAGATGTTAATTCATTGCAGTAGCCTAGAAGAGGTTGCTGAATTTTCACTTGTATTCTCCTGAGACCTTAATTCTGTATCTGTACGAATTGGGTGTATGAGATGGGATCTGTTTCTTTATGATCTAACAAATAGCAATAAACTATGATTGCCCTGTCACAGATCTCTATCATTGATGTCTGACACTGTGTGGAGTGTAAATAATTTAGTAGTAATAGATAAACACCAAAAAAAAACAAAAAAGCAACAGAGATAATATATAAAATGTCATTAAAACATCAAATACAAATAACGCAAAGTCAGTTTCTTCCAATATTGGGTGTAATGAATGTGAGACAGGGGATAGATGGGCTACGAGGGTCATACCAGTGATACCAGAAAGGGGCAAGCCTGAAGAAGGGGCAAGTCAACCTTGTGTGAGTTCACACCAGGTTGACTGGCTGACCTACTGGCTTGTCCCCACTCAGCACATGCCCAAAACGCTATTGGTGCACTCTCGCATAGGCTCAGTTTGAAAGCTTTTGTGAAAATGCAGCCGACAAACCAACATAAAAGATTATACGGAGATAAATACATCCAGAAATGAATATTATTGCTTTAAATAAAATGAATATGATGTCAATAAACTGACTAATTTGTGTGTTTTTGGAGCATTGCACATTCAGTGTGGTAGCGACTGTAGAAAAATAAAATTGGGATTTTATATTGGTTTTATTATACTTCTAAACATGGGTTTTAACACATATCACTTGTATTACAAAATGAGCATGATACTAGAAAGTAAATGAGCAGTGGGTGTACCAGTAGGGTCTTACCTGGGTTTTGGTGTAATAGCCTTTATCATGGGCTAAATACCATTTTTACATTTTACATAGTCTGTCTCACATTGAGGCTATTTGCTGCAGTTGTGCTTTTATTTTACTATATATATACTGTTCTCTGACTGTTGGACATATAATCCCATAGTGGTTTAGTTTTAAATGTTTGTCTTTTAGACTTTTTTTATTGTGTTTCTATTTAATTTTTGTTATACTGCGTGCAGTATGAGCTAGAGTATGTAGATATTGCTTCATAGCCCTGCCTGCACTTCCATAATCACATTGTGCACAGTCCCAAAAATTGATTAATGAAAAGATCAAATGTCAAGTCACTCTCAGTCTTGATAGTACTGTGACGTGGATTACTCTTCATAACAAACATACCATTGTATTTTCATATTGTATACTGATAAACCGTACAAGGTTTCGCTACTGTACTTAGCAATTTTTGAACTGCAGCTTCTTAGACCTTAAAGTAACCTATAACAAATAAATGTAATAAATTAATGTTTAAATATGCAAACAAAAAGTTACATCAACTGGAAAATTGTCATCAGTTATAAAGATAATTTAAAAACTCTATATTTGTTAGACAACAAGTAGCCTTCTATGAACTATAACTAGTCAATGTTCTTCACAGCATTCATGGTGAGCTGTGTATTATATTATTATTATTACAATATTATGAAAGAGGTATATTTGCAATAAATTAGACAATTACACAGTGACACAGGAACATTAGGTAGATGATGGCCCTGCTAAAGCAAGCTTACATTCTAGAGGAGGTGGGGTACAAATACACAACAGGGCAGCAAGGGTGACAGCCACCAAACAAGGTGGAAATGTAGCAGAGCTGGAGGTGAGAGTGGAGTATGACTCTTTAGGAGAGCGAGAGATAGATTTGGATAAGTATAGATAAGTTACTCTGGGAGCCCATAAGTATTTCTGAACAGATGTATTTTGAGGTACTTCTTAAATAATTGAAGACTAGGGGAGAGCTCCAAACTATGAACTATGTATGCACAAATTGCTAAACCATTTGTTCCAAAAAGAAAACTTCTTTCGGACGCCTACATTTTGTTTATATGGCAATTCATAAATGAATCAAATGGACCAAAGGGGGGTGGGGGGGATGGTCAATCTGTATACTTAAAGGAGTATAGGGTCAGGAACACAAACTTATTAAAAAAACACCATCTTGCCCTCCTTTGCCCCCTAAATATAGTAAAATCTTACTTGTATTCAAGTCTGCAACTGCTGCCTCTGCCCCTGAATTGCCTTCTGTCTGCTGACATCATTAGAAGTGATTCTGAAAGACAATGCTTCCCCATAGGATTGGCAGAGACTGTCAATGAGACAGACCAGGAGCAGAGCCAGCACAAGCTAGACACAGCCCTGGCCAATCAGCATCTCCTCAAAGAGGAGACACTGAATGGCAGTACTGTACACTGTGCAGCACTGCTACAGGAAGCACCTCTAGTAGCCATCTGAGGAGTGACCAGTGGAGTTTCCCTAGGCTGTAAAGTAAACACTGCATTATCTTTGAAAAGACAGTGTTTACTACAAAAAGGTATTGAATATATTTACCAGAACAAAAACAATAAGCTATAGTTGTTCTGGTGTCTATAGTGTCATATATATATATATATATATACACACACACACACACACACACACACACACACATACACATGAAATAAGCACCATGTGGATAACAGATCAAGTTAGGAAAAACAGGTGAAATCTATGTCAAACAAAATGTTATGGTTAGTAAAAATCAGATCAGAATTAAAACCCACCAGGCTGTGAGGCTATATATTATTTCTCTCATTAATCTCATTAATATATATTGTCTTACTTTATTTCACAATTCGATTAGGGAGAAATGTTCCAAAGCATTTATTCACAAAAGTAAAATAAAATAAATAACTCTGGTAAATTATTTAATTTGCAACATTTGAGCCAAAATCGACTTGGCTTTAATATTGTAATTTGGCTTTCAACTCACCACGATACAGTGATTAGTGAATAAAGCCTCCAATGAATACATTTTAACTTGCTTGATTGACTCCTAGAGCTGGGCAGATGTCAAGTAAGTGGAAAATATGCCAGGCTACCTAACACAGGCAGGGGAATAGTATCTTCTCATCCGAATGTAAGAGTTAGAATTTCACAGAAAATTTTATTATTATAACATTGTTTTCGAATCCATCCACTTATAATTTTTAGGCAGTTAGTAGTGTTATTCTTAAAGCAAAACTGGAATGTCTGGGGCTTACAAAAAAAAAGTGTGTGTGTATATATATATATATAAATATATATATATATACACACATCCACACACACACACACAGGAGCACTCTCTTGGTTTTTGTAATAGTGTATTAATTCATATGAATAGTGATGTCCCGAACAGTTCGCCGCGGACGGTGAACATATGTGGTAAACTTTGACCCTGTACCTCAGTCAGCAGACACATTCCAGCGAATCAGCAGCATACCTTCCCTCCCAGGCCCTCCAACCTTCTGGACAGCATCCATTTTACATTCATTGTGAAGCTGCATTCTTAGTGAGCTGTCCAGGGGGTGGGAGGGTATGTTGCTGATTGGCTGGAATGTGTCTGCTGACTGTGAGGTACAGGGTCAAAGTTTACCGCATATGTTCTCCGTCCGCGGTGAACCGTTCGGCAAACCGTTCGGGACATCACTACATATGAATGTTTTGACCCTACAGGGTATTTTACAAGATCTCAAGACCATGATAGTGCTCATGTCTTCCCTTGTATGTATCCTGCACTGGGAAGCACCTAAGTAGTCACCGGAAATTATTTGTTTGCTGGGGTTGAGTGCCAGAGTTTGGACATATGTATATATTACATGAGTTACCTATCTGGTTGTGCAAAAAGCAATAATTTACAATGAATGACTGACCTGGCACATCCAGAGCATTTCATGCAAATTAATTTAACACCTTCATCCAAATGCTCGAGTTCAGGGTACCTTTAGCACTCCAGATGTTTTGGACTATATCTCCTAGAACAGGCTTCCCCAAACTCTGGCCCTCCAGATCTTGCTGAGCAACAAATCCCATGATTCTCAGCCTCTTTCATTCATACAATCATGGGAGTTGTAGTTGAGCAACATCTGGAGGGCCGGAGTTTGAGGAAGGCTGTCCTAGAATGATCTTGCAGACATAATGTTGGCAAAGCAAAACTGGAGATCCACAACACCTAGAGGGCTGAAAGTTGCCTAGTCCTGCTCTAGTTCATGTATGGCAGTATTGAAGGAGTATCTGAGCATGCATGTACTCGTATGACATTTATATACAGATGCCAAAGCATCCTGGGGAGAGGAGGTCACTTTGGACATAAAAGTGATGCAGAAGTAAGCATTTTCCTTTGCTTACCACTGCTTCTAGACTCACTCCAGTACTGGGTTGAGATACTTAGGAATTGTCAATTTCAGAAAAGTGACTGTTCCACTGGAAGATGTCAACGCTCATCTTCACAAATTCCATTAGCATAACACATTTTCCGTTTCCAATACTCCAAAATAAATTTCCATTACCTCTTATTGTAAGTATTTGCACATAGCATAGATACTGCAACATAAGGAATAATGTATCTCATATTTTCAGCACAACAGAATTATTTTTAAAAAAAATATTAGCGGGTGCAGGTCAAGAACTTTGACCCGAAAGGCTAATCTCTCTCATTCATAGCGCGACCTTGCAGGTCTTAGGTTATTTGTTTTGCTGATGTTTAAATAAGTAGCATGTGAAAATAGCCTGTCTGTTATTCTCAGAACAGAATGCTGCTCCAGGCACTGTGTAAAGATGCAGAACATCTATTCAAAACTAGCTTCATCATTGTCCTTCTAGACTCCCTATTGCTAGTCAACAGAGTGACTGGGATATGTCATGAGTGCACTGTGACAAAGTGTCAAACACTTTCTGACCAAGGTGAGATTATGAGCAAAAGGCACAGGTCCTGTATGACAGCAACAGTAGTTTCTGGGCTGAAGTGATGCGTTATCAGAATGGTTGCAGCAAGAATAAATTAACCATTTCTTACACTAAATGGTATAAAAATGGCTATATGAATACACCTCTTTATTATCATTCAGTCATTACATTTTTTTAATCTGCAATAATATGAATGTATGTCTGTTTAGTTTAGGTAATTTAGTAAACTGGGAAAAAATAGATAAATCACAGATCTAGGCCTCAATTTAATATTTTTGGATATGTTTTTGAAATGATTTACTATTTTTGGATAACCTTTTTAAAATGATTTAACATTTTGCAAAATATTTTAACTTTTATATATATTATATATTTACGATATATTTGTGATAGTTTAATATTTTGATAAAATCTTTGTAAAGGTTTATCATAAAATATTAAATAGCACCATAAAATAGAGATTCTAGGAAAACTATTTTGAATAGGGCATTTCCCTTGGTAACATATTATTTCCAGCCCCTGGAGCTTGCCACGATGTCTGCTTCCTATGAGTAAATTCCCTTTTTGACACAAAATGCGTTGCCATATTGGTCATATTTTGCTATATTTTGTTTGCTATTTTTCTTGGTTCACTACGTTTTAGTACACTTCTAATAATGTGAATAATTACCTGGTGGAGGCTTTTCTTCCATTTAATACTGCAGTACATCCAACTCCATATCTCCAAAAATTTGCTTAATTGTTGCTGACTTTCTCTTTTTATGTTTGGAATATATTGGTAGGGCATTCACAGGCAGCAACAGCTGAGAAATTAACATAGTTTGTTCACTGCAAGTAACAAAATTAATTTATATTAGACTGATTCTCAATTATATACAGTTATGCTTAGCCATGGTGGTCAATTTTAAGTTGTCTTGTGGAAAAGAACTGCTTCTTGTGCCATTGCTCAGTGTCCTCTAATAGTCAACGATACAGGGTTTACAAAATTTGATAAAGAACTAATGCATTTAAAGGGACACTATAGTCACCCAGACCACTTCAGCTCAATGAAGTGGTCTGGGTGCCAGGTCCCTCAGGTATTAACCCTTCTAATGTAAACATTCAGAGAAACTGTTATGTTTACATTTGGGGTTAATCCAGCCTCTAGCTTCCGGACAGCCACTAGAGGCACATCTGCGACGCTGCAGGCACATTTTGCCGTCATCACGCAGAGCATCCATAGGAAAGCATTGATAAATGCATTCCTATGGACACTTTGAATGCACGCGGCACTTACCGCGCTTGCGCATTCGGCTCTGCTGACGTCTGACGGGGAGCTGACGTCGGCGGGGGAGGAGAGATCACCAGCGCTGAGGGAGCCCGGCACTGGATTAAGGTAAGCTGCTGAAGGGGTTTAAACCCCTTCAGAGCCATGGGAGGGGGACCCTGAGGGTGGGAGCACCCTCAGGGCACTATAGTGTCAGGAAAACCGCTTTGTTTTCCTGACACTATAGTGATCCTTTAAGATTCCACTTTAGATTTATAGTTCTGTTATCATTAATAATATGTACATATAACAAATAAGTAACAACATTTAATCAACAGCAAATACATAAATTGTTAGCAAATAGTTAAAAGCATTGTGCGGAGTTGCAATGTGCAGGCTCATGCCAATCATACTATCCTGGAATTATCTTATCCATGCTGACATATAATTAAATCTTAATGTAAAATAAAACTGAAGCTGTACATTGCTTGACATTTAGCTAGCACAACACATATGTTATTTACTACAAAATTTCCCCATGCAATATTTATAAGAGAAGAACATGCAAAAATCTATCTTAGAAATGTTATTGCCAGAGGTTGCCATATCTAAAGTGGATAATTACATATTGTCTGCATTTGTTTAGGCTTTCTGGACGAATTGTGCATTTATTGAAAGTCAAGAGAACTACTTTTTCTAAATTTTTGGGGAACACTCCAGAAAATTAGTTTAAATAATAATAATAATAATAATAATAATAATAATAATAATAATAATAATAATTTGATGGAGAAGCTTCCAGATGTACATTGCACATCACTATATTTAGTGTCACCCATACTTAATTACTACTTTTCTCTACATCTGGAAGATAAATTGACCTTTTTGTTAAAATTAAAAAAAAATTAAAAACTACTAACATGCCTTGATTTCAGCAAAAGGCCAGTTTCCTCACTGCAGCCCAATCCTTCTACCTTTGAAATCATCAAATAGTCTGTCAGTGTCTGTGATTTTTGCATAATTTGCCCCCTTTGCATTAAAGATCCCTAACTTCTCTGCTGGCAATGATGCAGTGGCCGAGAAGTGCAGGTGAAAATGAGTTACAGCAGAACCTGTGCCATGCAGCCACCACTTTTCTCTTTCTGCCAATTCTCTTCAGCATTTGGTGACTCAGCTTCCAAGAGCCAATGTCAGTGCTGTTTTCTAATGCATGCACGAGGACACAAAATCGAGGTCTATGAAGGATCCAGCGATCAATGTGAAAAGGCACATAATACATACACAAACACAAGAAAGAAAATATAAGTCAGCAACAATACTTCTAATATATAGTTACACAAAGACCAAAGACAGAACATCCCTTCCCCCCTCCCTACCCCTAACCTACAGGTGCCTTTTTCAGGTATGGGTGACTGCAATATAAAAAAAAAAAAATCATATTTGAAATTCTTATATTTTCTGACATTCCCAATTTGTACAGCTTTTGTTTAAAATACTACTAAAACCATCAAGTGATTCAGAAATTCTCTTTAACTGTCTACAGCACTGTTGATCGTATCCCATAAACATTGCTTTATGGGCACAACAAGGGTTTTTGGAAGCATTGAAAATATTTAATTAGTGATGGATATAATTGGCACCCAGATGTTTGTGTACTATATTTCCCATGAATCTTAGTCAATTAGAAGAATCTTGGAGGATATAATTCATAAAAAGCCAAATATAATTTACAGGTCTGTAACAGATAATACTAGTATCTGTCACAAAACAAAATGATCAAAATAATAAGAAAACAAGCAACTCAAATGTGCTAGAATTGCATTTGATTTAAGTGGCTGTATAAGGCAAAAATAAATAATGCAAGATGAAATTTAGTAATGTATCTAACTTATATTTTCAAGTATTGCTATATCACTAGACTGCCACTAATGCATTTCATTTAATAAATGGCTTTTTGTTGGCCCTAAATAGAAAACATCCCTAATGGATAACTAGTCTCTATTATTACTTCTAATACACTAAATCCCATTTATTAAGTGGTTTCTTTCCAGCAATAAATCACTAACTGCCTTCTAATATCTTAACATTTCTTAGCATTCTTAAAATGCAAAACCTCCAGGAACACTTACTTTGGATACTACATGTAGGAGTACAGTCAGGCGTGAGTGCTTGTCAAACAAGTGCAGCCATATTGAATTTTAATAGCATATACCAGAGAGACAGTCTTTATGGCGCACATGGAATGTAAATACTGATTACTAGGGAGAGAACATTTTCCTTTTTCTCATTTATGCCTATGATAAAGTCTTTTTTTATTGCTGCCCTGCAGTATAATGCTTACATAAGAATTCTAGATTGCATTCTAGACTAAAATGAAACAAACAAACAAAAACAGTCTTGTGCACGTTATATCATTCCACACTCTGCAAACCCACTACCACTTTGACCAAATCCCTGAAGCATATTTTAATGTGATGCAAAACAGCCTTTGGACATGACTTCACTGTTTATTGAAATAAAATTTACAGAAACAAAAAGTGTAAAAACAAAACAAACAAAGAAAATAGGATAAGACATAGCAAGAACAACTGGATAGAAAATGTACTAAGTACCCTTCAGATTCCCTTTGGGGGTAACATGTAATGGTATGGTCCTTTTTGAGAAGACATGGTGAATGTGTCCATTTTTTTTACTACAGTCTCCATTAACTGGCTGTGTATTAGGGAAAATTCTGAAGGCCAAAGCAATCTGCTTCAAAAATTCTGACCGGTTTGTCTATGAATTAAAATGTTCTCAAGGAAACAACTTATATAGAGTAAAACTTTCCGTATGTGCCTTTGGAGAACTGTAGCTTTTAATATGGTTTCTGTCACAAGCCACAATGAATTAGTTTGAACACTCAATGCTTTTCTTTTAATACACTGATGGAGATTTATTAAAGGATCACTATAGGGTCAGGAACACAAACATGTATTCCTGACCCTATAGTGCTAAACCCACCATTTAGGTGGCTTGCCACCCGTTAGCCCCCTATAAAAGTGTAAAACTCACCTTATATCCGCCGGCGCTGGCTCCACACCCTTTGTGACAATCAAAATGGCCGTTTTTTTTGCCAATCCAATGCTTTCCATAGAAAAAGCATTGGATTGGCTAAAATCAGCATGAGGCGGGGCCAAATGTTGTTTTGGCCAATCAGGACCTCCTCATAGAGATGCATTGAATCAATGCATCTTTATGAGAAAATTTAAGCATCTCAGGCAGAGCATAGAGATGCATTGAATCAATGCATCTCTATGAGAAAATGTAAGAGTCTCCATGCAGAGCATGGGGACGCTGTATAGCAGGGCTGCTTGCTGTGCAGAGTCTCCATGCAGAGCATGGGGACGCTGTATAGCAGGGCTGCTTGCTGTGCAGCACTGAACCAGGAAGCCCCTCCAGTGGCCATCTAAGGAGTGACCACTTGGAAGTGTCCTAAGGGCAATGTAAGCACTGTCTTTTCTGTGAAAAGACTGTGTTTACATGAAAATGCCTAAAGGGAACCATTATACTCACCAGAACAACTACATTAAGCTGTAGTTGTTCTGGTGACTATAGTGTCCCTTTAAAGTGTTCTGTTTTAAAACATGATGCAAAAATATAAAAGGGTATGAGTCATCAATGGAATAAACCTGCTGGTTCCACTGGTATCTGTATCTATTCCCACAAATGTAATACTTTAGACCACTTTAACACATATCCCATAATGTGTTCTGAAAAGTGACACAGAAATATCTATTGCAGAAGAAATTTAGTGGAGGAAAAAGAGAAGCAAAAGAACATTTCAGAAAAAGTTGAAGTAGAACTGTACAGTGTCTTTGGGGGAAACGTAACTTAACTTTTTTTTTCTTTTTTTACTTTTCCTTCAATACTATTTAGAATACAAAGTAACCATAAGCCACAATGAATTAGTTTGCACAGCAAATAATTTGCTTTTAATACAATCTCTTAGTAAGGATCTAATGGTCTAATCACTTTTAAATTTCACTTTGATCAACAAGTTAGGTTTCATTTTCGTGAAAGAATAATACACATACTCTGCAATGTAATAAATTATGCATAGAGTTAACAGAGATCAAAAGCTTTGTTTTATTCGGTACCAAAAAAAAGGGCTCAAATCCTCAGCCAAACTTGATAATGCTCATATTTTCTCATTTTATGAAAAACAAGTGATAATATTTAAAACTGTTATTTATTGACTTATTATATTTGTTGAGAATAAATTATTTTTTTCTGATTTATTGTTCAAAAAAACTACTTTTTGAGTTATTAGTCAGAACTTTAAGAACTAATAAATACAGGAAAAAAGAAACAATTAACTGTATTGATGAAGTATGGTGTAAATTCATTTAAAGTATTTTTTTAATGTGTGACACTTAAAACAATTTGTTACATTTTGCCATTTGGTTTTAGAATTAAATATGCTAATTTCTTTGTCAGGATTGAAT
The DNA here is from genome assembly GCA_933207985.1 of Pelobates cultripes. NCBI lineage: Eukaryota > Metazoa > Chordata > Amphibia > Anura > Pelobatidae > Pelobates > Pelobates cultripes. The sequence goes on along the minus strand of OW240920.1, from coordinate 35,067,131 downwards.
TATGAGTGGTGGTAGTATAAGAAATATTGCCATAACTGGCTGTGAATTATAAAAATTGAGGTTTAAGTGCATCATTCACCACTGTATTCTTAAAAAGAAGATAATATATCTGAAATTCAACATTCTAAATCCAATGAGATGCTCACGAAAAAACTATAATGATTTGGAATTTTTGTGACTTTATTCCCTTTAGTTAGCCCATATATTGATGTTATTGAGTTCATACTTATTGTACATTCTTCACCAGTGCAGTGTCAATCTATTGTTACCTTACATTTTTTAAAGATTTGGCCATTTTAATATACTGAATACAACAAAGGAGAGAAATTCATTACAATCTAATTGAATCTTAAAAATGCTAGCACACATCAACACATCAATTTCTTGTATATGCCTATTGCGTTCTGGCATGATACATCACTATGAAATTAAAAAAATGTCTGTGCTAAAATCAATCTCTTCTGGAGAAAGTTACCAGGATAAAACCGAAAAAGCCCTTCAACAATTACTAGCAATGGCTAAAAAAACAAAAGAACAAAAAAAAACAAAACACATAGTACTAAATCAAACAGCATTAAATAAAACTATGTGCCATCTATACTTGATTAAGTCTCAGTTCATAAAGAGTGAAAAATACGTCCACTAGATAAGGTCCACAGCAGTATTTCAAATGGACATTTAAAAAAAAAAAAAATCAGAGTAACACTGCAAATTTATTAAACAAAGTGCATGAAATATTTACAAATCCTTGCATTAAATATTGGTGAGACATATTGCTACGACCCACAAAAAGGCTCAAGAACCTTAGTATCTACATAAATCTGATAAACTTCACTAAGAAGTCGTTAGGTTAGGTGTACAGGTAAGCACATATCACAACGCATTTCACATCCGTTAAATGGGCTTTTTTAAGTAGCCAATATGTACTTGGTTAAATGTTAGAGTGGTGAGATATTAACCCGTTTGTGGGAAGTGCGTTGCCTAGTGTTCCATCAAGTCTGAAGATATGTGAACATAATTCATTTCATTTTCCCTTCTATCAAGCTAAAAATGTGTGTCAGGTTTATGTTTTTAAAATACTTGATCTAGAACATCTTTGTATATTCATTTTGTCTTGTTAAAGGCTTCCACGTGTCATCCTGAAAGCTTAAATATGAGTAAACTAAGCAAAATAGATGAAACTGCTACTTAGTTCTGTCAATATGATTTTCAAGCTGAATTCATTATGAACTTGTCGGTAAACAGTAGTGGAAAATATATACCAATTGTGACAGAACCCTATAGCCGTCCACAGACTTTGAAATGAGTTTGCAGAGTTGTGTTGCTTGGACCATCATATTTACTACAAGGTTTATCAAAGAATTACATTCACTATTGTCACTGGATAGAATATATAAATTGGCAAAACGATCTTTAGATAAATTAAAAAAATGTAGTTAACAAATCTGTAAGCATTCACATAATGTTTTTTTACTGTAACCATTACACCATAAAGGGTTAATCTTCACGACCAGTGTGCAAGTGCATTTTCCTAATTTTGAATGCATTTTTATAACCGTTTTTATGTGAAGCAGAGAGACCAGAATCATTAGTTCTAGTTCTAATTTAAAGCCATCAAGGTTAAAAAGGGTATGACGGTCATTAGGGCTGAAAATGATTTCATGTATGAACTAAGAACAATGAGGTTCATCAATAACCACTTCCCAGTCTAATGGCCCTAATATAGTTAATCCAATGATGGTGTAATGAGCCGCTGTTATGCTGTGTGATGGGAAGCACTTTGCTTACATTACAGAGTTATCTTTTATATAAATGCTAGCTGTGTCTAGGTTTGTATGTTAATCACTCCTTTAGATATGCATATAGATTTCTAATTCATTACTCATCTGTAGTCCTAGATCATAGGTTGTACGTTGCATATGTCTCATCGGCTGTCCCAAGACAATATTATTTAGATACTGTACATTTAGTTAATAGAATGTTCTGTTTGTCCGTGAACATTCTATTGGCAACTGAACTCATCGTTAAAACCATTAGGCTTGCCTATTGCTAAAAAGCCACATATTCAAAACTAGAGTCTACCCATTTACTCCCCTACAAGTGACAGCAAAAACATTTAGCTGTAGGAGAAATATAAAGGCAGTGATCTTATCAAAGAACAGTAAAGGGTAATTACAGTGCTAATTAAAGCGAGCTAATCAGTTAACATGCACTTTACAGTTTAACCTTTTGAAGGCAAGAACAATGCATCATCATTCTAGTGGCTGAATTGTTCTCCGTAATTTACCTGGTTTTTACAGAAAATTTTTATTTCCTAGTTTTCTCTCTGCAGGCCCCCCATTTTCAGTAGGTAGCTAAGCTGTTATTATGCTCCCTACATAGCTTACTTGCTAAGATTATTCATATGATGAGTCCCTTTATCACTGTATTATCTATTGAAAACAGTGTATTATCACCTAGATATTGGACCAAGAACTACCACTTAGTTTATAGTACTTTTAATTTTTAAATTCAACAGACCAAACCTCATTATTGCTAATGGAACAGGGCAGCACTAAAATTATTCATGTCCTGCATCAGATTCAAACAAAACAAAGTAATTTAGTTTTAAAAAAGGACTAAAGTGCACATTTTAACCTTCACAGCTCTGTTGCTGCTGAAGACAAAAAACAACAAAGTTTAATCTCAACTGTACTCCCAAAAGGAAAAAAAAATTTTTTCTTAATTTCTCTGTGATCAAACATTAACTTGAGACTTTAATGCACATTTCAAGACTATTAACCTTTTAAAGACCAATACCATTGTTTACCATCATTGTAATCTCATCCCTACATCCGGATTCAGTTTTGCCACAAAGCTAGTTTCATTGGGTCTTAATAAACACTTTTTTTTTAAAGATAAAGTTCAAAAGACCAAGCCGCTACTGGTAGTTCTGATATAATAACTCAGTAAATACCATAACATTGATGCAAAAGTTGTTAAAACCACTGTTTACTAAGCTTGTTGCTGGCAGAGAATTTAGGGAAAATAAAATCAAACTGGTGAAGAGTAAATGTTTAAAGAATCTATCCTAAAACTACTTTAAATACATATTGTATTTGTCTGTTCTAATGTTGTAGATTCCATTCTCTTGAAACATAGTGGCAAACCTCAGCCACTGCAATTATAACCTTAAATTGCCGCATTTCCTCATCAGCTATTTTGAAATGCTTACTGGAACTTTTAAAACTGAAACATAAAGCAAATTCATGAACTTTGAAAAAACAGTGAATTGGCTCTTATAGTCAATTAGCTCAGTTTTATTAAAGGATCTAGGGAAGGCTTATTGATAATAAGGTATAAATGCCTATAATTTGATGCTTTCTCTAGTAGTAACTCTTTAAAAAACTTTCATGGCTTGTCATTCATTGAAATGAATATTTTGTGCAGCCCTTATAACTCCCATAAATAATACGATATTTTTGCAGTGCCTTGTATTGAATTAGCAATCTCTCGTTTCCATAAAGCCTCATTTTTCATAATTATGATTCAGCAACGTAAAACATTTATTCATGTGCAAATCAGAATTGTTTTTGCCTTTGAGTGATTCATTTTCCCTTTTAAAAATTAATACTATGTTGCCATGATCCAATAGTTTATTCTCTTATAAATTAGTCTTTTATCAGTCACTTGTTTTGCTTCTGTGCTGTCAAATAAGAATACCAATTTTCTGCCTTCTAATAAATCATACAGAAGCCTTATAAAGATCAAAAATATGCATTTTAGTTGTAAACTAAAAGACCTCTAATCTATTGCCAAATGGGTGAGAGCCTGTCATCTCCTCATTTACATTAAACCGCAATAAGTACTTCCTAAAGCTTTTAACTTCAACTGTTTTATTTATAATGCTGCATCAACTATATTTTTGAAGTTTCATACTATACTTTATACATAAATTGCATTTTAAATTACAATTACAGTCACCAGTTCAAAAGGCAGAAATCTCAGTTGAGCCACTCTACAATTGTGTATGACACCATTTTGGGGAGCTTTCAACTAGACATGCTGAAACCTTATTCAAATGTTTGGTCTGCAATAGCTAATCTCCTGACTGACATGCATGAAATGGCATCCATTCTTTTTATTAGGGGTACATTAGTACACAGTTTTGGCTCCACTTCTCTTTGAAGTGTAGGGTGATTCTAGAGTTTAATTCCCATAAGTGTGGTGCAGTTCTGATAAACCATTTTTGGCACTGGAAGTTCTTTGAAAACAAGCTGAGCTTTATTCAAGGTACTGTAACAAGTATATAAAATTAGCTTTACATCACAGTGATGTACAGATTTTCCTCACTGTGAAGACACAGAGTTGTACTCTGGGCTCTCTTCGAAGTCCCCCACTCTGTCTTACTTATTTTTACAAAGTTTACCCAACTCTCTCACCTAGATACCTTATATGGAGGACACTTTGAGGTTCATAACCATTACTGCTTTTGTCTAGTCTGTTTGTTTGTTCTGTCTATTCCAATCCATTCTCTTAAAGTAAATTCCCTTCCAAAAAATATTTAGCTGCAACATGGCCTTATCAATGTCTACATATTGAACATACACCCTTCCAGTCTTCTTAGCTGTCTTGTGCTGCTAAACATTAGCTAAATATTGTTTTATTACTTTGAATCACCACATGATTTAAAAAGATGTTAGCTAGACTGGGTTGTGGTTTCTTCCTCATCAAAGAGATGCATATTTTTTTAGTGACGGTGTTGTATAAGATATTCATGACTGTTCCTAGAAAGAGGTCAAGACATTTAAAGTGACATATTGCTTGCACTTAAAATCCTAGCTAAACCTATGTGTTGTAAATTTAGTGCATGTGTGCAGAGCCACCTAGATTCCTGATGACAAGTCAAAATGTGGGCAAGTGTGACAACATTGGCAAACACCTTAACCAAGCAATGTCTTGCATACATGATGTTACCTTCACACATGGTCTATGGTGGATTGAAATGCTTTCCTATGGAGATTACTTGGGCAGACACAGAACTGCCGCGAGTGCTTCCCTTGAATTGAATGATACCCATGGAAGTAGGTTTCGTGCAAATACGGCAGCATTTCCTCCTGTTTTCATCAGCTCATTTCCTGTTAAAACAAACATTGACAGAGGTGCTAGCTTGAGTAGATTATACGTATGACTTTTTTTCCCCCTCTTTTCCATCTTTTGACATGTAAATTATACAAAGATGTTATCTTGCCATAATAATTCATTAGCATATTGACCTTTGACTTTAAACATCACAAAAAAAGATTAATGAAAATGTTTAACTGGAAGGATCTAGTGGAGGGGTTCGATTCTTGTATGCAATGTGACATTTGTAGAGTACTTTCCATAAATAATTACTATTTATTAAATTGTTTAAATAATCAAGGAGCGAAACATTCAACTGTATATATTTTTTATTCTATCTTGTAGAATTGGGGAGTAGAATCGGAAAAAAAATATTATACTTTTGGTGAGCATACCTCCCTACTTTACCATGTTTGGTGGGACTGTCAATCACCCCAGGTTTGCCAAGGCTCTATAAAGCACAACCCAAATGTTTATTAGAAAAGATTGCAATGTGTAAATTGCTCTATATAATGGCACCAGAGGACTACGAACATGTCCCTTTTTAAAAGGACCACTATAGTGCCAGGAAAACATACTCATTTTCCTGGCCCTATAGTGCCCTGAGGGTGCCCCCATCCTCAGGGTCCCCCTCTAGCCCGGCTCTGGAAAGGGGAAAAGGGGTAAAACTTACCTTTTTCCAGCGCTGGGCGAGGAGCTCTCCTCCTCCGATCCTCCTCCTCTTCTCCCCGTCGGCTGAATGCGCACGCGCGGCAAGAGCTGCGCGCGCATTCAGCCGGTCGCATAGGAAAGCATTATCAATGCTTTCCTATGGACGCTGCGTGCTCTCACTGTGATTTTCAGTGAGAATCACTCAAGCGCCTCTAGCGGCTGTCAATGAGACAGCCACTAGAGGCTTTGGGGAAGGATTAACCCATTTATAAACATAGCAGTTTCTCTGAAACTGCTATGTTTATAAAAAAAAATGGGTTAACCCTAGCTGGACCTGGCACCCAGACCACTTCATTAAGCTGAAGTGGTCTGGGTGCCTAGAGTGGTCCTTTAAGAAGGGCTACAACCTTTGGCAAGTGATGAAACCAACTCGCTCTCATGGCTCCTTAGGCCCCCAGAGTGTAGGGAGGTACAGGTATGCATAATGAGCATTAAGGGATCTATTCCCTAGTCCATAAATTGTAGTGAACGCAATCAAAACCTAAATAAAGTAAAAATACCAATAAACAATATAGTGAAGTTTAAAAATAATTGTTGTGAATATAGTGAAGTTTAAAAATAATCTAGTCAACTTAAAATAATAATATTAATAATAATAATTACTCAAACTATTTTTGTATTTAACTATACCATAATTTACAATATACAAATAAACCCCAAACGAACCATCAAAAGCTGCTTAAAATAAAAAAGGGGTAACATTATATTGGAAATATTTACAATTGCATAATGGAAACCATTCCTTAGCAAGGGATTTGAAATGAACACTTAATGCAGATTGAATAAATACATGCCATACTTATTTTTTTTTCCTTTTCCTAAAAACCCAAGTATAAATAATTTGATGAAAAATGAATCTGCGCAAGTGTCTTCAAAGTAGATAGAACTGTATTGGCAGTTATGCTCTGTGCTCTGACCTTTACCACCCCCTGTGAAAAGAAGTCTGCCTTAGGAAGATAACACTACCAGTGCGAAGACCTGTGAGCTGGTAATACATGTTCTAACGGAAGCAAGTGGTGGAAATCGAGCCATGAAGATAGGCTGGTTCTCTAAATAGCTTAGTGGTCTACAACATGTTTTTGAAGATGCATAAAATCCTGGTTATAGGTCTGGCTGCAATTCCAAATGTATTCTTCTGTTGTTGAGCAAATATACAGGTTTAGTGTAAATGAGGGCAGATGCTTATCTAGAAACTAATATGCCACACTGCAGTTATCTGAAAATGTTCTTCTCTTCTGAAGTTTTCCTGTCATCCTTTACACCTTTGATGTGAATATTTTAAGGAATTCATTCCTTACAGGTGCATTAGAATGATGTGATCACCCTCTTTAGAAGGGGGTAATCCTATGGTTCTATCCCACCTGCAGGTTTTCAGTTATTTGTTATAAACCCTTTGGCAGAAAAGTTGAATAAAGGTTTGGTTTCATAGTCCATCTGTTTAATCTCATGAAACATAATATATTGCAACAATTACAGGCATCTATAATATTAATAGCACGGTCTTGTTAAAAAAAAAATAAGCTTGATCATAAAGTAAACAGGGTCCATATAGGGCTTGCCAAATTCAGTTTGCCAAATTGGTTTGCTGGGTCTGTGTTGCCTTTTGAGACCATATGGTATCCCAGGAATGTGAAATAACCCCATCATGGCATACCATTTTCAAATTTAGACAACCCAGGGTATTTAAAATGGGGTATGTCCAGTCTTTTGTAGTAGCCACTTAGTCACAAATGCTGGCCAAAGTTAGCGTTCTTATTTGTTTTTTATAAATGTTTTATTTTTTCAATATATATATATATATATATATATATATATATATATATACACACACACACACACACAATTCACTTAGGTTTCCTATATATGCATAGTATTATAATTAAAGCATTTTATAATATATTATACATATATAATGCATATATATGATTTCATTATAAGTGTATTTTGAGATATAAGTGTATATATCTCAAAGTACACTTATAATGAAATCATATATATGCATTATATATGTATAATATATTATAAAATGCTTTAATTATTTTATAATATAGTATACATATATAATATATGTAAAATATATATTTCTTTTTTACTTTTTAGCAGCCTGGGGGACTGCCTGACAGCTCAGACAGTCCCCCTGCTGGCAGCTCCTAGAGTCCTATTGCAGCGATGTGATCATGGTGATCACATGGCCCTGGAGGGCTGTGGTGGCAGGGGGGACTGCTGGAGTCTCTGGCATCCCCCGCTACTGTGATCACCGCGGATCGCCAGTCCAGGTAAGTCCAGGGCTCCTTAACCATCATTGTACAATGCTTCGACATCAAGGCATCATGCAATACCCATAGAGCGACTGGAAACTATCACGATCGCTTCCAGTGCTCAAATTAGCCATGGACATATGAGGTACATCCGCGGTCCTTAAGGACCATTTTTGGGAGGACATACCTGATATGTCTGCGGTCCTTAAGGGGTTAAAGGGACACTGTATCTGCATCATCACATTGAACTGGTTGTAGTGTTTGCAATCCTCTGGTGCCATCATTTCATTCAACAATAAACAGTTTTTAATGTTTTATATTTAAATGCTAAATGAGCATTCCAAGCAGCCCATCCTCTTTGTGCTGCTTTGACAATTGAGGAAGTATTAGCCAAAGCTGCAGTGGGCATCTGTGATAGGCTGACAGTGTCAGCTGACTACTTTTAGCCTATGAGCTCCAACTGATGGTATAAAGGGTATGACTACAAGGAAATGTGTAGTCTCTGCCTTAGCCACACCTCCAGAAGGTACCAGACTGTGGGTGGCCAAAAACACTTATTTAGTGTTAAAATACTTGAACATGGTTTAACACAAATTGAGGGACAGTGCCAGGGGACTCCTGGCATTATAGCCAATTTAAACAGATTAAATGGTGATTGTGACTACACTTCCCTTTAAGAAATATCTGCAGTTTTAAATTTAGAGAATGCAACTCACATCATTTCCAGATTCTAATAGGATAGTAGAATGTGTATTCATCACAGCTTTTGAACTGCAAGCAACATACCTGAGTTTAAGGCTCGAAAATGCTTAAAACTATCCATAAAATAAAATTAATGAAAAGACATCGTTTACATTTTTCCTTGTCGGTCATTTGCATATTCTACCCATAATCCTTTTCTGAGTTTTGTTGACTGTATGACAAGTGAGAATGGAGCCAATTAGACAAGTCTGAGTAACTAGTAAAAGTACAGACTTACTCTAGGGTATTCTGTCAATGCTGAAAATGCTTTGAGAGAGGAAAAAATGAAATAAAATTGATCTTAAAGACCGATGCCATCTGCAACATTTTTTAAAACAGTAGCACTTTTTGTGATTTTCCAGGGACATATTAGGAATACACTAAGATAAAAATAGCGATGCTATTTGCCATGGGAATGCAGCTGCCAGTAAAGCAATTAACATTTACATTATGGATCACAACTTTTCTAGAACAACAGATTTAGTGGATAGCATTGCAGAAATGTTTCCTTTATACAGAACAGATGTAAGGGAACTTGAAGTACGTGCGACAGGTTACTCCAGAGGAATAGAGGTGTTGATGTAAAATAAAATAAAATAAAAAATTTAAAAAAAGGAACTTAAAAAGAGCCATGTGTTAATGGTGAATACAATGAAACAAGGCATTTACTGCACTTAAATCAACATTTTCTTTAAAGAACATTATATCATTTATACAAATAAATACTGAGCCAATACAAGCAGCTTTCTAGTGACTTGTTCATTAATACATTTGTGCAAAGGACAAAAGGTCGCCTATAGAGAATTGATCAAAAGAGATTTCACTTGAAGCAAAGAAAGGTGGTGGTGAATTTCATATCTTTATTGTAATTGTCTATGTCTAACAAATACGGTTTCCCACTTTGGGGTCAAGAAGGATTTTTATCCTGTGTTAAAAGTTGAATATGATGAACCTACTGGATTTTTTTAAAACCCCCAAAAATCTGGTTTGTCCAAATCGATTCATCTAAACAAAAATATTATTTTCGGCCAATTTGAGTTTCGTCCATGTAGCATTTTGGTTTAGACCAATTTTGTCCATATGATTGTTATGGGCAAAAAGATTTGGGTTCACCAAAATGGACCTATCAGTGTACTTAAAAATAAATAAATAATAATAATATAATTCGCCTATATAGGGGTAATTAGGGCTGTAGTTGGAGGTTAGGGATGATTGTGCAGTGGATAGTAGGTATAGTGGTGGTGACAGAGCCTGTTGTTGGGTAACACGAGTTGTAATGGAGTGTCAAGGGCTGTAGTGTGGTGACAGGGAAGGTGGTAGTGTGGGAGGATAGGGTCTATGTGTGGGGAGGATAGTGGGTATAGTTGAGTGACAGGGATTGAAGTGGCATGACAAGGGGCAGGGCCGGACTGGCCCACCGGGATACCGGGAAATTTCCCGGTGTGCCGCGGCACCTGGGGCCGGTCTGTCAGCCCTAATCATTGGGCTGACAGCTCCTGTGATCCCGGCCGGCCATGTGTGAGCTGTGCGGCCGCACACAGAGCCCCATTGGAGCAGGGGGAACCAGGCGACCGGTACAGCTCACACATGGCCGCCCGGGATCATAAAAAAAAAAAATTGCGGCGGGGCGGAGCTTACATGCGGCGGGGCGGAGCTTAGCGGGTGGCGGGGGTGGGGCTTAGAGGGTGGCAGGCGGGGCTTACTGTGCGGTGGCGGCCTGGCTGACTGCAGCATGGGAAGCAGGAAGGAGTTCCTGCTTCCCCAACAACCAACCTCCAGGCGCTCCAAACAGGAGGGAAGAAGCAGGTCAGTGTATTTGTGTGTGACTGCCTGTGAGTGTGTGACTGTCTGTGTGACTGCCTGTGAGTGTGTGACTGTCTGTGTGAGTGTGTGACTGTCTGTGTGTGACTGTCTGTGTGTGTGTGACTGCTTGTGTGAGTGTGTGACTGTGTGTGACTGCCTGTGAGTGTGTGACTGTCTCTGTGTGAGTGTGTGACTGTGTGAGTGTGTGACTGACTGTGTGAGTGTGTGACTATCTGTGTGTGAGTGTGTGACTGCCTGTGAGTGTGTGACCGTCTGTGTGTGACTGCCTGTGAGTGTGACTGAGTGTGACTGTGTGAGTGTGTGTGAGTGTGTGTGACTGTCTGACTGAGTGTGTGACTGTGAGTGTGTGACTGTCTGTGAGTGTGTGACTGTGTGACTGTCTGTGTGTGACTGTCTGCCTGTGTGTGTGCGTGACTGTCTGCCTGTGTGTGTGTGCGTGATTGTCTGCCTGTGTGTGTGTGCGTGATTGTCTGTCTGTGTGTGTGCGTGAATGTCTGCCTGTGTGTGTGTGTGGCTGTCTGCCTGTGTGTGTGTGTGGCTGTCTGCCTGTCTTTGTATGTGTGGGTGTTTGCCTCGGTGTCAGTGACTGTCTGCCTGTGTGTGTGTGACTGTCTGCCTGGGTGTCAGTGACTGTCTGCCTCTGTGTGTGTGTGCGCGCGCATCTGCTAGTGAGGGAGCTTCTGTGTGTGTGTGTGTGTGTGTGTGTGTGCCTGCTAGTGAGTTTGTGTGTGTGGGTGTGTGTGTGCCTGCTAGTGAGTGAGCTTGTATGTGTGTCAGTGAGCTTGTCTGTAGGGATCATGTGTGTGTGTGTGTGTGTTAGTGAGCTTGTCTGTAAGGAGCATGGGTGTGTCGGAGCCTGTCTGTGGTGAGCATGTGTGTACAGTGAGCTTGTCTGTAGTAAGCATGAGTGTGATCGTGAGCTTGTCTGTAGTGACCATATGTGTGTCAGTGAGCTTGTCTGTAGTGAGCATGTGTGTGTCAGTGAGCTTGTCTGTAGTGAATCTGTGTGTTAGTGAGCTCTTCTGTAGGGAGCGTGTGTGTCAATGGGCTTGTCTGTAGGGAGAGTGTGTGCGCATCAGTGAGCTTGTCTGTAGTGAGCGTGTGTGTGTGACAGTGAGCTTGTCTATAGTAAGCTTGTGTGTGTGTATCAGAGTTTGTCTGTACTAAATTTGTGTGTGCGCCAGTAACCTTGTCTGTGTGTGTCATTGTCTGTCAATGAGCCTATTTGTGTGCATCAGTAAGATTGTCTGTCTGTGTGTGAGTATGCTTTGCTGTATAATTTAATTACCCTAAAAGAACTAATATATATAAATATTGTTGCATCACCAGGGCTCCAGTATCCAGTATATATATATAGGCAATTGAAATAGTTGATTTCCTTAAAATTTTACTTTTGTTGAAATATTTAAGAGAAGATCAACGTTCAGTCCCTCTTGTGGACTTGCATCAGGATCATGACGAAAGTCCACAAGAGGGACTGAAACATTGATCTTCTCTTAAATATTTCAATAAAAGTTACATTTTCAGGAAATCCAAGCGTGCAGCCAACTATTTCAATTGCATATATATATATATATATATATATATATATATATATATATAAACACCCTACATAGCACAATGACTGGCTATGGGGCTGGCATAGATTTTTTTCCAGGGCTGCTTCGTATCCCCAGTCCGGCCCTGACAAGGGGTGTAGTGGGGTGAGGTGGGTTAAAGTGGGGTGACAAGGGCTACATTCGGGGTGACATACGCTCTACTGGGGTGGCCTAGGTGCCTCAATGAAGTGGCCTGGGTGCAGCGGTACTGTAAATGTTATAATTCAAAGTAAAACACTGCCATTTTGCAGAAACTACAATGCTTACCGTGAAGGATTAAACACACCTTCAGTAGTTCTTACACTGACTGGCACTGGAGGAGCTTCCACTGCACTGGCAAAGTAAAACTTGGTCAAGTGATGCAGAACCACCCCTAAGAAAACATTGATTATGATTATTATTATTATTGATTCAATGCTTTCCTATGGGGAAGCTTGGGTGATCATGCAATGCTCACCTTGCTTGCTCTTCAGGTCCCCAATGCTCCTCTACAAAGGAGTATTAGAGGGATTGGAGGCCATGGCATCGCAGGAGGTGTCACGATTCGGGGAACCAAACACGCCAACACACACACACAAAGTGCCGTACCGGACCTTAGAGTGGCCGGGCTAAGCACACAAAGAATAGTCAGGAAACAAGCCGAGTAAAGGGGAACCAGAAGACAGAATAATGATAGACAAGCCAAGGTCAAAGGGTAGGAGAAAGTCACAAAGTCGGATAAACAAGCCAGAGAGTACGTAACCAGAAACACAAGTTCAGTAGTAATACTAGCAGGTAAAGACCACAACAGGGCGAAGAGGAACAGGAAAGGTAAGTATATAAATCCAAAGGTTAATTCTGATTGGATAATTTCTAATCAGAATTAACAATCACACGTGGGAGATATCTAAACCTCCCACTGTGATTGAGGCACTGTGCCTTTAACGCCGGGTCAGGTGACTGACCCCGGCGTTTGTTAAAATGGGCGGTCTCCCAGCATGCAGAGTCATGCATGCTGCCGCTGGGGGACACAGAGGAAGAGGCGGACGGCACCCGTGGGAGAGAGGATGCCGCCCGCCGAGCGCACGTCTGTAAGGGGACCGCGGACGGCTGGAGGGTGAGTGCCGCGAGCGGACTGCAGCCTCCCCTCGCAGCCGCCCGCGGGACCCTGACAGGAGGAGGTGAGGTAACCAGAAAGCTAAACCCTTTTTAAAAAAAAAAAAAAAAAATATATATATATATATATATATATATATATATATATATATATATGGGTATGATACACACGGGAGGGGGTAGCCTATAAACCTATTGACAGGAACGCTAATGTGGTGCACAAACATTTAAATATTTGTCTGATACACACGGGAGGGGGTAGCCTATATAACTATTGACAGGAACGCTAAAGTGGTGCACAAATATTTAATATATGTGAAACTATCTTTGAAGCTATGAGGCCAAACAAAGATAAGTAAACAAAGTGAGTTATATCTCACTAATTTTAGTGTAAGTGAATGGATTGAAGTATCTCACTAATGGATGTATTCACTAAAGTGTGAATTGTAGTGAACTGCAGACCAGATTGCATACTTTAGGCAGAAATAGCCAAGCTGTGACTGTAAGAGCTGAAGAATTTTCCAAATCAGTACAGTTTGTCTAAATGTTCCTCATGTTCAGCTCTGACTTTTGCTGAAAATCAGAATTTAGTGCATAAAGTTTCCTTCAAAACGTTCATACATTTCATGTACGTCTAATTTGTTATTCTATCATTTGCTGACCATGATGGGAGTTTTGCCTGGTTAGAATGATGATTCTATTGCAGAAAAGAAGTCATAGATTAATGTTATCAGTCTAGAACACCATGCCTTGCACTTTAAATACAACGGTTCATAACCGCAAGCAGATGCCAAAACAGAAGCTATGAATAAAATGAAGAGTTTACTTCTACTTCCAAGATTTCTTTATGCTGTTTGGTACCAAAACACACACAAAAGCATCTCTGCTACTTCTTTGAAACAACCAGCTGTTAAATGAACCTTCCCATTCATCATCAATGACAAAAAGTCACAGGGAGCTCGCCCACTCTGACAAGTTTTAAGGGAAAAGGAGGGAAAAGAGTCCGGTGGGAATCATTGATCTATCCTTTTCAGTCCCGCGGGGCTCACATTGTCTGTAGTGAGTAGTTAAACTTCGGCAAGATTTTTTTTTTAAAGTTCTATCAGCTGTAACCTTTGGAATATAACAACAGTGTATGAAAAGTTTTGGCCCAATTATTGTAAAAGTCTTTTTTTTTTTTTTTAATGGTTACCTGCTTTGTGTCGTTCCTTAATTACATTTTTTTTTTCTGTTTTCAAATAGATTTACTGTAGAATCATAATTTCTGCAGCATCCAATGAGTAAAGCCTTTACTGGAATTGTGATGTTTTGCAAAATTATTTAAAATATCTCCACTGTTGTTCCATTAGCTGGCAAACAATTGCTGGACTTGCTCTAGGTTTATCTAAAGCATTCACAGCCAGCTCTTCAGTTACATCTCCATTACATTTTTATTTACAGCTCTTAAGCTATTCCTGGAGCCTGGTAGCTACAGGAGATTGGGGGGAGGGGGACAATTACCCATCTGGATTGTGACTTGCCAGTGAGAAGATCAAAGATCTCCTTAATGACAAGGTTTCTTGGATGCCAAGCAGGATGAGGCAGATCTTTCTCATTTTACTGTATTAGTGGGTTGCCATGCATTACAGTACTCTAATATATGCCCTTGCACCAACTGGAAACAAGCATACCCTCACGTAATGTACATACATTTTTTTTAATGTATTAAATAATTCCCTCATTACTCCCCTGTTCCCCGTGACAGCTCCTACTCCCGTGCCCACCACAACCAACCCTCCAGAACAGACTATTTTGCCACCTGCATCCACTACAGCCCCTATTCTAATGCATTCTTTGCATCCCCTTTTACCCTATGCACCCACTAAAGCCCCTAATAATACCTCTACTCACTACAGCCACCATTTTGTGTCCTGCACCCACTACAGTATGCAACCCTACCATGCATCCACTAAAGCCCCTATTTTCTCCTGCACCCTCTACAGCCCTTGCCACCACTGCACCCACCACAGCAGTTATTACCCCCTGCACTCACAACAGCCCCTATGCCCACTGCACCCGCTACATCCTCTAACCCTCTGCTATACCGACTACAGTGCCTATTACATCCTGCACGCATTACAGCCTCTATCCCCCTGCACCCACTACAGCCCCTATCCCTGCTCTGTATCCACTAAAGCCCTATAGCTCCTCTGCACCCATGAAAGCCCCCATCCCTCCCCTTACCGCTTGCAACAATTACAGCCTCTATGCCCACTATAATCCCTAACCCCTGCACTCATCACAACCCCTTCATCCATTACAGCAGCATTGCCACCTGCTCCCACTACAGCCAATATACCCCTGCACCCACTACAGTTCCTATCCCTGCTCTGCACCCACTAAAGCACCTAATACACCCTGCACCCACTACAGCTCCGATCCTTCCCCTGCACCCACTAAAGCACCTAACACCCCCTGACATTTATTATTGCCCATTGGCTCATTTGTTCAGATGGCCTTCCATAGTAGGCTCCCAAACCCATCTTGACACATTGTCACCTGTTCCACAAATATCCTTCCAAGCTCTTCATCTGTTGTAGCTGCCTCCCCTGCCAGCTCATCATGGTTCCTTTGGATTGCTGAGCCAAGTTCTCATGTTTCTGCTGAATGCTATTCTCACTTTATATCAGTTCCTCCTGTCTGTTATTCCATGTAGCAATACTTTTTATCCAGATTGTTCTATGAGATATACTCGTGTATCCTGCCATTCCACATTTTTCCTCCAGTTTATAGCAACAGCATATCTAGCGATCCTCCAACTGGCTTCGTTAGGCTCCAGTTCCTCAACTTTATATTTGATCTATCCCTTCAGGTCCTCCTTTATTGCTGCACACTTTATCTTGTCCTCCAGATTACCCCATCAGTTTCTTAGCTGTTCTTCCAGATTAACTCACCAGCTTTTCATCTGCCCTCTAGATTACCTTGCCAACTCTTCGGCTGCTTTTCTAGCTTTCTCTGCCAGCCTTTTTTTTTGTTTTGTTTGTAATTATTTCTTTCCAGTCACAAAGCTCTATGGAATATTGTTGGCACTTTATAAATAAATGACAGTAATTATTATTGGGATAAGATCTGCAGGAGGAAATCAGCAATCATTGATATGCTTCTGGAAAATCTAGATCCTGTTTAGTTATTTATTTATTTATTTTACATAAAGATTAGTTAAAAAGATAGTTGGACGTGGAACAATTTAATATATTATTAGAAAATTTGAATTGGAAGAACATTAACAGTGAATATTTAGTGATTTGATGAAAGATATTCAATGTCAACACCAAATGTGATATTTAATTATCAAATTTGTAATTGGTTCTGCAGTATGAGAACATTACATTAGAAATTATTGCATTCACTCATAAACTCTGAGTTTTCTCACTTTATTTTAATAATATCATAAATTTATACATGGAAAATAATTCAGGGTAAAGAAGTGCATTAACACTCTGTATGTGGCACTGTCACTATGATTACCCCATATATCAGTTTTCTATTTTTATACATTAATAAAGGACCAACCATCTATATTTTCAGTTTTTAACATAGCATTTTTCACTTCATTAGCATGAAAATTAAATAACACATGTTTTTAAAATGGATCTTAACAAACAGTCAAAAATGTGTAACTCCTTTAGCAAAACACACCCTGTCACATGCAGATTCACATGATCTCTCTCTCTCTCTCTCTCTATATATATATATATATATATATAAATAAAAATAATGGAGGAAATACTTGAGTCCAAATGTGAGATAACACAAAGGATAGTTGAGAATGACAAGGCCAAAATCCTGTGTGACATCCAGATCCAGACAGACTAGCAAGTACTGACTAACCCAACATCAAGGTATCGAAGACTGCAGTGGTGGTGGATGTGTCAATACACAGTGCCCATGACATCAAGAAGAAGGAACATGAGAAGGTGGACAAATACCAAGGACTAAAAAAAAGGAAATGTAAACTGCGCTGTTATAAATATAAATAGTACATATATATAATTGTAGATATTTCCAATGAGTCAGAAACCTCGGAATAAAATAAAATAAAAAATAATAGTGCAATACAGTAAAAATATATAACATGAAGTGGCGAATGTGACTATAACTCAAACCACTCACATTTATATGAGCTATGACAGAGCTCAGCTGTGATGTGCTTGGACGGTACGATCCCCTTCTCAGGATATGTTGTGCACTGCACTTTGAAATATTTGGATTAACCGGAACAACATATCCTGAGACAGGGATTGTACTGTCCAAGTGCATCACAGCGCATATTTTTACTGTATTGCACTATTATTTTTTTATTTTATTTTATTTTATTCCGAGGTTTCTGACTCATTGGAAGTATCTACAATTATATGTATGTACTATTTATATTTATAACAGCGCAGTTTAAGTTTCCTTTTTTTTTTCCTATCTATTCACAAGGTTCTGGGAATCCTTGTTTTGTATACTGCTGCTTATTCACTAATTTCAATAGTGAGCGCCTATTACCCTTTTTCCTTTAAATACCAAGGACTAGAAATGATATGGAAAGTGAAGGCAGTAGTAGTCCCATTTGTGATAGGAGCTTTCAGGGTTGTGACCTCCAAGTTAAGAGAATGGCTTCAGCAGATTCTAAATATGACATCTGTCTTGTCCTATAATTATGTGGGGTGCCATACTCATTTTAAAATGAATCTGTCTTCCAGAAAACCACCTGCCAAAGCTTTCGTTTTTACAAATATACCAACCACATATAATTGTAAAATTGGTTCTATGTATTAATATTATTTCAGTGTGCATTTGCGGTATTTTGAATGGAATACATTTGGCACTGCAGGGAAAAAATGTGAAAATTTGCAAAACCTGCTCATTTTGAAGCAATTAACAAAAAAAAAAAGTCAGCATTCTGGGAAAGTTGAGCTAATTTTCTTATAATGCTATAACTTTGCTTTTTTTAATTATTTTTTTTAAAAGCAGTTGTGATGTTAGAAGGTAGTTTAATTAATAAAATACATAAACATTCAGCCACATATTAAATATAAATACATCACACAATAAATAGCTACTTTATCTGCAGATTAAAAAAAAAAAAAAATACTCTTATCACAAATGTGACAGTTCCTCCTTAAGCTACGCAGAATAATGTTTTTGCAACTAAATTATGTATCAACTGATATGTAAGTGAATGGTAATGAATGCTGTGGCATGTCATAGTTCCCCGCAGTAAAAATTGAAATGAGTACATCAATCCAACAGATCTGGGTTTTGCAAGAAATCTCAAAAATACTCTACTATACCTATTCTTTATTGCAACCATTACTGTAATTCCTCAGATGCACTTCTGATTCAGACAGCTAATTTCTATAGTATGACATATTACAAGATTTATTCTTCTGATTTGAGCAAAGAGGTTGGATTTTTGCTTTGACAACCAGCTCCTATTTTGAAAGAAGATGTTTCAGATTGACATAAAGCTTTTTTTTTTTTTTTTATAATTCACACATTAACGGTGATGTCACTATTGGGGAACTTTGCAAATTTGGCAAAGTCCCCAAACTGTGACAGTGCCACTTTTAATGTTTTTTATTTCTAAAAGTTTAACTGCAAACAGTAATGAATTGTTATAGTTTGAAGCTATATTTTACAGGTTAATTTATGCTCTTTCCATTGCACCGCTTTTTTATTTTATTTTTCACTTTCTCAAAGATAACGGATCTATTGGCTAAACTCACATAAACTCAGACAGTGTGACAATAAAGAGTATATCATAGGTCTTTAAACAAACTTCTGAGTTCAGCTAAATTCAGCAGCAGCAACACCGCTATTTACACCTCCTAGTAAATCCATTTGATAGTTTGTTTAATCTCTAAATAAGATTTCATATTAGACAACATTACAGATTTTATTAACAACATAAATAAAAATTAATTAATTTGAACCAAAAAAATGGGTGAAACCATGACATTTGCCATTTCGTACTGTTGCAGATCTGACACATTATGCTACAAATCTTTTATAAATAAGTGATAATAAGGTATAATTATGGATTTCTATGAGCTGTTATTAAAATAAATGAGTGCTTTCCAAATGGTAATATTCACAATAAGCAGGGCAGCTCGTATGTAGAAATGAAGATGCCTCCAGGCATTTGATGTGCTGTTGATCCCATCAAATTTTTATTCATTGACTGATGTGATGATGGAGATATTATTGGAAATAGAATATTTCCCCACTCACTGTCTCCTGTTTTTTGTTTTTTTTTTACGTGCACTCTATCGCTGTTTGTCTATATATTTATGTATATATTACATAGTGTATATGTGCACTCTGATCCAGTGCACTTACTAACTAAACACCAAATTCAAGGTTCACAAAATCTAGTATTTTTTTTTTCATGATTTAGGCAAAAATAAACGGGATTTACTTACAGTAATATGAGTACACACACACACACATTACATAAACCTGCCACAATGCCAATGTAACCCATTTTTGGCAGGTCCTTTTGTAGCAATCTACTGCCCACTCTTATGAGATACATGACTTGGACAAGGCACTTGGCGTCTTCGTGTCACAGAGTCTTTGATTGTGTCCTGTAACTTTGGCCAAAAACAATAATCAAAGAATGGAAAGCACTTTCTTGAAGCATTTTCCTGCTTTATATTAAGCAGATCAATCAAAATAAAATTCCCAATTGTGGACTGATATTTTTATCTTGAGGTTTATTTACACCTATCTGCTTAAAAGAAAGCGGTAATTCATGAAAGACATATGGGTGCTCTCTTTTCTCTGATACTAAATTTATGGTAGATACGGTTAGTAGCCACTAACATTTAAAATTCACTTTGAATTACTAATTTACTGTACAAGAGTTAATATTTTTATTAAAGGGACACAATAGGCCCACATGTCCTTCATTTTATGGCTTCCATGGCAATTTTGTATTGATCTGATATTTTTCAAAACAATCCGAAATTTTTAATCAAACTGAAAAGTTTGTAAAATCTAAACGTTTCAGAAGAAGCAATTCAGAAGAACTGAAAAGGTTGTTGTGCTTGAGTCATATTATATAATATTTAAATATATATTCTTTTTTTTCTTAAATGGAAGACACATATTTATTTTAAATAAAGCTGTTGAGTTGCATTTTAATTACATTTTATTTTTGGACTTCTTCTTGTTGAAGATGAAGGAAAAAAGGCCCATCTGTATATCTATCTTTGCATTCTTGTATTTCTCGTTCTATATATGCCTCCCATTAAACATTTACCATTGACTTTTTATCCAAGAAATTCTAATAAAACGCACTAAAAGGCATAAAATAAGTTCCTTGTGGAACCATCACAAATTAGAACAAGGAATGGTAACCAGTACTGTAAAAAAAAGTGAAAATAAGAATTGAAAAACAGCACATGCCTCCCTTAATAGTTTGTGTTTTAGATGTTAATTAACTGTTAAAGATACATCATTCACTGCTTTTGCATAAAAAGCGCAGAATGACATATCGTTGTCGTGAAGTCTTTGGGTGTGGTCTCTCAGTTTTCGGTCACACCTGTTTGAATATTTTGCTCTACTAGCATCCAAAAGCCTGTCCCATGACTACTGGGAGGCATCTGCCATTTTATGTCTCCCTCTTCTAAAGTCTAATCCCTCTGTTACTAATGTAATTATGCGTAAGTTACACTTCCACATTATTAGTCCAATGCCTTCTGACCACAAGCATAAGGGGTTTCTTGAACACAGGTTTCAAAAATTACAATGTTAATGTTAAATGGTTATTTGTGACATTTGAATTACAACAAGAATGAAACGCTTATTGCTGTGATGAATTTCTGAATTTTACTTATGATTTGTGAATATTTTTCCTTACATTCTACCTTATGTTAGTGAATGTTCATGTTAAAAGGTTTCTTTAACCTCCATGCCCACTTGGAAGCAAACTGTATATGCTGTTTCTGCTGGTACACTTCCTCAATGCTTTTCTTTTTAATGGAAATTGTTTTGTTTTTTTAAGTCCCCTTCCTCTCTTGTCTACCACTCCTCCGCCTACTTCCCTCCGTTCCACAGCTCAGAGTGTGCACATACACTTTGGACCTGGAGATCAGTCCAATGAAATGCTTCTCTTTGAGAATAATTTAGCTTAATGAAGCAGTTTTGGTGTATAGAACATGCCCCTGCAGCCTCACTGCTCAATCATCTGCCATTTAGGAGTTAAATCCCTTTGTTTATGAACCCTAGTCACACCTCCCTGCATGTGACTTGCACAGCCTTCCATAAACACTTCCTGTAAAGAGAGCCCTATTTAGGCTTTCTTTATTGCAAGTTCTGTTTAATTAAGATTTTCTTATCCTCTGCTATGTTAATAGCTTGCTAGACCCTGCAAGAGCCTCCTGTATGTGATTAAAGTTCAATTTAAAGATTGAGATACAATTATTTAAGGTAAATTACATCTGTTTGAAAGTGAAACCAGTTTTTTTTTCATGCAGGCTCTGTCAATCATAGCCAGGGGAGGTGTGGCTAGGGCTGCATAAACAGAAACAAAGTGATTTAACTCCTAAATGAAAGTGAATTGAGCCGTAAAATTGCAGGGGAATGATCTATACACTAAAACTGCTTTATTTAGCTAAAGTAATTTAGGTGTCTATAGTGTTCCTTTAAACAAAAAAGGGGGTATAGAGCTGCTACTAGTGCCGAACGGGTTGAAGTAGCCTTTAATTATTGTAACTGACTTTAAAGACAATTATATTCTATTAGTTTCTATGATATACTATTCTTAATTATGCAGATTAAAATTTATATTTTAATTTGTATTTTAATTGTACTTTATTTGTTTCTTCCCTGTAGTGTCAGCACAAAGCTTGAAAAGCAATCTCGATGCCATGGAGCACCAGATCAAGAGACTGGAGAGCGATATTGAGAATTTCCCCAAGACAGACAACAGAAACGATAAGTTTGTGGAAAAAATGAAAATATCCTTTTTCAAATATTTTTTTTTTTTTTATGCTATAAACATTAGGCATTGTCACTAGTTAAATATTTACACAGCATAAAATTAACAGCTCAGGATCTTAATTTTAATTATCACACAGGATAGTGTAAGAAGTGTTAGAATGAATATATAATAGTAAGAGAGAAAAGTTATATTAGCAAGATAGTAACAAGTAATGTGTCCTTTCCAAAAAATACTTTCATTGTGTCATAATAACCACTTTACGCATATAGTACATTCAGACTTATTCACAAGTTTAAAAAATGCAGTGTTATAATGTATATGTTAATTATAACTTTCTTCATTGCTTTTATACATGTTTAATTTGTTTGTTTAGATAGCAGTGACTGAAATAGGACAACACAAAAGTTTTCTTTTTATATCGGTTTTTAAATTATAGTTTTTGTTACGGAATGTATATTTAAACATTCAATAAGTTGTGTGAGATATTAATGTGTGATTTTACATATTTAACAATTATCTGTGATTTTAATTGTATCAATTAAAATGAAGACTTTGAACATCTTGTTCAATGGAAATTGGAGTTTCATATAGAGTACAATTGTGGGGAAAGTTTTGAAAATGGAGCAGACCCCATAAAAGTCATAATGTTTCTGCTGATTGCTACGCTTGTAGAACTAATATGCAGAACACCTTTTTATCGATAAATCCCAGATACTGGTCCTTTAACATCCTGTCCACTCCACTTTTTGTCAGAGTTTAAAATGCTAGAGACATAAACAGGAGGTAGCTACTGCTATCAAATAATACCATAGTGGGAAACAAAACTAGATAACAATAGAAAATGTTGATAATTGTTTGTAGACACATGTTAAGTGGAAACATTTGGTTAAAAAAATTTGACTGAAGTTCTTTTAATTTGGTCAGCTGAATTTTGTTCACATCAGACAACCGGACCGATTACTTCCTAGTTTGTGTAGTTCAGTGGAGGTAAACTCAAAAGGCATTTGGTTATATATTGTAAGCATATAGTTGGCTGGTTCCTGGTTTATTTTATTATTTCTTTCTTATTATTGTATTTATTTGATTTAGTAGATTTTAGTAATTTGTTTGGCTTCATGGACCGAACTCTGAATCACAAATCAAACTAACCTATTCGCCCATTGTCTGGGTCATGTATTTCATGATACGTCCATATGGTACTTCAGAGTAATGGAATTCAATTGACCTGTCGCTTGGTGAAAATCCTGATTAATTGCAAATTGTTATAAACTGAATTCACAATTCTGTTTATCTACATTGGTAACGATCATATAGAGTTGTATTCTTTTACTAAGCTTGACATACTCACCATTTGTCCTGGATCTGGTAAGATAGTCATGATGTTGAATTCCTTTCCAGTGAACCCAAGTTTATTTTCTGAGGTCTAACTGACATGAACCCTAAGCAAAAGTCTCCAGAAAGTACATCCATATGTGTAACAGTGAGCATGCTAGCAGTTACAGCAGGTTACTTAAAAGCATTGTTGTCAAGGTAAGATCATTTCAGCAGTGATCTGACCAGGTGTCACCACCTATGACATGAATTGCATCACTGGTTCACTTTCCCTCACACCCTTTCAGTCTTTATACATACCTTCCAATGTTAGCAGTTTATTAAAGGGACACTCAACTGCCCTAATATAAAATAAACAAAAAATGTAAATTTTGGGGATATATCTAAAAACAGCTTGCAAAAGCTGCAGACCTCTTGTCTGCAGCCTTTCCAAGCTTTCCCCTTCTAACCCCACCCAGACTTTCTGGGATTGGCCAATCACAGACTCCAATGCAGCTCAATGAGAAGTATTTGCAAGGAAGGTGCACTGAGCAATTGCTTCCTCTTGAGTTTGAGCTAACCAAACCAGGAAGTAACAGGACCTGTTGTCTGATTGGGGTGTGTAAGTATGATAATTTAAAAATGTATTAGTTTCTATTGAAATATGCACTTTTTGCAAAATTAAAAAAAGTAGCATACACTCTTCACACAAAGCATTTCAGCAAGCTACAGTGCTTTAGGGGTCTAGAGTGCCCCTTCAATTGCTTGAACAAAATTTGCTATACTGATGTTGTTACACAATGTCATGCTGTAGAATAATTGTATCTATTGGTTACGTCTCTAGCATTGTTAACTCAGAAAACAATGGATTTGGTTAACAAATCACCAAATCCATTTGTATTCATTAGGCACCAGGAAATGATTGAATAATTTTCTCAAATACTTTTTTTTTTAACTTTTGATGAACAACAACATAAACCATTTCTTGAGTCCAGCAACACTTAAAATACAAGCTGCATAACCTATCCATGATTAGCTATAAAAATTCACAGAACCTTTTTTTGTAAGTTTGCACGCAGCTGTAGAAAGTAATGGAGTTTTATTTCAGTGTGTCGTTCTCGGAGAAGCACATCGTATAAGCAGCCTGCAGATCTAACTTTGTCTAGCTGAGAGCAGAGCCAGCGGCTCCCTACTGTTGTGCGTGATATTGACAAATGGTTGCTCGCATGCTTGGCGCTGCTCACACTAGAGGTGAAAGCACAAACACTATGGCTTTCTGCTTGGATGTATTTTGCTGTAAAACCTAAAAAAGGTAGAAGAAATCCCAAGATCCCATGTTATATTTTACTCCTGCATTCTGTACCAATATAATAGGATGTCATTTATTTATTTGTTTGTCTCCCTCCCATCATCAACCCTTTAAATGATTATATCTTACCGGTATCACTGACAGGACAGAGACAGTAATACTCTTAACTAACTCATTGCTATAGGAGTAGGATATATGTGATAGTTGTTTTCTATAGAGATCAGAATCAACTTTCAATCTCTGCCACTACTTTTTTTTTTTTTTTTTTAAGTATAACATAGAGGATTACTCAGTAAATATAGTGCCAAGATAGACAACGTTAGCTTGTTTGTCAGCTCATGTTAACTCTCTGCTTAGTAAATAATCAATCTGTGCCCTATGTGGTATATATGTTAAGGATTTGCCTGGAGTTCTGGGAAGGGCTTAATTAACTTTAAAATGGACTCCCCCCTTCCTACTTTACCGTTAATGGTCTGGCAATCTGCATGCCCCTCCCTCCACTCTATTTATGCAATCTATAACGCATACAACTTCAAGGGTGGACCCTCTCTTATTTCCAGGCCTTCCACATCGTCTGTTTCTCCACATCATAACTGACTCTTTCCTATATTATACGTACGTTGATATCACTTTACTTTCAAATACTAGTAACAGCCTTTGTGCACCAAACACAAATATATATAGGTATATGTGTATAGATATATTCAGTATCCCATGAAAACGACTAATAAAAATGTGAAGGTTTTCTATTTTTAACCAAATGTTGCATCAGTCTCACAATACATTATCTATTTTCCTAAAGTGTAGTTGGTTATCCTTTAAATGGGGTTAAAGTTTTGGGGAACTTAGAACTGCTGTCTACATTCAGGACTAAATATGATGTATGCATATGGGGTAGGAAGTTCACACGCATATCAAGATGCTGTGGATTATAACTCTCATCACTCTCACCCAAGCAAAAAAAAATGCATAATAGGAATCACAGTCTACAATAATGCCTAATATCCATGTTTAGGAAACAATGTTACAAAACGGGGAGTAATGCTATACCCATGCAGGTAATAAGCCCCATTGTTGCAGACACTACAATGGCACTGTGTCCTAATGAAAGCAATGACATTATGATGCAGCAATATTGTAATAGTAAAACATTGAAGGTGTGGGTACATCTCTCATAATAATGATCCGTGACAATGGCAGTAGTCCAATCTTCACACCATCTCCTACCAGCATTAACCATCTTTCCAAACAGAGAATTATTTATTAGAGATAGTTTGAGGTATTGCCAACCCACCCAAGGCAGCACTAATTAAATCGGTATGAACAGAATGTATTTTGTACTTTAAACATTTCTCCACCTGTGAATAATACTTTAATGAAAAGATATTAAGGTAAAATATTGTTTAAAATACACGTTGGAAAAAAAACTACTTTTCAACTTAACATTTTTAGTAAAACAATGTTTCTAATAATTTATTAAATATTATGAATTGCTAATAATTAAGGTTCACATATGTATCTTAATTGGCTTTGTTAATGAGTTGATTCAAATTATGTGTTTAGAATTATTTAGGGGCTTATTCACTAAACAGTGAACTGGACATCACTTTTCCAAATTTAGACTAAAGTAGTCTACTTGGAAAAACAGTTAAAGTGTGAAAAATGTTAGAACTAATATATTTACTTTGGAGTCTAACACGGCTATTTTTCTAGATCGTCAATTTTCCACTTTTACCGCTGTATTAAATAAAGGATCTAAGAAGGAGTTATTTAAATCAACAGGTTTTTTTTTTTATAAATGTCCAAGGAGTCTTTTAATGCCTCTTTTTCTTGCTGTTTGTCTGATATGGTGTTTGTTCCTTTTTCCTTTATATTTCTCCCTTGTAATTCACATTTTATGGCTTTTAAGCCGCGAAAATGACATTTGAATAGAGCCACGCTGTCGTCTAAGCAGTGTATTGCATTAAAAGTATGACAACTTTAATGTTGGGAATAAGGGACGATTAAACCAAAAATCTGGCGTTAGGCACCCACGGAAGAATAAATGTTTAGAGCAAGCTCATGGCGTGCATTATTTATTACAGAGTATAAATAAGCATTGCACATAAGCAGAAAATGCATTGTATGTCTGTTAATGCACAGTTCAGTTGTTTTAATTCACCCCATCCAATAGACTTGTGTTACTTGTACTGAGATTATGGGCACTAAATGTGTTTTTTTTTTTTTTTATTCCAATTATACATCTCTGCAGAATACATTAGAGATATTATTATGACTGGACCCTTTTAGGGGCAAATGCATTTTCTTTTTCTGTGCATGTTTCACAGTAACGCACAGTTATATGTTGCTGTGTATATGCGACTTATGAATTACTCTCTATGACGTTTTGTAGACAAATGGCAGAGCATTCTTCCTGAATGCATGAGGGAGTCTGGCGCAGGAAAGGTTGAAATTCATTAATCACTCCCTTGCTTTTGTGTGTGATGTTTTGGATGTAAGGGCATTAAAGATGCAGTTACTAAGGTATCACATAGACAGATCTGTACCCAACACAAGGCATTTCCACTTGGTTTGTGTTTTAACCCTTTGTGTCCAGGGAGAGAAAAATGCTTTGCAACAAATTGCTAGACATAATAATCATTTATTTTTGGCAGGACCATTATCACCTCTTTATCCATAATTTTGTTTGTCTTCATTTATTTATTTGATTTGTGTACTCGCTGGGCAGAGATGCAGAATGTATTGGCGTTTTTCTTAATTAAAATAATAACAATAATAAAGAGACATTGGCTTGAAGTTTGACAGATGCGTGTATTATAGTCTAATACAAAACGGGCTTCAACTTTTATTACGAAGTTAAAGGAATTCCACGAATGTAATTGAAAGCTCTTGCCAAAAAGAGGAAGAAAGGAGAATTCTAGCTAATCCTCACTCCAGTCAAATGTTGAAAGAAGCCTGTATAGAAAAATATAGCATTTCAAATCTATGCACAAGGAGAAGGAAATAGGATATTGATGCAACCCTTACTAAATAGCTTATATGGATTTTATCCCCTCATCCACTGGTTGGTCCACAACAGCTATGTGAGAAAGTTACCATTTTAATTGGCACGTAAAACTCAATACTTAACTCAACACACTCTGTGCACCATAACCACTGAGGCACACTGTAGTGGTTATGGTGCCAGGAGTTTCCTGGGAACCCCCCATTATAAGGTGGTCTTGGGCAAAAAACCTTTTCACCTGCAACAAACAAATAAAATTCCTTTTAATCGACACCCAAATGGTTGTGTCCAGATGAATCGATTTTGTTCAAGCATAGATTTACAGGAATTGTATTAATTTGTTGCAGGGGAAAAGGATTTCTGTACAAGTTTACTGTTTCGAGTTAAACCATCTTAGAACAGTTTGACTTTTTATTTGCGGTGCTCTAATTGCACTTTACCACCTCCACTACTTCCTGTCTGAGCTAATCCCAGTTGTGAAAGACTTATATCGCTGGCTGAGAGTGATCAGCTGATGCTGGCTGAGAGTGATCAGCTGATGCTCTCTGCCAATGAGCTATCCCTGCAGGGCTAACAGAAGCTCCTCTTCAGGAGTTACCAGCTCTCCATAGGAACCAATGGGGAGCAGTGCCTAGTGGACCATGGACCACAGGTGTATCAAATCATGCTGAACTAGTGTGACTCCTTACAATGAGGGGACTAGGGCACTAATGGCACCATAACCAATACCTCAAGTTGTAGTTGTTATGGTGCTTGCTTAGGACAGGACATGGACTAATATAGTCCTAAGGTACAATATATATATATATATATATATATATGTGTGTGTGTATATGTATGTATATATATGTATTTATGTTTTTATTTTTTTTAGTTTTTATATATATATATTTATACACACAACTCCATAAATTGCAAACAGGACTCAACTGTATGAGAAGATTTGAAGTGGAGAAGCATTTGATTGCACAATGTCTATCACTAACATGTAGTAAGTGCTGAAGAAAAAGAAGTCTGTTATGTAGCTAATAAACTACACAATCATTCTTAGGAAATGGAGCAAATGTTAGTAAATGTATATTTTTGCATTAAACAATATACATCATGGGACATAGAATTTCTCTTTAAGGGCAAACTGTGTGCTATATAAGAAGTTATTATAATGCTTATAGTTGCTTATTTGCTTTGGAACCAGGGATTTCTACATGTCCTATACAGTTTACTTTGGGTTCTAACCTTGGGCAATACATCTGTTGTAGACTACATTGTCCATCTTGGGGAATCAAGGTCCTCAGCAGCTGGAACATCAAATATCAACCATCACTGTTCTTTGCTTTTTGTTATAAAGACAGCTGCGGATATTTAGCAATTTATATTTTTAGCAAAATGTACCTTTTATTGCGCTTTTTTCAGATGTAGCTGAGGGGTATCTAAACACAGCATCATTGCTTCTGAATGCTGATTGTCTAGTTTTATGAGATTAAATACGGTGAGATTATAGATCATGAACCACCAGCTGAATGCATTGTGTGGCAGACTGGCTGTGGGCCACATTCATTTGAAAGCAGCCACTATTTGGCTAATATGCTTTGCGAAATGTGCTACCCACTTGTAAAGATGCCAACTGGCTCCTGATTATCAAAACATATCAAGCCAGTTCTTCATTTTTAATGGCACCAGGAGATTTAAAGGACCAAATTGGCTGAAGTTACTGTAGGACACATTTTAGATATTCAGATTGAAACCTCAGCCAGCTGAAGTCTTTAAATCTCCCAGGATCGTCAGCAACAAAGATCCACTGGATATCTTTGCATAATAATTAGACTGAAATACATACAAATGGCATCTTCACCAGCACTGCTCGCTACGACAACTCATATTAGTAATACACTCCATGCTGTGAGTGATGGGAGTCTCCCTCTGCTGGCCAAGAATAAGAAGCTTTACTGGTATGCCTAAAATTGTTTTTAAATAATAGAATGCCTGACCATTTTTCTAAAAGCTATGTTACAATGTATTTCTCTGAGATTTATAATTTCTAAGAATTGTATATCCGTTTATATGTAGAGATACATTATATTATTCTTAAACATTCAGGTGCTTTGAAAAAATAGATACATTAACAGGGATATTCACTAAAATAAGAATTCAAAAACAGCCATGTTTAACTACTTTGGTCTTAAATTTGAAATACAATTTTAATTCCCACCTTATATTGCTTTACAAATGTAATTATATTTGTTTGTTATATTTTGTGGGATCAGCCTGAGAACCCGGACAGTCCCCCTGCAGCTAATCTTGCAGTACGGTCGATTTTGAGTCATGTGATTGCGATGTCATCATGATCACATAACTCAGATCGGGGAACTGGCTGCAGGGGGAGTGCCTCAGTTGCTAGGCAGTCTCCTGATTGGCTCTGGAGAGTTAAGTATAATTCTGGGAGATTTGAGGTAAACTTTACTGGCGCTGTGTCATTACAAATGTAATGACATGTCCTTATGGCATGAATGGGTTAAATTGTTACATTTAGACAATATAAGCTGATTTGGAAGAATTCTCCAAACCAAAAAATTGTTGGAATTTGCCTATTTTATTTACATTTTGCAATTCTGAGTTTTTATTTAATAACAGTTGGATCATACTTCCCAACATTTCAAGTAGACAAAAAGGAACACTTTTAATTTTCGGTGTGTGGGTGCAAGTATGGCCGGGGACGCGCTGTTCTGAGAATTTTTAGAAGACCTATTAATAACAATTCATGCAACTAAAATGTAATTTATAACAAGAACAGTGTATTTATTTCCACAGACTGTTTTCTAAACACATTTATTGCAGTTTAAAGACACATCACTGTGAGTATTGTTTATGCGAGCAACGCCTGTTATATACTTAGACACACAAACAATATGACGCTCCTCAAAAAAATGGACTTGAGAATTGAAAAGGTTTGGGCACAAAATAGGGACTGTCCCTCCTAAATTAGGATTCTTGGGAAGTATGGTTCAATGTTTAGTGAATAAATCTTATGGGAAGTTTTATTTTACAGGACTCCTGTTGGACTTGCCAAAGTGAGCATGTTGCCAGGCTACAGAATCACTTACAAAAGTAGTCTAGCTCTGCGTAACCCGTCTGAGTCGTTCTGTATGTAGCAAGCTTCATTAGTTGTTATAAATATACTGAAACATGCTCTGATCTTTATTTATCTGCAAACAATTCTCCATGTGTTTCACATTAGTAGCAAGATTCAGAACCATGGTCCCTTACAACTGCAATTTAATAAGTTATCTGCGGTGTGGTAATCAATTATGCATAAACTGTGCAATATAATCTCATCTCTTGACAATCTTCTGTATTTTAGTTAGCTTGCAACAGCAACTTATCAAAAGCCAATTTACTGCATAGCAGAGAGAGAGTCATTTTAATGATTGCAAATTAATTAGAAATCAATAGTCTGTCAAATAATGGATATACTAATGCTTTAGTAACATGCTTGATGTATGGAGAATAATTAGAAATGGATGGTTTAAGGCAAGCCCTAAATTCCAGTAGTTATTTGACTAGTTTAGATATGTAGCATAGTACTGTGTGTCTAATTATAGTGGCACTACAACTCTCAGAATGCTTTTTTTTCCCTTCTGGCAAATTTTAATTTTCTTGTATAATACGGCATTTTAAACATTGCTGTGTTTAATTACAAATGTGATGAGAATCGTATTAAGGATTTATACATAGATGCACGAATGTCCCTTCATATAATTTAATTTTATTGCTTGTGTAGCCAGCTCACAAAGTGTAAAAAAAAAAAGACTCCCATTAGAACCTAGTTCTTTATGATTCAAAATAATATCTATAAATATAGGATATGCTATGAATGATTTGGTGTTCAAATTACAGGAATACTTTAAAACAAAACTGTAAAAATGTAATTAATTTAACATTTTAATGTATTTCTTCACTTACAGAATTATTAGGGGATAATAAGTTATATAACTATACAATGCCCATTACCTTGAAATATTTTAGACATGCTTAGTACGTTTCTGTGTATTTCCCTTGATGACCTCTTTGACCATATGGTGTAAACTTAAAAATTTAGCAAATTAAAAACAAAAATCAACTGGCATTACAGAAAACTCCGCAG
This sequence comes from Pelobates cultripes, assembly GCA_933207985.1. NCBI lineage: Eukaryota > Metazoa > Chordata > Amphibia > Anura > Pelobatidae > Pelobates > Pelobates cultripes. The sequence goes on along the minus strand of OW240920.1, from coordinate 35,035,062 downwards.
GGCAGTTTAGCTGGAAATTGATTTTCTGTCCCTTAGGCTAACCCAAGTATTGTACTGCAGCGATTGCTAACATTGGCACTATTGATGTTTGTGAACTACATATCCTATTATCTCAGCAAGTCTAGTGTGAGTGAAAACTGCCCAAAGTATAATGGGACATGTAGTTCACAAATATCAGCAGAGTCAAGGATAACTGGCAGTGCAGTATGGGGCCTGTAGTTCATAAACATATGTGCCATGTTTAGCTCACAACATCGTATATCACATACTTTTTTTCATACTGCGTTCTGGAGCTGAGTTTAAGTAAAATAAGCAATTTTTTGTTAATTTGAAGCTCTGTGTTCACAAAATAGAAAAGATTGCATTCAGCATAATTTATCTCCAAAGCAATGGAACAGCAAAATATAGTTGAAGCTCTCTTTTGCATGTAAAATGCGTTGCATGCATATCTCTAAAATGACCATGAGTGCCGGAGCTACTGAGGCCTAGCGCCGACCTTTGGCCGACCTTCACAGCAGGGCCAGCGTGCTATATAGAGGCCAAATCCTGTACCCCCTAGGACCAGTGGTGGTCGTTACGGTCTACACAACCTACTGTTGACATCCCTTACTTGCATTTTCAAAGCTACATTGGTCTCAAAACAAGCTTGCACAGAGGGTGCTTAGTAGCTGTACAAGATGGCGGAAGCACTCATTAAGGAGACACAAGGCCTAGACTGCATCATGCTGACCTCCCTGGGTCTCACAGCAACATCATGGACAGAATAGAAGTGATTTTTAACCACTTTTGGGCTGCACTGGAGGAGCGAAGGAAGCTGAATGCAGTGGACACCAAGCACTCTGGGGCCTCACACATGCAAAATAACCCCAAAGGTGTACCTACTTCTCCTAATTCAAGCCTACCCAAACCTTGGGTCAAACTGCGGTCGACCCCAGGGCACTGGCAATGCCGGCGGAAGAGAGCAACACTTAGAGTTGTTTGCACCAACTCGGATGGAAAGAACTTGGCCTCCAGCAGTTATGGAGTTCAAAGCAGGGGGGTGCTGATCCCATCACAGGCGGGGGACAGGAGTGTTGCCTTACACCGATTCTGCAAGGTTACCCACCCTCATGAACTGTACCCACGTAGACATTCTGAACCCAGCCAGGGCATTGGATGACTGCATTCCTAGCGGATCAGTTCAGCCAGCTTGTTATTCAAGCATGCCTTATCAGAACACTTATAATACAGCGTTAGATATGACACCGTGCTCCCCATGTTTCTTTTGTTTATTAATTATGATTTCCTGTAGTGCATCACTTACTGAGTTAAGGCAACAGTGGCTATCTATACCTAGCATGTCTCTAACTACTCATTACTTACCATGTCTTATATTCTTGGCAAAGTCTAGTTTAAGCCACTTAAGTAGAAGTGTCTAGCTAGTTAGCTCATATTAGCATGCCTCTATAAACAATTCTGCTCTCTAACATTGTTTAGTCTTACACACTTAAGAATCACTACATGTTTAATGTCTCAAGCTTGACGATTTCAACATGACCCAGCACATTAGACATTTAGCTTGTATTATTCATTTTATAGAATTGTGCCTTTTCTCTGAATGCCATACAAATGTTCAACTATGCTTGTTTTTGAACTGCCTGTAACTGCTGTTGTGGCATTGCATGCCTGCTTATGTTATCTTATGCACTGCAAAAAAATGACAATGAATGACCATGTGTTTAAAGCATTTTCCACCAAGATAGCCTAATTTTAGTTTAGAAATAAGTGTCAATGTCACATTGTAGGTCACCTTGCAATCTGTGAACTATGTGCTAAGCGGGGCAGATGCACATTGATCCTGCGTTTGTCTTTGCTCAGTTCTATTTAGAAGGCCGTAAATAAAATCTAATGATTATATCATGCATTCATAATAAGTGACCAAAAAGCTCCTGGAGTAATTATTCCCTTCCCAATAGCTTTATACGATCTCACGGAGGAGAACAGTGCTTTGAACCACTTGTTGATGATCGGCTAGCTTCTTGTGCACTGACAGCAATGCCTCTAAGGTGTGTGGGTTATGGCCTTAGGTATGAATATTCATGGAGATACTTCAGAATACTTGATTAAACCATCATGTTTATTCACAGAGATCTCTACTTGATGAATCACATTTCTCTCTGCTGTAAATAATATTAATGATCTGGCAGAAGAAAGATAAATGCTGCAATATGACAAATCAACCTTCACTTAGCAAGATATATTGTATTAACCTTTTTCTGCTGCTTTAAAAATGGACAAAACATTGGAAAAAAAATTGCATTTATACCTTTACTGCAATTCTTAAATCTTTCCGGTCACTGCACAGGTACATAAATGTAACTGTTATACTTGTAGAACAACTAGTTTAGCACAACTCTCAAAATGTATTTATAGACTTGGAGATTCATTTAATTCCGATCTGCAATTCGTCTGAATTTAGGTGGATCAGGTGATCATTCAAAGTCCCAAACTCGAAGCCAAAATGTAGCCAAAAGACCTGAACATACATGTTAATTTATGATTAAGAATTTTACCCATGGTGCCAAAACAAGAGCTGATTGCAGGGAAAAAAAGATGATTAATGGATAGGAGGCAGTCACTAAATGTTGATTTAATTTACAGATTACATGAAGACAGAGCAATAGAGGGAAAAAAGTATGAGAAGTAAGACTTGTTTTAATAATAATATACATAAGAATAGATTTATTTATTTATTTAACGACTCCTCTTTTTTCGCCCTCTTTTTTGCACTTGATCTATGAACCAAATGGCAAAAAATCACACCTGTTAATATAATGCAAAATATATACATAATATTTATGTTATGCATTTATTCTGCAGTACACTGATTGAACCGTTTTCACACCCTTTTGGTTCATCTGATTCCGCTGAAATAAATTTTTTCCATGCACAAATCTAATTATTTATTATTTCCTTTTTGTAAGTGCAATTGTATAATGTGAATCAAGGAAAAGGTGTAGAATGTATGAAAGCTCTACCCAAGTTGCAGTGCAATCTATAAAAGTACTCCCCAGTGCAATAGATAATTTGCATGTAGGATCATTTGGACCCATCATGGGTCAGTACACATGCAACATAAAATTGTTTTGTAATATCACAGTATCTGGAAATCAATTAGGCACAGACATAATTAAATATAAGTTACTGATAGATGTACACCCTCATACAGGTAAATCGTAGTCATAGGAGTCCCAACATTAAGCACAGAATGTTGAACTTAGAGACTTGAGACTCTGTGTGTTAGAAAAGGACTTTGAGGACACGATAAGTAGATATATTATCTATTTAGAATAGAAAACCTTTAATTTTTTGAAGGCTATCTAAATTTCCAGTTGAAATGTCATGGAAGGATCATTGGACACTATTTCATGTCATTGTGCAAACATCCAGAGAAAAAATAATTCCAGCTTTGATCCTACAAAATCACTGTTATCATCGGCATCATATGGCAATTGTCATTAATTTGCGTTTATTTCTAAAGTAAATGTTGTTTATTAGCTCCCGACTGGAAAGTAGAATAGCATTCAAATCATTCAGCAAACGTTCCTCCAAATTTGGAATGTGTGTATCTGTTTATCTGATGGCCTTATTTAAAGATTTTATCCAAATTTCTGAAATTAACTAAACCGGGAGTTGTCTGGAATTGACCAGTACATTTAAAACTGTAGGCCAAAATAACAACTGAAAACATGATGAAAGCCATTTTGAAAGGATTACCGTGAATGCATAACATTTGCAATTTTATATGTTTTGAAATTTTGTACATACTTAGAAATAATTACTGGTTTAAAACTTAAGTCTTCAAAAGCAGATCCAATAAATGTATCTTATATAACTCATCTGTACAAATAGATGTACAATGGCTTTTATGCTTTACAAATTTACTTTTTGTGTAACGTTTATAGCAAATTAGCAAAACATAGACTAAAATAGTCAAGGTATATATGTGGCCAACTTTTTAAATTTATTTTCAGAACTTTTTCAGAAATTTCTGAAAACCAATTATTGCAAACCCAATGAAGATTGATATAGTGTGTCCAGTATCTTGAATCATCTCAATTGAGCTGATCATATAACATTCCTTCTAAATTCTACTTTCAGACTGAATCCATTAATGTAATTGAAATCTATTCCCAAACGTTCTGAAATTTTTTGAGCTCCAAATTCTAGTTACTATATATTTTTTTATTAGAGCGATCTTGGCATTTTGTGAAATGTTACTATTCTTTTTGTGCGACTTACTTTAATAATGTAGAACACGTTATATACTAAGTGGTGATAATTCATACGATGTCCTGCTGCCCATTCAAGTGGAAGGACTATAACGTGTCTCTTAGAGTGAGTAAGTATCTGGTTCACCAACTAATAAATTCACGCCCTAATGCATTTGTTGAACACTTGTTCAAGCTAATATTTTATATGTTATACCTTATCTGTTCCCAGTATATTCCAGCATTATTCTGCCAATTTCTATCTATTGCAGTTCATGCAGCGGTCTCATAGTTTAGTTCACAAATAGAACAGGTTTACAGACATGCTGTGTCACAATAACTCTTTCAGTATATTGAGTTTTCTGACTATGCTCATATGAAGAAATACCATCTGTATTAAGGAATAAGGAATAATCTGCCTGTCTATCTCTCGATCTATGAATCTGGGTGAAACAGTGGAAGCATATAAAAATACAATAATATCAATAATGTAATTTGGCTCAGGTTCACATTCCAGCTTTGGTGCTTCCTGAAATTTAGACATAGACATCCCAGACTGCGTACAGCAAGATATTACACAATTCTTCAAAGATACACTTCTCAATTTCTTTGATCGATTAAGGAGGTAGAAATCTACTTCACATGCTATGCTCTAGAACTATCTATCTATCTATCTATCCATCTCCAAACAAGTTAGGCCACAGGTCCTAACGAGATTTGGCCACCTATATTCAATTCATCTAATCAAACCCCCCCTACCTCTAATGCTTCTTACAGGATTTGCCACACTGAGCTGTAAGACTCTTTCATTCCTTTACATTCTTTTCTAGACTGGATAAGAATAGTGCGTTTCTCATTACATTCATTCAGGGAGTGAATTACATAGCCTGACCTGGCAAAATTTGGAAGGTGGCAGTTACTGCAGATTCATTTAAATCCTACAACTCTATACAGACAAAAAAGTCCCATTATATCTCTGCAAATATACCATTGAACAAAAACCGCCTATAACTAGTGTTAACCTTACCTTTGTGTGATGGTCAATGTCTTTAAATGTATATTAAATATCTAGCAGTTAACATTATCTGATTCACATTTGAAAAAAAACAAAAAACATCCAAGTAAGAGACCCAGAATTATTGGGGGAAAATGTTTTTAACAAAGATACATAAGAAAAGTTTACAGTTTAGTGATGGCGAAACTCTCGGAGATAGTTCAGGAAGAAGAATGGTCACACACGCTGTATATTTCTGTGTATAAAATAGCAAATAACTGTTTCTATGTAGATTTTTTTTTTTTTTTTTAAATCGTGGTGTTATTAACAATCTATATAGATTACGGAAAAAAAAGAAAAATGGAAAGTAGAAATAGTCTGCTCGAGCCTTTTAAACCATCATGATTTGTTATTCTGTCATAAACCCTACAAGAGAAGCATCGGAGGCTCACAATTTTTAATACATTATTCCTTCATGACTAGGCTTTGATTTAAAATGCAGGCGAAGAACTTTTTCTGTATCGACACTGAAAACTGATTTGGAGAAGGTTTCTGTGAGGAGCAGAGGTGTTAAGAGAGCTACTAGCACTTGAGACTTCAAATCTTAGTCAGAAAGGTTTTGCCAGGAGAGATACAGCAGAGTTAGCTGCATTGTGAATGCACTATGAACTGTATTCTGTCAACCTGTTGAAAGGAGTCTAGAAACTCAGACTTATTCTTTGTTTTTTATTTATTTTTATCCTTATTTGTTTCTTATTCTTAGGGAAACATGTACCGAAATTAGAATTTTATTCTGTGTTTCATAATTAAGTTCAGCAAAGGACGATAAACGGCAAATTATCTTCACTGTGTATTGATTCAATCCAATAATGAAAACTGTTTTTATCTTATAACAGTGAAATGTTTTTGCAATTCTAATGACTTCCTATGCTAAAAAATTTGCTTAGAATGTATTTTATATAGCTATAACACAAATTCATGAGAGATTAAAAAAATCTAACTTGGAAAAACATTTTTTTTTTTCTTTTTCCTTCTTCGTAAGTACTTATTGTACGGAAGTGCCAGTCTTGCTGAGATTTGTAGGGTGGGTTGGTTTCGTTTTGGACATAAACAAAGTTTGGACTTTGTAAACATGTTAAGCCAAACTTTCTGTCCAAATTTCTGCTTAGTACCAAATTAACAAAATCTGACTCAACGCATGTCCTTGTTGGAAATATACAACTATGCATACATCAGTAGTTGACTGTTTAGTGGATTATTTTCAACGTTTCACCTATTAAAGGGAACCTGTTGTGAAAACAAAAATCAAATTACCTGAAATCATTGCCCAATACATTGAATGCAACGCATATCACATAGATACATCGCCACCATCTTCAAGCTTTGTAGAATTTAATATACATGAAACACCCACCTCTGTGTCATCCTCTGCTCCTCCTCACCTCCACCTCCATTCTTCTTTGATATGCCATGTTTGGGAATACAACCTCAAGCAGGGCAACTTCCTCAGTGACATCAGCACGCTGGCTCCATCACGTCACTCCGTTCCTGTACTCCCTAGATGACACTAGAAGCTCATGTGCTGTAGTTGATATGCTTGGGAGAGCAGAAGGACCTCTTGTGGGAGATCCTTTCTGCTCTCCCTTGTCCGTCAATGCCTTGGCATGCCGAGGCATTGACCTACGGCTAGGAGAAAAGCCTATTTTTAAATGTTTTTTTTTTCTACTAATCTATAAATTTGTTAGAAAAACTGGTAGTACAATGTATAAATATAATGTTATGCTCAATCTAATGAGTATATGTTGTTTGTGGGATGACAGGTGCCTTTTAATCCCCATTTTTGGGATTTGATTGCCCATTGAATTCTATTAGAAGTATCTCTTCAGAATCAAAAGTTGAAAGTGCTTCCTTAGCAATTCAGCACTTATTTAGTATTCTATTTCTTTTCAGCTTGAGTTAATTTATTTTGCCAATTCACCCTGTAGTGCTGAAAGTCCTAAATGGTGCTTCATTAAACACATCAAAATGATACCAGTGCCTCCATAGATAGGTGGACTGTTAGTGGAAGGTAGATATATTCCTAGGCATCCAGATGTAGCCCATATTGTTTTTCTGTGATCCTGATATTTGCTAAACAACTTAGCAGTGCATCAGGTGCAGCTTTGGAAACCTGCCAGAAGTCAAGGGCTTAATAATATGGTGGCTATGGCAACCCTCCAAATCAAAGAGTGCTTGCCATGCGACTCAAAGTGCATCTGCCTTTGTACGCCTGACACAATTGCTACAGTAATAAAAATGTTTGTAGCATGCCTGCCTAATTTCTAATTTAAGTAACTACAAACAGGTCAATTTAAACAAATCGGCTCAATTCATTTTTAGTAATGTCCAGTCAAGGATTTTCTACAAAAAACTTGGCACATTGACATTCTAACATAGTGCAAACATCTGTACCATTCTATTCTTCCGTTAACACAGTTCAAATATATCTGAAGCCTATACTTTATTTGATCAAATATAATTTGCCTCGTATGAAAATGGCCCTCTGTCTTCTCATATCATTCTTTCTAGGAGTCGTTTTATGACCTTCGTAATATATGAACTTTCATCTGGGTTAGTTATTCCTTGGGCATTTATACATGTCTTCTTAATGTCGCACGCATCACTCTATATGTTAAATGATAATATTTTATAATTCTAATATTGCATAGTGAATTTCTCCACTGAAGTGTAAAAGGAGGGACTAGCACCAGGAAATTATTAAAATGGGCTTGATTTCCCTAAGGTGCATAATAAAGAATTTCAGATTTTAATGAGAAGGGCATTAACATTGTCAATGTCAGTCTATGAGCGGCAAGTACCACATAGGGAAGCATTGTTCAGACAGGGCTAAACCAGAGGTCACTACTAGGGAGCCTCCAGATATAATAGATGTGGAATGTCATTGATACTCTATAAATTTATAGTTTGGCAGAGCCCCATCTTTAACAGTTGAAGGGCTACCAAAGATCTGGCCCTAAGCTAAACCATCTTGATTTATAAAACAAATTCAAGGCTCTTATGGGAAGATTCATAGTTCCAAAATTACTCTTTTAATTTTGCAAAGTGCTTATACTTTCCTTTTTAATTCTATATGTTCTTTCTTTTTCTACAACTAGGATGGTAAGTGTTGTTAATACAAAAGTAGGGCAATCACCCTGGAAAAGAGTTGAATTATCATGAATGGGGCTATTGTTTTTATGGTGGTTGCCTGATTTTAGAACGTTGAACCACTTTCCTGATAGTGACACTTAAAAACCTCTCCTTAGTGTCAATTTGGGTTTTAGGGAAGATGGTCAGTTGAAATATGACTGTAGTTTGATTCGACCACGTCCTTGATCATTCGTACAATATTCAAGCTGGCTTTTAGGAAATAACTAAATTCTAATAAATCTGATTTTACATATTTAAATATTTATATTTCTTCATCCCTCAGTCATTTACAGAGTGGATTTTAAAGTTCTATGCTATACCTTATGTCGCTGTGTTCTATAAAAATAGTTGAAAACAAGATTATAAATCTTACAGCATCAACTCTAAACAAGCAATTAAAACTTAGATAACTTTTTAACAATATATTTTGTTAGCACCTGTCATAAAATGCCTCTCTTATTATTGTTATTATACATGTATCACATTTAGAATATAACACGTCAGTTGCTGGAACTGCTGCAAAAACTCACTCTGCATTACTTGTTTTATATAAATAGTGCTAAATTATGTATAATGTCCCAGTCATCCGTGGGTGTTACATATTGAATGGATAGAATAGCAATTTGCTGTGGGACTATGGGTTTTAAAATATTGTATTTAAATAAAAATAATGTTTGAGACATAAATATATTGGAAGCAATTAAAGTATTTCATTTACTATTAAGACTGATATCAAAATGTTTAATGGATAAATAAATCAAGATTATATTTAGATTTATGTTCATTGTTATTCACTATACTATATTGTCTATCTACTGTTACCCGACACAGTCCCTTTTTCTGATGCCAGCTGCCCAGTGTGTTAGACTTCCATTGGTAGAGATACCTATGGGTTTAAAACTAAACCTACACACTGTATGGAATGCATTGAAAGTATGTTTGTTTTTCTGATGTATTTATACACTAGCTGATTCACTTTACAGAATCATTTTAATGTCCCTTCATGCCAGTGTATATTAGCATAGCACCAATGACATAGTGCTTTTACATGCTTTTACATAAAACAACCCACTACATAAAACCTTCAATAATATTGGTACACCAATATTATTTGTTACCTTAAAGGACCACTATAGTGCCAGGAAAACATACTAGTTTTCCTGGCATTATAGTGCCCTGAGGGTGCCCTCACCCTCAGGGACCCCCTTCCGCCCGGCTCTGGAAGGGGGAAAGGGGTAAAAACTTACCTTTTTCCAGCGCTGGGCGGGGAGCTCTCCGCCTCCGATCCTCCTCTTCTCCTCCCCGTCGGCTGAATGCGCATCCGCGGCAAGAGCTGCGCGCGCATTCAGCCGGTCACATAGGAAAGCATTCTCAATGCTTTCCTATGGACGCTGGTGTGCTCTCACTGTGAAAATCACAGTGAGAAGCACGCAAGCGCCTCTAGTGGCTGTCAATGAGACAGCCACTAGAGGGAATGGGGGAAGGCTTAACCCATGGGTTAACCCTAGAAGGACCTGGCACCCAGACCACTTCATTAAGCTGAAGTGGTCTGGGTGCCTAGAGTGGTCTTTAAAGGAACATTAAAGGGTCAGAAACACAAACATGTATTCCTGACCCTATAGTGTTACAATCACAATCTAGGTACCTACCTAAATGAAACTCATCTTCTTTACAGCACTGCATGGGTGTGCTGACCCCACCCTTGATCCTCCTCCTTGGCTGACATAATCAGAATTGATTATTTCAGCAATGCCTTCCAAACTTTGAGCAGCAAAGTATTATAGCAATTGATTGCAGTGAATGTGAAAAGCTTTTAGATCTTTTAAGTTGTTATTAATTTCTAGGGATTTAAAAAATGTTCCCTAATATAAATAAGTCAACACTCAAAGCCACAGTTGAATTGATTAGTAATATGCCAATTGTGAAGATTGGAAAAAAGGAGAGCAATTTAAGAAACCAGATTTTTATATATATATATTTCTCCAAAAGAAAGCCAGCACTCAAGGACTTGAACATAAAATATGTAGGCTTTTAATCCAAGCAGTAAGTCGACGTTTCAGTGTAAATTTGTGCAGCTGAGCACCGGGCCAATATATGAAGAAAAGCTGGAGTGCAAAACTTCTATTAAACTGTGTGTGTGTGTGTGTATATTAACTCTCCACTTACTTTAGGTGGAAGGGGTTTTCATCCATACTTCTCCCCCACCACAACTCTTTTGGTATGTAATTTAGGGGTAACGCCAAGCCTCCATAGCAAGCCAGTAACCAACCTCATGCTGATGAGTTGCAATATCAATGAAACAACTGTCCATGAGTGGTTCACTGGCTTTGCTCCTCTTCCTGAGTTGTGTTTTGAAGCTGTTGTAAACAGCAGACACATACTCCAAGGAATTCATGTATAAAGTGGAAATATGAGGCAAAAATGTTTTTTTTTGTTGAGCTCATTTGCATACACCTTCCCAGAATCCCTTGCAGTAGTGAGAGCACTGTTAAAGTGAGATTTCTATGGGAAAAGCAAGTCTTATGGCTTGACTGGTGTGTGTATTTGTGTTTAGCAATGTGTATGTATGTATATGTATGTGTGTGTATATGTATATATATATATATATATATATATATAGACTTTGAACTCCTGTAAACTGTAATTCCCAAGTGTGCAGAATATAATCAACAGTGGTTAAGAAAATATAGGTTTTCATATAGACAGTATATTTAGTGGAACATGTCCCGGAATAGTGACATCTTGCAAGACTTGTGAGCAAACTTTTTTTTATTTCTTGGCATTAAATGATTTTTTATTTGTGCCGTTGAATGGATCGACAATCTAATGCATATAACACAGCTGGCAAAAAGCACCTATTACTTTATAAAACGTACATTTAAACACCGTTATGTATACAAATCAATACAGATAATATCCCAGTTATGTCACTAGGAGAAGCTGTTATGTATGGATAAAATTGCTCTGCATTGAAATCGATACATAACAACTTTTACTTGCGCATAACAAGGTCAAAGTCAGTCATCCATCCTCAAAAGCTTTTTCCCAGTGACAAAATTGAAGCTATATACTGTACAACATAATAGTTGATTGACCATCCATAGCAGAGCTGTGCTGCATTCTGAGAAAGGGGAAAAAAATACTTCTGGGTCTCTTGAGATTTTATACCATGTTATAGATGGTCAACTATTTCATTATCTTGTATACAGTGCTGCTGTACGATGTGGAATAAAATATGATGAAATAGCTGTCAACATTTAAGGCACCACATGAGAGGGATGTTTAGCTTTCCTGTCTTTGAAAGTGGGACTTTAAATCAATAATTATTTCCAAAGCTGCTATGATTTTTTCACTTAAATAATTTAACCATTTTAAAGAGTATATTTGCATTGCTGCTGTTTTGAGGTTAATCTAAAACTTTCATCAGTTAGCTTGTTGACTCTATTAAGCAAAACAATTAAAAAAAATCTGATGTTTGGTTTTACGCTATCATGAAAATGTATTTATTTATTTTAAAAACAGGATACCTTGGTAATAACCAATGCACATGTAAAACTGCAAATGTGAGTTATAAGTAACATTTTATCTCTATAAATATATATGTATAAATATATATAATATATGTTGTTTTGCATCACCATAGCAAAATTGTTAAGCCCTGAATGTTGATGGAATAAAAATAGTAATATTAATTACAGAATTATTTAACATGGAAAATAATAGAGTATCATAGTGTTCTCTAATACTTTCTTAGTGGATTGACCAAACAGAATTTTAGAATTTTCAGATTTTTGTTTAAAGCAGGGCTGTCCAACCTGTGGCCCCCCAGATGTTGCTGAACTACAACTCCCATGATTCCATGCTATCTGTGTCATTGAAAGAATCATGGGAATTGTAGTTCAGCAACATCTGGGGGGCCGCAGGTTGGACTTCCCTGCTTTAGACAAAAATCTAAAAATTCTAAAATTGGGTTTTACTGTGTTTTGTTAATTTGTGACAAGGTGTACTTTCTTATTTACATCTATGTACTATCTGTACTATTGGTTTTCGTGTTGTTTAACCATTGCCTTATAACTCAGGGTTAACGTATATGTGTCATTTTAGTTAGACAAGCTTTAGACCAGGCCTGTCCAACCTGTGGCCCCCCAGATGTTGCTGAACTACAACTCCCATGATTCCATGCTATCTGTGTCATTGAAAGAATCAAGGGAGTTGTAGTTCAGCAACATCTGGGGGGCCGCAGGTTGGACAGGCCTGTCACAAAGTAACAAAACACAGTAAAACCTAATAAATACTGATCTACCCTATTCAAATGTAAAAAAGTTACAAATATTCCTTCTTGGGAACTAACTGTGCAGTATGCAAAATGTGACCTTTTAAGTCCTTATTTTTAACTCCTATAATTTATACTTCGAAAAACGTATCCTGTGTATATGTCTAAATGGTGTACTAGTTCCACTGGATGTCATCTTTATCTCTCCTCCTCCTTGTGTGGTAGTAGAGACAGAGCATGCTGGACTGTTATATCTCAAAGCCCTCAACCTATAACAGTGTATACGTAAAGGGAAGGAATAGCTATACCCTTGAAATCTATTTTTATGACAACAGGAACAATATTTTGTCTAGTATTTTGTGCTGTTGAGAATCCATATGTTGTCTAGAGGAGAATGAGTATTTTGCTGGTGTTTTGATGTTTGCTTCACTACAATATCTTAAACTAGCAGAAGAACAGTTAGTAGATATTAGAACTCAGAAATTTCAAGCACAGTTGGACCCTCTTCCATCATGTTATGAACATGATTAATGTCACTGCAGCAAAAAGAACCTCATATCTTGTGAACAAATGATGCAGGCTCAAGCACAGTGGGTGGGTAAATGCACCCCTTTGAGTACAATGTATACCATCTTTTCATGCCCGTATTATCAAGGCAGGATTGTCCCACTTTTTCATGCTGTCGCAGTAGACTATATGTTTTTAGATTCACATGCTGACTAGATGGGCTTATATTAATATTCCAGCTAGACCTTGTTATAAATAAAATCATGTAAAGTACCTTATGTGGATTCAATAGTGAGGAACAGCACAAATCCTTTGTGGTATAGATCCAGCATGCAGGCCCTCAGCGGGAAACTATAGTTACGAATTTATTTGAGAATGCATAGTAATTCATGCAAAAATAAAGAACACAACAAATAAAAGACATTCACTGTTCCCAAAGCATTTGGGTTTGCTGTAGCATTGTGTGAATGTGCGTATCTTTGAACAATATCCTAATGTGTCTACATTGATGGGGGTCTTCTTTTTAGATGACTGATTTTGTGACTAAAAACCGTTGCAATGAAATCTGTCAAAGTATACACATGAATACAAAACAAAAACTGCTGACAATAAGTATTATATTGTGACGTAGAGAGAGGCTAAAATAAAACTTACATGGGATATCCTCCTTTTTTAATTTACATTTTTGGTCCTCCTTGTTTAAAGAAAAGGGAAAAAAAATGTGCAAAAAGCAACTAAACTTATAAACTTCATGACCATATTTCAAGAAGAACCAAAGGGTTTCTGATAGCTACGTATCATACTCTGTATCAGGTTATTAATTTTACTGTAGTTTAGTTGTTTTTCATTTTGCCCACCTAGAGCGTTGGGTAGATAGTCACATGCATAGAAGGATAGAAAGAGGGGAAAAAACGGCAGTAAAAGAAGTACATTATACGAAGCAAGAGATGATGCTTGCCATTAAAACATATATAAAATCATATTACATGATTGTTGAGATTCCAGATTTTTTTTACTTCTTACATATGGATGCAGCCTATCGTTAACATATGTGAAACAGATACCTAGTGAAGTACTGAATAGGGATTTGTAGGAGCCATCTGCCTATTTCCCAAATGCCAGTTTTCCTCCACAAGGGTCTAGAATGAATTCCAAGTAAGTCATGATTTGAATTAGATAACAATTTAGCCCATTGTTCCTCTTTCCCTCAAATACACAATTGATTTTGTGAGCAATTGCAAATTTGTGTTGGTCACATAAATTGTTTTTAAATTGAGCCTGTTTTATCTTGTGCCTTTATTTACATCTCCTCTGTGCTTGTTTCTGGCTGTCCATTCAGCTGTACCGTTAGAATTAGACACAAATCTATTGGAAATTAGCTATAGTTTAAAGTAGCAATTTATAAGGTTAGCTTTAAACCACTAATTAAAGGCACTGTGGTTTGCAATTTCAAAGCATGTAATCTTTTGGTATTTATAGGTTAATTTAATGTCTACCTAAAACATGCCCACTTTTCCAGAGTGCATTCTATTCCTATGATCAGAGCCAGATTAATGTTGCCCAGGAGCTTAGGCAGATTGGGGCCTCCTCCTAAATCCTTGGGCTCTGTTTATGTGAGTGGTATGTGTGGGCTGAATGGTGTGTGTGTGTGTGTGTGTGTAGTGGCTGAATTATGGGTCTGTGGAGGAGGGTGAGCATTGTATGGGTAAAGTGTGTCTGCATATGTTGGTTGAATGTTGTGCGTGTGTCAGCGGATTTGTGTGTGTGGCAGTCTCAATATGTGACTGAGTAGTGTGTGTATGAATTCTAGGTGGTTATCTGATATTGGTACAGGCCACAACACATTGTTGTTTTTGTTGACTATATTCACATGATGCTGAGCCTGATGTCATTTAGTTTAAAACAGCTGTCAGTTCAGAGGTTACACTGTTATCACTGTTCAACTCAGTAGTATATGATTCTACAATTTAATAGAAACAAGCATATAAACATGTAAATAAGTACAATATTTCAGAACATAAAAACACCCGTATCTAGGTATGTGTGAATGTAAATAAATTGGTTTAGCAAGTAGAGATGAGCATAAATACCACCAATGTTTTTTCAATATGGTCTTAAAAAGAAAAAAAAAAGAATGATAATACTAATAAGAAGAATAATGATAAAATAAATGATTAGCCTATGATCAACCTAGCATATGTCCATCTTGGTAGTCCCTCTAATGTTTAGGGTAGC
Organism: Pelobates cultripes; assembly: GCA_933207985.1. Lineage (NCBI taxonomy): Eukaryota > Metazoa > Chordata > Amphibia > Anura > Pelobatidae > Pelobates > Pelobates cultripes. The sequence goes on along the minus strand of OW240920.1, from coordinate 35,019,614 downwards.
ATATAATAACCTACTGCTTACTTCTTTTACATTTATCTAGTTCTAGTGAAACCTTTTCTCTATCAAACATTTTAAAGAAGGAATTTCTTGGTCACAATCATTGTAAAGGTGTATTTGTCATTACGTCATGAAAAAGAAATTGTAATTTCCTTCAATGAATTACGAATATTCAATGTTAATCAGGGGTTTTCTCAAATAAATGTTACATAGAGCATACTACATGTTACACAGCTTTGAAACCGATATTTAAACATACACAAACTGATGTTTAATCATTTTTAATTAATATTGATTAACGTCTTTCTTATGCTAAATAATTTATTGTGTATTCTACCAAACCATATGGTCTAAAAAACTGGTTGCACAAGCAATTCCATAAAATTAAAAAACATTGAACGGTAACGTGAACAGTCAGTTCTTGATTTCATGTGTTGGAAGCCGTAAAAATGGGCAAGCAAAAAAGATCTGAGTGGCTTTGATATGGGCCAAATAGCTGGTTATGGCTAGGTGACTGGGTCAGAGCAACTCCAAAATAGCAAGTCTGGTGGGGTGTCCCTGGTATACAGTGGCTAGTACCTTACAAAAATGATGCAAGGAAGGAAAACCAGTGAAACCGTGTTGGGGTCATTGACTTCCAAGGCTCATGGAGAGTGATGGCTAACCTGTCTGGTTCAATCACACAGAAGAGCTACTGTAAATAAAATGTCTAAAAAACGTAATGCCGTGCATGCTATAAAAGTGTCAGAACAATGCATCACGGTTTGCTGTGTATGGGGCTGCATAGCTGCAGAGTGTCCATGATTACACCTGTCCACCACTGAAAGTTCCTCCAATGGGGACTTGAGTATCAGAACTGGGCCCACCTAGAGATTGTTGCAGACCATGTAAACCCCTTCATGGTAATGGTGTTCCCTGATTGCCGTGGCCTTTTTTTCGCAGGAGAAAGCACTCTGTCACACTGTAAATTTGGATTTGGAAAATAGAAACATAGAATGTGATGTCAGATAAGAACTATTTGGCCCATCTAGTCTGCCCAATTTTCTAAATACTTTCATTAGTCCTTAGCCTTATCTTATAGATTGGATAGCCTGATGACTATCCCACACATGCTTAAACCCCTTTACTGTGTTAACCTCTACCACTTCAGCTGGAAGGTTATTCCATGCATCCACTACCCTCTCAGTAAAGTAATACATCCTGATATTATTTTTAAACCTTTGCCCCTCTAATTTAAGACTATGTCCTCTTGTTGTGGTAGTTTTTCTTCTTTTAAATATAGTCTCCTCCTTTACTGTGTTGATTCCCTTTATGTATTTAAATGTTTCTATCATATCCCCCCTGTCTCGTCTTTCCTCCAAGCTATACATGTTAAGATCCTTTAACCTTTCCTGGTAAGTTTTATCCTGCAATCCATGAACCAGCTTAGTAGCCCTTCTCTGAACTCTCTCTAAAGTATCAATATCCTTCTGAAGATACGGTCTCCAGTACTGCGTACAATACTCCAAGTGAGGTCTCACCAGTGTTCTGTACAATGGCATGAGCACTTCCCTCTTTCTACTGCTAATACCTCACCCTATACAACCAAGCATTCTGCTAGCATTTCCTGCTGCTCTATTACATTGTCTGCCTACCTTTAAGTCATCAGAAATAATCACCCCCAAATACCTTTCCTCAGATGTTGAGGTTAGGACTCTATCAAATATTCTGTACTCTGTCCTGGGGTTTTTACTTCCAAGATGCATTATCTTGCATTTATCAACATTAAATGTCAGTTGCCACACTCTGACCATTTTTCTAGTTTACCTAAATCATTTGCCATTTGGCTTATCCCTCCTGGAACATCAACCCTGTTACATATCTTAGTATCATTTTCAAAAAGACATACCGTACCATCAAGACCTTCTGCAATAGCACTAATAAAAACATTAAAGAGAATATAAATCCCTGAGGTACACCACTGGTGACAAGCCCAAGCTTTGAATATACTCCATTGATTACAACCCTCTGTTGCCTGTCACTCAGCCACTGCCTTACCCATTCAACAATATTGGAATCCAAACTTAAAGATTGCAATTTATTGATAAGCCTTCCATGTGCAACAGTGTCAAAAGCCTTAATGAAATCTAGGTAAGCAATGTCTACTGCACCACCCTGATCTATTATTTTAGTTACCCAATCAAAAAAATAAATGTGATAATCTTAGCCAGAATCTGTATATCCATGTATAGTCTAACATTAAAAAGAGACAGAAGAGAGGTCAAGTGAAACCAGGTATTGCATTTAAATAAAATACACCAAAACACAACCTGATGAACCTACTTGCAAAGATAATGTCATTGAATTGATCATTGGACTTAAATATTTAGGTCTTGGGTAGGGTGCACGTTTTTATTTTAAAAATAAATAATTACACTTTAGAAGGAGGCCTAGAGAGAACTCACGATATTAAGACTACCAGGAAGAACATTGTGGAAGATAGTTTAACCGTGAAGAAAATTTGATTATTACAAACAGTGGGTTTGCTGGATTCAGGATCCCAATAGAGGGGGAGAGGGGAAGTGAGCAAGACAAGGACATCGTAAGGGATACCCCAATCAAGACAGCTGGGGTCTGTTACTGTTAGCCTTTTGTTTTAATGCTGACAACATATTACAGTGCATAGTAACAACAGCACAAAGTCAGCACTGTAGTCTGCTAAAGCCACAACCTTCCCACCAATATTATTTATTGATTTTATATCTCGCATACCAAAAGAATATCAAAGTTGCACACGTGATGTTGAGATTACCCTCCATAAATATCTCTTTATAATATAAATGTATTTCTAAATCTCAATATTAAGCAGCAAAGCATAGTTTGTTGAAATCCGATAAATACAATCTGCTTTGTTTTACTCCAAATATTGTCCAAATTTTTAAAACACAGCATATCAATTATCATCTATAAAGATACCAGTCATTTTTCTCTGTACACCCTTTCAGCAGTTGGATGATGAAATAAATAGCTGGTTTTGTTTATTTTCTCTGGAAATGCTTGAAGGAACATTTGGGACCTATCAGATTGTGGTTACTTCAAATGTTAAATATATACATGCCATGTTTTACATATTACAAAGCCTTTTTCTACTTGAAACATTAGACAGGACTCAAATGAATTGTTCCTAGTAAAATATATTATAAGTAACAAATGTAGTGTAGTTTGGCTGCAGCTACAAATAGGTTGAGATCAATATATATCTAACAGAATGGAGGAAGGGTTAAAGGGAGCACTCTAAATATATTGGTTGGTTTGTTAATCTGCTGGCTGCTGTTGGCTCATTAAGTGATGTGGATCAGAAGAAATATCCACATGTAAACCAATTGATCTAGATACACAGGAAGCTCCTGCTCAGGCTCACCTGCAGTTGATTTGTAGTATACATTAACTAGCTGTAGCCAATTATTGACTATTCCATCTGACTTAAAACGCATTAAGAATCTGTAAGAAGTCACAGCCTTGGCAGTAATAGGACTTCTGTTGAGGGATTCTAATGGAGTGTATCGGCCCGATCCTCCTTGCAGTAAACGCTGTTCAACTTTGCCATCTATGTTCATTCTTTTTTGTATTTTTTATTATCTACTCGTTTGTAAAATAACAAAAGGCTGAAATCAGTACACATTCCAGAAGATTATTATAAGACAAGATATTAGTGTACCTGTTTCTTGATTCTAGATGCAGTCACTTGTAAAGAGACTGATAGGGCAAGCTCTGCTTCACTCTCTTCACTGATCCCAGTTCTACCTCCTTTCGTTCTGCAGGTTTTTTTGCACCATCTTGCACCATACATGTTGTTTTAAGGGCTATCATCTACAGTGTTTGTGTGAAACTTAGAGGAACGCTTCAAGCGCCATAACCACTACAGGGTCGTGATTTCTATCTTTTAGCCATATCAAGGTCAGAGTGACAAACTCTCTACACTCTAAGCACCATGACCACGTTACGGTGCCAGGAGTACCATGGTGACCCTCTCCCACTTGTATTCAAGCCATTTGGGTGCTGCTACCTGCTTCCTCTACATAAGCCAGAGAGCCAGAAGCAGGAGTGTCAGCTGATCACTCTCCGCTTATGAGCTAAGCCCGGCTAGTTCATGATATATATATTTTTTTGTAATTGTGTGAAGTCATATGCATCCATATTATACTTGGATTAGATGTATGTGTCTAATCAGAGCACATTGCCCATTCCAGAAGAACATTTGATTGCATCATTTTTGCAGAGACCTTTGAGCAGGACCTATGTTTGTGGAAAATATTTATAACTATACATGTATATAGTAAGATTAACACATGCATCTAAAGTAGCTATGAAAATAAGCATATTTATAATTGGTTATGCTTTAGCTAGTATGTTTTATTAATTTTTTTTTATTTTGCAAAATTAATCGCTATATTTATTGCAGAGACACAAATAATAGTCTATACATTATTTCTCTAAAATGCTGTAAAATCTGGAATATCCAGTAATGCCTTGTTCTGAATAGTCAGACTATTGTGCAAAATCTTTGAATAGATGAGAAAGGGAAAAAAAAAATTAAATCAGTCAAACATTTTAACCCAACTAACCCTTCTCTAAACAAGCATTGACTTGAATCCATGGCAGAATTGTTTTATCAGGTGCAGCGATAAGCCAATTTGTAAATCAACGAAGTAAAAGGAGATTTACTCAGTAGAATAGCTGGATGTAGGAAATATGTCCAGAATCAATTTATTTCACATTTCAGTCCCATCCTTGATCAGAAATCTGTAATAGAATGTGACGTACAATGTTTCATACTTAGAGCTGTATTTATCAAACAGACTGCATTAAACAGTGTTGCCTGGGAGTTATTTGGTATACTGTCCCAAAGAGCTCACGAGCAATTCATCAATATCAATTTCTACATTTTCTACAAATGTATCAGGCAACAAAATTAAGTAAAGGCCATCTGGTTTATTCACTATAGAAAACATTTAAAAATAAATTTGAACAGGATAGCTGTTCTACCAATATTTGTTGGTACTATGTGACTGCCTAGTCAATAACACTATTTTTTATAATTACGTTGCTAGTTGTTTTTTTTTTCTCTCTTTATTATTTTATACATTAACTGTACTTTGTGAAACCCCAATTTCACTGTTTGTAAATTTTTGAGACTGCAAACTAATTTTCATGTTAAAATAGATGTGGGTTTGGTTAGAGTTCTTCTTTGAACAACAAATCTCTCAAGAAATACATAATTATATAAACTGTTGAGGCTATTTGTTTGTTGACCCAGTCATTCTGGTCCTCAAACCTCTATGGTATTTAGCTTTGGATGGTTTGTGAGTGCAGAGTTAGAAAGGATGGACGAAGAAATGAGGGGTATGTTGTGGTATGACCAGGGATTGCTGCACTATGATGTAACTTAGAATGTATACATGAAGATGAGGGACATGCATTGGCTAATAGACCTTTGTCACTACAATCTTAAACTGGTACCTGGTTTTTCAGAACTTTATATTATGTACACATCATAAAGTTAGCTGTCTGACAAAATGCATCGTTTCCAAATAGAATTTCAGACTTATTTTAGAACATATGCATAATAAAGAGTACGATGAAGCCAAGAATGAAAATGATGCTGTCCTTGGTGCTGAAAATTCAAAACACACATTTTGTTTGTATGTTTGGTCACTGATTATTATAAATCTGTTAGTAAATACGTTTGTTTCCTGATACTGAAAATGCCCCTTTTGTGTCTAATAAATGTTAAAGTTAATTGCTATTAGTCTAAGCTGTTGGTGGCCAAGATATAGAAACATACAAGGCATCAATTTTTGGTCGAAGAAAAAAACTACAAACAATTCTCTAACTAAAAAGGAAAAAAAATACTTTGTGCCCCCTCGCCTCCCCCTGAGAAATTAGTACTATCTATAGAACAATATATTAGATATGTAGAATATGGTTAATAGCTTTATTTTTTTCAGTCTGTAAATCGTGAAGTTTCTATTACTCAGTGCACACAGCTTAATGTATGTTTTGTTACTGAAGTTAATTGTGGCAGGTCTACCATTGACTGTGTAACATCTAGTAAAAAGGGAACAGCTTAACCCAAATTTCCTTACTGAATATGTACAGTACTTCTTAGTAAATAGGGCCACTAGTATTGGCTATGTAATATCAAAGACTTCTGTCAGCAGATTGAAAATGCTACTGATATAACTCAGTAGAAATTTGTATGCATGTCTAATGAAGGTGTGTGTATATAAAATACTTATAAAATGGGGAGGATGGGGGGCGGGGGACTTTCATATTGGATTTTTATATCCTTACAGCATTTAAAAAAGGAAACATTCATATTTTTATCCCATTGTATGCATGTTGTTTTTTTGGGCTTTAAAAATAGTATATCTTTGAATCGGGTCACAGAATCACTTTGGGATGACATCATATATAATTCCAAATGGATCAGTGCTAATCTGTTCATAACAAATAGGACACAGTGTGACATTTAAACATGTGAAAGCGCTATAGCACTCCTAGTGTTACCCCTTTCAGGGCTGAGCGATATTGCTCACTTTCCTGATAAATTGCCTTGAGCCAATTGACCTGTAAATGAATATATATGCAGCTCTCTTTACAAGCAGGATGCGCTGTCAACAGGTGTGTGTTCGTGCTTTTGCTTGTCGTCCAGTGTCAATGTGATGCAGTTGCCTGAGAACATCTATTTGTTTGTTATTACTCATTGAAATATTTACTAAGAACATATTTACATGAAATTGATCATGTTATTGTTAGCGGAGCTGTTGTCAAACAAAACACTGAGTCTTTCTTTCATGTCACTGGAATGCTTGTTCTATCTAGTGCTGGGGTTTCTATGCCAATGAACCCTTCCTTGTATCTGTGTATTTTCATCCAAGATTGCACTAATCTTATAATAAAATCACTATTGTAAAAAGCTGAATATTCTAAAAACACCTGTACTAGTGAAACCTTGTTCAAATGATTTGGAGTTTTTACAATTAAAATCAACAGAAAATAATAATAAGTCACTATCTTATTCCGTAAGATAAAACATTTACTTAGAAGCAGGGGAGGACTGAGTAATGGGAACTCGGTCAGGGACCAAGGGCCTGCCACCAGGCGGAGACCTGGCAGCTTGTAAAGTGTGATGGTATGGGGCCCCTCCATGTATCATGCCCAACATTAATCTGAAAACTAACACAACCACTGCTACATCAGTCATGCATGTGTGCAGCTTGCAACTATCCCTATCTGCCACCTGGTTGACCTCACAGCAGCCCTCTGAGTAGGGATGCTGAAGTGAGCGGAGTAAGATTGAAATAGAGTCATGAGTTAAGTGGAATTGGGTAATTTGGGGGTCATGAGGTGATAGGAGTTTGAGGCACAAGGATTGGGGTAGGGGCACAAGTTGGCAGACTTGAGGTGAGGGCATATGGCGAGGGGAATTTGGTGAGATGGGGCAAGAGGTGAGGGGAATTGGGTGGGGCATTGGGGGTCATGAGATGAATCAGGTGAGGTCAGGGGGTGAAGTGAGAAAATTGGGTGAGGTGGGAGCAAAAGGTTTGGTTGTGAGTTGAAAATGGAAACGTTCAAGTGGGGGGGGGGAAAGGTGGCACAAAAGTAAAGGTGCAAGTGAGGTAATGATGGCAGAGGTAAAAGAGCGGACATGTGTAGAGGGAGAAGGAGGCACAGGTGATTATGGGGGAGAAGGGGGAACAAGTGAGAAGAGCAAATTTGTAAGACGCTCATTGTTTTGTATAGCATTGTATTTTATCACCTCTCCAGGATTTACATTAAAATATGAGTTGCCTTCAAAAGCACTATATGTAGTAAATAAATAATAAATTGCATCACTCAAAGGCATTTATCTGGCTATAATTTAGAAATCCAGTTTATTATTATGAGCTATCCGTTACCTATTTGTGAGCAGGAATATGATTAATCATTAAAATATCAAAAATCACAGTGTCTTATCCAGGTTTGCTAACAGACCTTAAATAATAAAGTAAAATGCATGTCATAATCGTTTAGGACAGAATTTCCAAATGACATGCAGTGTTTTTTTTTTTGTTTTGTTTTTTTTTTTTTTTTTTTTTTTTTTCTTATTTTTTCTTTGGCTTGTAGCATGAGTTACATTCCATCTAATTAACTAAAGTCACACATTGGTACACTTGGAATATCATGTAGCTATGACATAACCTACAAACAGACGTGTTGCAGAGGTAAGTGCATTTGATACTTGTCACCGCTACACTCCCCACCCCAGTAAATTCTTCAGCATTTACTGGGGTGACAGACAGAGAAAGCATTCTATTCTGAAAAGTGACGGTTTCTCTTTACACTTTTTCTAAGTAGCTACAATGTACATGTCCTATTGCAAAGGTCACTTGCTCTGCGTGTTCCTTGTTTTGGCAGCTTGACACTCTGGCAAATAGCTCACATCATCTCTCTACCAAGCTGAAGGGCTGCTGAGATTTTGGGATCTTGCAGGTGTACCCATCTGTGTCTCTGTGCTGTGTTTAGGCATGTCATGCCCTGAGATACATCAGCTACTGCAGCCAACAAGCTACAGGTTCTGTTTTACTGAGCAGCAGCAGCTCATGATTTTCAGCTTCCAATAAGTTATGGAGGATGGGCATTAGGTTCATGTGTTTTTGTTATACAGAAGCAGGAAAAATGATTCCAAGGTCCCCTCTCAGGTCAGACTTTCATGTTCTATGCAAACTTTGTTTTGAAGATGTAAATTTAAAGAATAATTTCTTTTGGAGTGTCGGGACAAAAAAGTAAATATATATTGGTCCTGAGTGGAGCTATGCAAATGCATACAAAATTTTTAAAAAATGAAGATTTTTCCAAGTATTTTCAATAACCCATTGCACCATCTTAACTCCAGGTGGTGTAGTTGAATGATCTATGGCCTCCATTTAATAAGCTTTCCAAATGATTTGATATTGTTTGGAAAACTTTTGCAAATGATTTTCTTTTCTTTAGACTTTAATGGTGACTTCTGTACATAAATAATTTGGGAAGTCTTTCTAATAGTATTGGATCATTTGCAAAGCTTATTCAATTGAGGCATGTGTTTATGAATGGGAAACAAAGGGGCACTCAAGATTCCAAGATGCAGTATAAATGTATTAAATTGAAATGTCAAAATAACAGATTAAAGCACTTTCTAGGGATATTGGAATAAACCTCTTAACATTGGTTTTAATAGTGGCACATTTGAGATCATCAGTCCTACAGTGGCACACAACCTTAGTATGTACAAGTATCCATTGTAAAGAAGGGAAGAAATGTGATTAAATCATCCAAATACATTATAGGTGTGAGAAAGTTCAAGAGGGAAATCTATAAAGAAATGTAATAAAATAAGATATATGCATTTACAATGGAAGCTGAAATACTAACTGGCGGCATGCGAAAATCCAATTCTACAGAAAGAGTAGTAGAGTGATGGAACAGCCTACCAGAAGAGATATACAGATTGTTCACAGTACGTCAGTTTTGGAATGCTTAGCTTATGTACAAATGTATCTTCAAAAAGAAATAACACATCAGAAATATCTCATCAGGGAATGTTAACCCCTTAAGGACACAGCTTTAGAAGTAAAAAGGCCAGCATATGGGAAATATCCGTCATGTGCCCTTGAGGGTTTAAATGGGTGAGCTGGTTACCGTCTGGTATTAGAATATGTATATTTATATTTTCTGAATAAACTTTAAATCTTTTCAAGGGCTATTCCCATTCATTCTTTCAAGGTAAAATTACGCGTTTGAAGCACCTATATTATGTGTAGTGCAACCTGAATTATCATAATTTATCTCAGAATAAGTGAACATCTTGTTCCAGATTCGGACAGCATATAAACTATAAAAATGAATTTAAAGTCACCTACAAAAACTCTTGGTCAGATTTTTATTGGTTAACACAGAGGGTATGGCTTTGATGGTTTTGGCTTTATTTAAATCAATTGACTCAATAGGCTTCACATGTTTAGAGGTTACGAACTGGTTAGATTTTATCACTTTCTTAAATGGACACTCTAACTGATACAATTTTATAGGGACACGCCATTACCAAAATACAAAAAAATAAATATAAAATCACTATACATTAGATATATCCCGATGAAAAAAAATGCATGTTTTTTTCTGTGGAGGTATATTTAACAACAACCTACAAAACGGTTGTCATTGCAAGCCCCCCACCTCATATTTTCTGTGGCTGTCCAATCACAGACTTCCTAAAGCATCTCATTTAAAAGTCTTTGGCAGGTTATTGCTCTGGGCAACTACCTGACTTTCGTACAATAAAAGCATAATAACTCCCGTTTAAATGTATAGTTGTCCAACATAGCGTCGCTGTACATGCAGAAAGTTACCGAGTTTATTTCAGTCAGTCTACTGGGCATACTCTGTCATGAATGTACGTCTGTTTTCTCACTATATGCACTGTGACAAAATAAAAATAATTTCATAGACATATGGCGAAGTGAAACTAGTAATGTTTTTATTTATTTTTATCTGCAACTTTTTGACAGGTTTTCCAGTATGCAAAAATATTTTATATTTAGATCGTCTACATTTAAGAGGACAATAAATCTTGTACCGTAGCTGTCACTTTAACAAGCAATACAATGTTTTAAGGCTTTGCAATCATACATCCATATTAAAATTGAGGTCACTAAATAAATGTTATTTGTAATATTGCCAGATGTTCTTCTTGTCTATAGATGTTAGTATTACATCCCAGGGAAGTAAAGAGGAAGATTTAGCATCTCCACGTAGGAAGTTAGTTTATTTCATGATTAATTGGATACCAAGCATGTTGGGAATTCGGTATAGCCACCAACCAACTTTGTGCTCCTTTGCATAACCACAACATTTTCTTCTACATGTGAGGGTGTGTGCGACGGAGCAATACAACCATACTCTCCGGATAGAACGATGAAGCACAGATGGTCACAGTGAGTCATTTACATTCATTTCCCAGCACAATCTAAGGTGTTCTTTAAGATTAACAGATTGTATGAGCTATTTTTTTGTTGTAAAAGGGAATGTGTTGTGTGCATCTATATGTTGTTTGTATACAGTTTGCTCTCTCTATTCCATTTTTCTTATAGTTTCTAATTTATGCAGCCTATAAATTAGACAGACAAGGCTAAAAGCCATTAATAAGGGCCAAACGGTCTTTTTTCCTGTTTGGGAGGTATTTCCCCCAAAAATAACTGCTTTTAGAAACCTGCGCCAGACTTGCTGGAAATGAGACACATAGAGGGCATTTGGGGGGAGGAAATGAGACACATGGAGGGCATTTGGGGGAGGAAATGAGACACATGGGGAGGGCCTTTGGGGGAAGATATGAGCCACATGGAGGGCCTTTGGGGGAGGATATGAGCCACATGGAGGGCCTTTGGGGGAGGATATGAGCCACATGGAGGGCCTTTGGGGGAGGATATGAGACACATGGAGGGCATTTGGGGGAGGAAATGAGACACATGGGGAGGGCCTTTGGGGGAAGATATGAGCCACATGGAGGGCCTTTGGGGGAGGATATGAGCCACATGGAGGGCCTTTGGGGGAGGATATGAGCCACATGGAGGGCCTTTGGGGGAGGATATGAGCCACATGGAGGGCCTTTAGGGGAGGAAATGAGACACCTGGAGGGCCTTTGGGGAGAGGAAATAAAGACTTTAAGGAGATAAAATGAGACATGTGGAGGGGCTGGGGTGGGAATGAGACAAGTGGAGGGCCTTTAAGGGGAGGAAATAAGACACGTGAAGGAGCTGGGGAAAGGGAATGAGACAAGTGGAGGGCCTTTAAGGGGAGGAAATAAGACACGTGAAGGAGCTGGGGAGAGGGAATGAGACAAGTGGAGGGCCTTTAAGGGGAGGAAATAAGACACGTGAAGGAGCTGGGGAAAGGGAATGAGACAAGTGGAGGGCCTTTAAGGGGAGGAAATAAGACACGTGAAGGAGCTGGGGAGAGGGAATGAGACAAGTGGAGGGCCTTTAAGGGGAGGAAATAAGACACGTGAAGGAGCTGGGGAAAGGGAATGAGACAAGTGGAGGGCCTTTAAGGGGAGGAAATAAGACACGTGAAGGAGCTGGGGAAAGGGAATGAGACAAGTGGAGGGCCTTTAAGGGGAGGAAATAAGACACGTGAAGGAGCTGGGGAAAGGGAATGAGACAAGTGGAGGGCCTTTAAGGGGAGGAAATAAGACACGTGAAGGAGCTGGGGAGAGGGAATGAGACAAGTGGAGGGCCTTTAAGGGGAGGAAATAAGACACGTGAAGGAGCTGGGGAAAGGGAATGAGACAAGTGGAGGGCCTTCAAGGAGAGTGAATGTGACACGTGAAGGAGCTAGGGAGAGGGAATGAGACACGTGGAGGGGCTGGAGGTGCAATTTTTGAACTGGGAATTTTTGAACCCTGTGGTTTCTAGTTACGCCTCTGCTCTATGATCTCTGCTGCAGCAATAATAGGGTTAATAAAACATGTGGCATGTTTGTATAGACGTACTGGGATCCTAAAGACCCCAGCATTTACTTTTTTTTTATTTTTTATTATGTCTGTATGGAATAAAGGAAAACAATACCATTAATTTCATACAACTGAATAATGCTAAATACTTCTGTATTGCATTTCTTGTATTCTATTTCATTGGCCAGCGGTATAATTTATTTAGATACTTATAATGTTGAAGACTGCGTAATTGCAGGGCTTTAGCTATTGCTACATATTAATATTTATATTTATAATCCTGATGGAATTTCTATTTTTTTTTGTTCAGTAGAGGTTAATCATTTGTATTGTTCTGAACCATTGAAAAAAATACATAATACATACATATTTATACAGTGCTCTCTGTACCCACGAGGATCCACTAATGAATGTATTTTACCTTGCAAGCAAGCATAAAAACCACAAAGCAGGTACTGTACATCATTTAATGCCAAGTGTCCTCTTCATTTGTGCTTTCATACAGCACCTGAAATGTTTGAGCCCTGCTTTCCGATCCACTGCTTTTGATTTAATTAACAGTAAAGTCACTCTATGCAATAGAGAATTCTGTGTGGATTTTACTTTTTTAATAGTTTGACAAGCAGATTGCAACAAACAAGGTATTTGGAAGTCTGTTAATCCCTGAGGCCTCATCAATATGCAATGTATATTTCCCTTGGAACCTACAGCAAAGACATTCTGCATGCAATTAAAACTACCAAGTCACATTGTATAGCTGTGAGCCGTTTCTAATTTATACTCAGAGATGCTCTCTTTGAATGGCACGAGGAGATGACATTTGATTCAGCGTTAATGTTTCACAGTATCTGTGCGCGGCTTCACTCTTGTAGATGAGTGTGATACACCGTGTGGGGCATGGAAGGGTTAAAAGGACCATCACCTTTGCATCTACCCTACTAGATTAACATCTAGTGAGAACCAACTAAATTATCCAAATAGTGGGAGATTTGAGAGATTGATAGGGATGGTGAATTAGGATTCATCAGATATTCATGTATGGAAGAATACAGGTTCCAGAATACAGATTGTTTGAAAAATCAATTAAAATAAATTCACTGTATGGTAATATTAATTAGCATTTTAAAAGAAGGTCTGATACTCTCCTATGGGTCTGTTGTGGTTTTGAAAGACATAAATGTATTCTGAAGTACAGAAGAACAAAACTTTTATATATTTCTTGTACTTCTATGGTTACATTGATCTCAAATTATTCATAATGCATGGAACCAGTCTCCTGAAAAGCACAGAAGAGTGTACACATCATGTAAAGTATGAAACAATCAATACTTTGTACTATCAAGATAACAAATAGTTTTCAATGTTTTAGTCCATTCAGTCTGTGGCATTACTGTGCAGCCCCCACATGCAAATGAACTGCTTCAGTTGAGACTAAATTTGCAAATGAGTAGTGGCTACACATAAATAAAATGCTTAGGGAGATATTTCTAGTCTGTAGGTAGTCAGGGATCACATCATATTATAAATGAAACATCTGAAATCATAGCCATCAATTGACTTTTTTTTGTGCTCTGTTATTCCTTCCTGAATCAAGTTCTTATTATGGGGTCTTTCATTCATGAACTTTCTGTTAATGTTTCTGCTTAAATTGCTGTGTAATTCTCCTTGTTTTAAAGGAACTGTCCAGGATATCAAAGTTCTATAAAGCATTTTTACAAATGCCAATTCTTTACTTACCTCGTTTCTCCATTGTTTTAAAAGATCATCGAATAGATGTCAGATGGTAAGTATCATTTATTTTTAATTTTTTGACAGGTATGAGATTTTTTTGGGCCCCATGTCAGGGACAAATAGTTCATTCACTTTCAAAAACAAATGAATGATAATTTGCAAACGTGCATGTTCAGAATCTTATTAAAACTGGTGGTTTGTGAATATTCTGCATCCTATACTTTGGATTACATTTTGTATATCTGAATTCCATACAGACAATGAATGCATGGGGCGATTGTGCAGTTTATTTTGGACTGACTGAATTCTGACCATATTTACATCTGGTAAATAGGAGAGTTGGCATTGCAGTTGGAAATCTGCCATTTTTACCATATTTTGTCCATCTGTAGAAAATCAGGTCTTTTTATGATAGACAAGACAACTATACTATTTTCATCACTGACTCTAATTTGGAAAGTATCTTTATTCGACTTGATAAAAGTAAACTGAAACTAGAAAGGCTGTAAACGTATTCTAGCGATTTCTTTAACCTGTTGAAGACTAGAGAGTTTTTTTAGATCTTGTTTAGATCTGTTACTGAATGGATTCATTGCAGTCTATGTAGGAAGTATTCCCTACTGCTCGTTCTCACTGCTTTTGGTTTGTAGGCTCTCCATCACACTCTACATAAGAAACGGATATGTGGCTCCTTCCCAGTGTTCATATTTCTTCCTGTATAAAGGTCACTTTATAAGAATGTGCATTCTTTTTCCATTTGAAAGACTCTTGTGGATTCTCAAGTTACCCTATTAGTGCACTTTTTAACTTTATTACTCTCTTTTTTATGTGGGACCTTCCACCTCAATTTTTTCTTAGTATGTATATTTAACTATGTATATCAAAACCATTTTAAACATACTATCTAAGAAGGAATGGAAACTTACTCTGTCATTCAACACCATAGGCTCATGTATATAGAGCAAAATCAAATTATAATATGGAGCAATCCTACAGTTGTTCCACTTTTAGAACTTTTACCACCATGGCTATTTATTCAAAACCCAATTAGTTCTATGTGATGCAACCCTCCACTTCTTTCTCATTATTCTTTTGAAAACAGAAAACTCTGCCTAATTTGAAATCCTGGCCTGATAGTATACGTGAGATTTAGAGAGACACCCCACTGGCCAAATTCAAGAAATAAAAAACAAAGAACACTGTTTAGTATATATACGCCCCTTTAAAGTGAGTGCATTTAATTAAGAATTGTTTAATTAGGGTTATAGCTTAAAACTGCCTTAAAAAGCTGCAGATATCATGTCTGAAGCCTTTGAAAGCCCTCTCCTTCTAATCGAGCCCACACTTTCTGTTGCTGTCCAATCATACACTTCCCAAGGCAGATGCTCTGAGCAATTGTCTGCCTCTTGAGTTTACTAACATTAGTGGTCGTCTGACGCCATGGGGTATAACAAGGTCAATTTATTAAAGTGCCAATTTCTAGTGAAATATGTACATTTTCTAAAATGAAAAAAAATGACACACTCCTAACACATAAAGCACTTCCGCAAACTGAAGTGTTTTTAGGGGTCTGAATTGTCCCTTTAATGAAACAATTGACACTAACAACAGCCACAAATGTAAAATTGCATGGAAATGTCATCAAGAATCCCCTCTGGTGTCCAGACCGAGTGGAGGCTAATTTTGTTGCCTTAGATGATCTCAGACCATTTTATTCTGTGGGAATCCGGAGTCTGTAATATGACATACGTGTTGTAACAAGCAACACTTGTAAATTTTATTGAGGAGCAATTGAATGAGTTTATAAGGCAGAACTTTTGACATCATAAGTGATCTCTATCTTGAAAAAGTTCTAGGGATGAACTTTGAGCAGTTTTTGTGGCCTGATAGTCTCCAGTTTGGACTTCTTCCATTCACCATAACAGAGGATGTTCCCCCATTGCTAAGGATCTGGAACCATAGCAAGGGAAGATGACTACTGAAAACACCGCTGGGGACATCCTACTGCCTTGTGCCGGAGGTCCTTCAGACATATTTACGTGCCTTTCGGTGACATAATGTTTGTGAATGCAATCGTATCCTCTTTTCATTTTATCATGTGTATTTTTACACTAAGTTTTATTATTTCTGTTTTTAAGTGATTAAAATTTAAGAAGATTTATTTCATACTTGGATCATTTTGATACCTGTTTATTGGTTTTAAAGATCAACAATAGTGTATGTAAGCTGATTTATATTCTACCATTTTATTGGTGGTTTCCCACATTTGACATACAGTTCTGAGATTGCAGTGCACCACACTACTTTTTCCTGTTTGCATTTTATATATTATTGTTTTTGGAGTCAACTGGGGTGCACACGACCATATGTCTTGTATTTCTACATATGTAAAACTGCATTGTCATACAGAATCCCATTTGGTCATGGAAATTGCAATATGGAGTCTCCATCTGCGATGACAATAAAATGACATCCCCAACAGAGGTTTCAACATATACCTTGTATTACTGTGTGTATCTTTCTTTTACCTCTTGTCATTATCCCTCATCTGTCTGACTTTCCTTCTTTTCTATCTGTTCATTCCCACCTGTCTCTTTTTACTATCTTGATATCTTTCTCTCCTCTAGCTGAGGAGACTCATTTCACATACAGGACGGATTCACTTTGCATTAAGAACTTTTCCCATGTGTCAGGTTAACTGTCAATGCAGATCACCTGTAGTGTTCATTCCCAGAGGAAAGATAGATAGGGTTGTTAAGCACTATTTTTTTTTTATTATTTATGACATATCACATGTGCTACATCGTCCTGGCACTTTGCCCAGAATAATGTCAAACAGTTTATTAGTATGTAAAAAAAAGTTTAGCAACATTCTATTTGTCAGAATTCCCATATTATTACAATGGAAATACAAGCCAAGGTTTGAAGGAAACTTGGCTTGAACATTCTATGCTTGACACCAACCTTCATTTCACATAGAGGTCACCACGAAACATGTTACATGAAATGTAAAATGTGTTTCTCCCAAGAACTGTCAAATTTTGCTTATTCTCAATCTATAGAGATTATATTTTGGCGTTGGGGACATATTTGTGCATTCCCCAGCACGTGTATTTCTCCCAAAACATGCTCCATTAACTGAAGTAATGATATCAGAAGAAGCAGTGCATTTTTGATTGTGGCAAGGTTTCTAAATTAGATACAGTTAAGAAACCAGATTCAGTGGACAGTTGAACAAACCAAATTATGAAAATATGTATTTTTCTTAACTGTTCATTTAATCCCTTAAAGACCAATGACGGTCTATGTCAGTATTGAAATACTTTATTTAAGGATCCCATTCTAGTTATAAAAGCTTAATAAACAGGTAATACAATATCTATATTAAGTCTATAAGGAACTATATTGCAAGAGTGGCAAAATTTGGTTGTTAATGCATTAAATATTCTGACATTATATGCCCAGGTGATAGTTTTTTATTTTAAGACATTTTACTGTTAAAACTTGCCTTCTTTCTTAAATTTATTTATTTTTTATTTACTTTTTTTCCCCAACATCTAGATGAAAACATACTTATTCATGAGTTTGTGTATACGCATGCGATGGCAAACATGCAAAAATAATTTATATACATATTACAATTTCTTAAGGAATTGCAGATGCAGCAGTATTATGAGAAGAGAACTAGCTTTCTACCAATTAACTCACCTACACACTGAAGTCACTAGAACTGTGAACTATGCTGTTTTTTTTTTTTTTTTTGTTCATAAAGGCAATTTTCTCAGAAAAGCATATGATTTTACTCTTTGACTTTTCTGGAGGAAAAACACAAAATACTAAGGGAATTGAAAAATGTGTTCAAATTCCCAATCTGTGTTATTAGCACAAAAAAAGGTTACAGTATAAATGATTCTACATAAGGCTTTTTTTTTTTTTCTAATAACTTGGAACAAGAATTCAGTACGGACTCACTCATCCATATGAATAAATACTCTATGCAAATACTAACTAAATATAATTAGTCAAAAACTGACCATAGCAATAAATCATAAGCTGTTGTGCATTAGGCGAACTATAAAGTTATAAAGTAAGCATGAACTCTCTTTGTTCAAAATGTAACCTTGCCTAAGAAGGGAGAAAAAATGTTTCAAACTGATTTATTTAAATTATTATTTTTTATATCTAGAGAATTCAGTTTGATATGGATGCGTATTAATATAAGTTCTCAGCTTATGTAGCATAGAAGAGTGACTTTAAAGCAATGTTGTATTCTTAATTCAATCTTGCAAAAGACATGTTGTAGCACTTTGTTTTTCAATGACACTGGTTATATATGGGGACATAAAAAGTATGGTTACCAATATTGGGAAGTGGGAATTTAAGACAAAGGGTAGTGAGACAAGAAAATACAAGACAGACCCTACATTGGGAGATATGGAACTGGGATGGGTGGATGGACCTTAAGGGGGCATTGCAAGATACACAACTTGTGTCAGTAGCAATGCTAATGATGGACAGGCTTGTGCAGGAAATGGGAGAGCCAGCCCACAGAAGGAGCAAGTCAGCCTCCAGGCTGAACCCCAACATACAGGATGACTCTGCATAGTCCTAAAGCCTGTCACACAGTGCAATCACGTTTATGGTCCTAAAACAGGTACTTGCCAGTAATGCAATGAAAGCTATTGAAGACAAATAGGGGAATATTTAGCAAAGTGGTCTTGACAGGTGCAAAAATATAAAACGGGAGGAGTCCTTAGCATGGCCAGATATCCTGCTCTGTGTGCATGCACACTGACTGACAGAAAGGCAGCCATACTTCCATCCAATCAGGACTGTCTATGCACAGAATGAATAGAAATTCTCTTGAATGGATACGAACACATGGTATTTATGCTCTTCAATTTCTGGAGATTTTTCCCAGAAGCATGCTAGAGAGAAAATAAAAGTGGGATGGTAAGACTGGAGTCCCAAATCAGGATTATATTTCCAGACTCGGGACTTTGAGGAGATGTGAAAAGGTAAGATCTATTCATGTTTTAATTCTCGTAGGAATATATACTGTAATCCATATGCAGACTGTTAATTCAGTACTTGGGATCTACCATTATTTACAAGTCCCAGCAAGTTCTGCATCTTGTTACAGTTGCAGACTATTTGATTTATGAGAAAAAAAAAACTTACACAAACTCTAACACAGCATGTTAGGTGCTAAGCTACTTCTCGTCAACTGTTCGTCACTTGCCATGACGAAAGTATTTTGTGTCTGATTAACTGTGTTTTGTTTTTGTTATTCAGTCTAAACGTTTGCCAAATAAATACGGGTCCCTCCCTAACGCCATTGGCTTTTTCTCCTTTAAAGTGCGCACAGGATTTCAGTGTTAATCACTGAGAAGATACTATAGCCACTGTGAAAGACACAGACTAACTGTCTGGTTAAGTGTTAATTGATCACAGTGAAGATTAGGAAACTTTACGGATCCTTACCTTTGCGTAGCTGTTTTAGATAGATAGATATCCAGGGAACCAACTTTTACATTCATTTTGTGATTTTTTTAAAAACGCATCCCTAATTTAGTTTTTGCTGATTTTCACGACTATTACGTTCAAACTAATAAATTAAAACATTGACTTCCCCTTACTGTTTTTGTATTACAGGCTCTTTGCGCAGTAGTTATAAACCTGTTTGATTAGGTGTATTGTTTATATGGATGCACTTTATTGCAAGGTTCAATTTATCCATCACCTTAAAAAGCAATTGTGGACCTCATTAGCTGTAATCAGCTAAAGAGTACTTGTTTACTGACCTTGTGTACACATGCATATTAGTGTTAAATGTATCTAAATAGGTCACCTGGCTCACAATTAAGCAATGATTTTTTTTTCTTCATTTAATAACGTTTTTGTCTCTATCCTATGATAGGAAAGTACAGATTTTTTAGTTTTACAGTCATTTTCTCATACCTAAAGTTACCCTATTTGTATTCCTTTACCGACGTGTCAGATGGAGGCGTAGTCAGCTTGGGAGTTAGTCAGTGACACAGTCGGCATCAGTGACGTACCCCTTTAAGACCACTTCGCGTTTGCCCTAACTGTGGCTGACAATCCCATGAGCATTTAATATCAGGGTTATTGCAGCAGTTCTGTTTCCTGTCAGTATTGTTTAATATCCTCCAATCTCCACTTTTATTAAAAAAAATAATGGGCCAGGAATTGTCCAAGCCATCGACTCAGCATTATTTACCCAAACCTGTGTTTTAAACGTGAATTTCAAATTTAAGGTCAGAGTAGCTGAATTGAAAGCAAAGTTGAAATGGTGAATTTTTTCAACTTCAGCAAAGTTCAGCTATTTTGACTTCAAATGTGAAATTCTTTGAATTCTCACTTTAGTGAACAACCCTGTTGGTCTCCAAATGCTATAACTAAGCCCCATAGTTTAATTACAAAATCTACAAATATCAAGCTCATGATCCAGTCACCTCCAACAGGTGATGAGAGATGCCAGTATTTACATAAATGAAATCTACGCAGAAAGGCTGTCTACTTTCTATTAACTTATTAAAGAGACAGGTGGATTTGAATTGTTTTGCAGGAATTTCCGCAAGAGGTAAAACGTTACAGCGTTTATATATTTTATTTAGCAGTAAATGTTGCTGTTTAGTGTTGAATTGTGAGGGTACTATAATTCTCCTTTGTTTTTTTTTGTTTTTTTAAATCTCATTTGTTTGCATACTCCATGTCTTTATCTGTGTTTAAAGGGACCTCAGGCATTCACTGATCATCATCGTTTAATGCATTATTCTAGATTTATTTGCCTTTTTTATTAGAATTTTGCTGTCAAAGAAACTGCTTTGCAGTAGTATTTTAAATGTATTTGTTTAAATCTCTCTGTTTAAAAAAAGAAAAGAAAATCTTTGCTGACCACAGATTGATTTTTCCAGCATTTGTCTGAAAATGTAATGTCATGTTTTTGACGAGACCAATGTAATAATGTTTGACTTAACACATATATGGCTCCCATAGCAGTTGTTATCATGCAGATCCCGCAAGACAGACCAAGCGTTTTATACATGTCATTCTCTTGCCATTCCCTAGTGACCATATTCTCAGAAATTTCGATGTAATCAGCAATTTAAATAACGTTTTGTTATGTGTTTCCTGATAAGTAAAATGCTTCCAGATGAATTACATGTATAGGTTTTTGGCAGGACCCAGAATGTCGGTCAAAGGTTCATGATTTCTTTAACCTATTATTTACATAGAAAGCAAACTCTGTGTTTTCTGCTGACTCTGGAGAAGAGCCTCCCATGTGTCCACATACTGTGATTAGTATGCTTTGAAGCCTGATCTCTAAGTTTGCAGTTTTAGCTACATAAATATGTACCTAAAACATTTTATTGCCATCCCCTAGGGCTATATTTACATCTCAGATGCCCGTAGGCACACCAATGCTAGGTGTCCCTCTAAAACTACATGTATATGTAGAACAAGCTTTGTATATGTATGTATGTAGATTTAATGTGTACAGGATTTGCAATTTAACCCTGAAACTTCGGTGGGCAACTCCTGGGACTGAAATAGAAAGTTACTGTTGATGTTTCCATTAAAGTATTAACAGAATGCTTAATTGCCCAATTCTGGTTTCGAGTAATAAAGTATTGAGCTACTTTTGTCACATTGCAGTGTGCCATGGCATTGGTGGCTCGTCAAGTATAGCCCATGGTTTCTAGGTCTTCACGCCAACTGTGGACATCCTCCTCTGTGTGCATGTCACATATACATCGAAGCAGCTCACACAACAATCGGCAAGACTGTGAATAGAAGCAAAAAGACCGGGAGCTTCAGCCCAAAACCAGTCTGGCCCTCCCAGTTACATTGACTTAAGCTTTTACCATATACTATGTCTATCTCTAAAACCGAACAAGGTTTATGAATCAAATTCTGATGTAGTATTAAGCCCAAACCTGCAGCTCTAAATATGCACCCACTACATTTAAACCCTACACCCACATCAATACCCCCATGCTTTGCTTTATAATTAACTCAAAATATACTGCATTACAGTTTCACGTTTTATGTTGCTTCTATCTCAATATTACAGAGCACCAGGAACTAACAATAAAAGGGTACAGAACTTAGACCAAGGGCTTTTCAGAAAACCACTAGGGGGCTCCAGCCTGTCTCTCCCTAGAAATAATTCATGCATGAAGCCATCTAAACAAGGAAATAAGGTTTGAATTAAAGCTTTCAGGTAAACAAGGTCAGAAGTAATAAATGAACAAAATAATAATTCATGTCTTCATAAATACAAAAAACAAAGAACACTTCCCCACATTAGACAAATAGAAGCACTATTTTAGCCAGAATATGCTAGGCAAAATTATATTTTTGAATGTATTATTGTTGTATAAAAGATGGATAGAAGCAAATCCATGGATTCAAAATGTCTTCAAACCAATATTTCTATTCAATCCATTCGTTTTGTACATGCATATGCTTCTACAATCATACAGTTTACTGCAGCTATTTTGTAAAGTTTCATTAAAATATCTGCTAAAGAATTCAGTGTTTATATTCAGAAATAAATGATAGTAAGACTGTTTATAAATGTTAATTGGCAGCATATGGGAAGTAACACTACTTTCAAAAATGAAGTGTAAATGGATCAGCAGCTAATCTGGGAGTATGAGGTGAGTGGGCTATGTTAATTAATATCATATCCATGTAGCTAGATTAACAGGGGAATGAAAGTGGGTCATTCAGATGTAGAGTAATAGCATGACTTAGAGAGCGATGAGACCTCATAGATATATGGTCGGATACAATGTGTTCACACTGTACATCACAGTGAAATATGAACCGAGCTGTGTCCAGAGCTTAATACTTCATACTTATGAACAGAGGAATGCATTTATTTATTTGCATTTCCATGTGTTTCTGTGGGACTAGGCTAACCAAAGAAACAAAATATATATATATTTTTTTTTTAAGCTTAATAAATTGTATTTTCATGATATAGAAATGCCCATTTCTTTTTCTTTATCATCATTTCTTTTTTCTATTTGTGACCCAAATCTTCGCTAGGGAACATATTTTTTTTTATAGTTACATAGTTACACAGTTACATAGCTGAAAAGAGACTTGCGTCCATCAAGTTCAGCCTTCCTCACATTTGTTTTTTGCTGTTGATCCAAAAGAAGGCAAAAAACCCAGTTTGAAGCACAATTTTGCAACAAGCTAGGAAAAAAATCCTTCTTGACCCCAGAATGGCAGTCAGATTTATCCTTGGATCAAGCAGGTATTACCCTACATTGAAAGATTATATCCTTGAATATTCTGTTTTTGCAAGTATGCATCTAATAGCTGTTTGAACATCTGTATGGACTCTGATAAAACCACTTCTTCAGGCAGAGAATTCCACATCCTTATTGTTCTTACAGTAAAAAAACCTTTCCTTTGCCTTAGACGAAATCTTCTTTCTTCCAGTTAAAAACGCATGACCTCGTGTCCTATGTTAAGTCCGGTTTGTGAATAGATTTCCACAAAATGGTTTGTATTGGACCCGAATATATTTGTATAATGTTATCATATCCCCTCTCAGGCGACGTTTTTCTAAACTAAATAGGTTTAAATTTGTAAACCTTTCTTCATAGCTGATATGTTCCATTCCTTTTATTAATTTTGTAGCCCACCTTTGCACTGTTTCTAGTGCCATAATATCCTTCTTTAGAACAGGTGCCCAAAATTGCACAGCATATTCAATATGTGGTCTTACCAGTGATTTATAAAGAGGCAAAATTATATTCTTGTCCCGAGAATGAATGCCCTCTTTCATGCATGACAATACCTTACTGGCCTTGACCACTTCTGACTGACATTGCGTATTGTTGCATAGTTTGTTTATAACAATTCCCAAGTCCTTTGGGAGTGTTGTTATCCCTAATTCGCTTCCATTAAGGGTATACGTTGCTTGTGTATTCTTTATGCCGAAGTGCATAACTTTGCATTTTTGAACATTAAATTTCATCTGCCATTTGAGTGCCCAGTCCCCCAGTCTATCTAAATCCCTCTGCAGCAAAGTAATATCTTGCTCACATTGTATTATTTTACAGAGTTTTGTGTCATCTGCAAACACTGAAATATGACTTTCAATGCTGTCTTCAAGATCATTTATAAACATGTTAAATAGAAGGGGTCCCAGAACAGAGAAAGATTAAAAACAGAGGTTCAATTATTTATACACTTAGTTCTTTAAGTACTCGTGGATGGATACCGTCAGGCCCTGGAGCTTTGTTTATATTAGCTTTCTTTAGTTGCTGCAGCACCTTGTCTTGAGTTAACCAATTACAATTATTCTGCAAGTTTTTAGTAGCAATCATTTGCACATCTATTGCCATGAGTTCTTCCTTAATATATACGGAGGAGAAATAGTTATTTAAAATTCCTGCCTTTTCCTAGTCTTCATTAACTAACACACCCCTTTCAGTTTTTAGTGTACCTACACTTTCATGTTTGGGTTTTTTAGAATTTATGTACTTAAAAAAAATGCTTTGGGGTTGGTTTTGCTCTCTCTTAGGTATCAATTTTTCATTTTGAAGTTTAGCAAATCTAATTGCCTTTTTGCACGCATCATTTGCTTCCTTATATCTTTTATAAGATGCATCTGATTTGTCCGATTTAAATGCTTTAAATGCCCTTTTCTTATTTTTAATCTCTTGTTTTACTTCTCTATTAAGCCACATTGGTTTTAATTCGTTTCTTTTATATTTATTTCCCAATGGTACATACTGAGAAATGTACCTTTCTAATATTTGTTGGAAGATGATCCATTTATCCTCAGTGTTCTTTTTACTAAAGAGTTTATGCCAGTCAATATATTGTAAAGCTGCCCTTATCTTAACTAAATTGGCCTTTTTAAAATTATATGTTTTAGTATACCCCATGTGCTTTTGTTTTTTTGAGTTTATTTCAAAGGACAATATAATGTGATCACTATTTCCCAAGTGCTCACCTACTTGAATGTTGGTCAAAAGATCAACTTTGTTTGTTAAAACCAGGTCCAGACAAGCGTCTATTCTAGTTGGTGCTTGTACAAGTTATGACATGAAAGTGTCATTTAACAAGTTTAAAAACCTAATTCCCTTTGCTGAGCTACTAGTCCCTCTGTCCCAATTTATGTCCGGGTAATTAAAATCTCCAATAATTAAAGTGTTACCCAGATTTGCAGCTTTCTCAATTTGCTCAAATTTTCTTTTTAGTTATTTTATCTATAGAACTATAAAATTTGGAAGGGCAGCAAATTATTATTTACAGGCAGATTTAGTTTTTTGCCAATATTCCCCATTTTGCCTCATCTAAAGCTGTTGCCTAGAGTTAATGTAGTGCAACAAGAAAACTGAGCAAAGTAAATTTTTCTAAGAACACATTTTATTTATCCAATTCTAATAAAACTAGGCAATTTGATGATGGAGAATCTGTGACTGCTAAATGCGTGACCCGTGAAATTGGCACTGAATACCATACAGTAGTTTACACGGTACCTTTCTGGTTCTTTATCTAAACCAGTGACGGCGAACCTTTTTGAGCCTGAGTGCCCGAACCACAATACATGTCAACCTTTGTTTCCTCAAAGTGCCAACATGGCAATTAAACCTGAGTACACACAGACTGCTGAATACATGCACACAGTCCGCTGAATACACACATACAGACTGCTGAATACACACACACAGCATGCTGAGTACACAGACTGCTGAATACACACAAACATACTGCTGAATACATACAGACTGCCGAATACACACACACATACTGCATTGAGAGGGGGCAGTGTGTGTGTGTGTGTGTGCGGTGCTGTGTTTGTATGTGGGGGGGCTGCTGTGTTTGTGAGTGTGGTGCAATGTGAAGGGAGGAATGCTGCAGGTCGAAAATGTTTTTTTTTTTAAATAATCCTACCTATACATTATTCAAATATGTATTCCCCCCCTTCTTTCTACCTTTGGTGAAAGAGGGGGGGACACAGCCATCCCTGGTGGTCCGGTGGTGGGTAAGTTCTCTGTAGGTTCTGGCTGCAGTTCTCCTGTCCTCCCAGCAGAATGCTGTGTGGAGCATTGCCATGGTAATGCGCAGCAACGCTTCACACTGCCTGCTAGCGGGAGATCAGGAGAGCTGCTTCCCAGATCCCTCCCCCTGCCTCCGGGTCCTTCCGATATGAAAACAGAGTAGGCGCCTTTTGGGCAGGCAGGTGTCTAGTCTGCATTTCTGCCAACCGGCGCCATCGCCCCCTCCCCCCCCCCGGTGGCCTATGGCTGCATGCCCACAGAGATGGCTCAGCGTTCCACAGGTTCACAATCACTGACCTAAACTAAAGAAACTTGCTGATGTTCCTGCCAGCACAGCCATTTTGCACTCATTGTTTCCTACTTGCAGGATCTGTTTATGATCCCAATCTTGGAGTAATTACAAAAATAGGGTTCTCAAGTACTATGTTTTTTTTTTTCCAGTTACATTTTATTCCATCTCAGTGTTAGAGAAATACCATCTTCCTGAAAGGCAGTGTGCAGTAGAAATTGTGTTGTCAGTCAAACAGCAACTAGATAGAAGCATTACTTTGAGACAACTGTTTTATTCAAAAGGTTTAGCTTTGAATGATACATCTGCCTCACTCTGCAGGCTGAAAAAGACAGGTAAATGTGCTGTGTTTTTTTCACATTTACCTGCTTTTGATTTCTTATGCTTTCCACACCCACTCCAAGGGGTACACTGTTTTAACCAGTTAGTGTCCCATCCCTAGGAATGCTGAAAAAGTGCATTTGGCATGCCTGACACATTTACACATGTGCAGCTTGAAGATCTCTTTACATTCAACATGCTGACAGGGGGAGAAGCAGGGAAATCTGATCCGTGCAATTATTACAGAGAAAGCTCTGCTGTCGGGTTTATCTTCATAAGAAGGGTTATAATGGGGGCAGGAGGCTGAAGAAACTTCCCTAGCAGAGAGGTGTGCCCAACAATGCAATCGAACCAAGTTTATAGTAGGTTATTAAACATTTATTTCAAGTTTGTCTTGCTTTATCTTTGCTTGTTTATTTGTTTAAAAGTGTTTGCTTTCTGGTTTAAGAAATAAGTGATGCATGTCTGGGCTATTTTATGTGAATTATTGAGGCTTAAAAAAAAAAAAAAAAAAAAAAAGCTTTTCTCACAATATAAAAAATGCATTTCCCATTCCCAAGAATGTTACAGCAAATGTTTACTGCAGAGCGTTGCTGAGAAAATGTTTGTTTATTAGATTTTCTGGATTTAATTCCTCTGAGAAGTTAGCAGCGCTGCAATAAAGTAAAAATAGACAAAATGTACACAAACAAATGGCATGTGGGTGCAGAAATTTCCAAATATCTTATTAATAATATTGTAATGTATGAATTATTAAGGACTGAGTCATAAATATCATAAGGAGCTTTAATATTTTTTTATTATTTCAAAATGTGAACTAGATATTGTAGCTGAATATATGCAGAATACTTTTTGCTACACAAATATATGTATATAAAACTATGGGTATGTTCCCAAATGAAGAAAAAAACCTGTTTAAAGGTGCACTATCAACTTAAGACCATCAATTGTATAATAGTTTTATAGTATATATGGAATGGCTACTAATGTTGAGCTAAAAAAATATATCATATCGGTAAGTACTGACCTTTAAGACTGAATTACTAAGAGATTTATTAATATACCCATTTCCCAATCCATAAAGCTCAGTTCCACTGTTAACAGCGTAGGGCAGAGTAAGGCAACCTTTGGCACTCCAGATGTTCTGGGCTACATCTCACATAATGATTTTACAGCCATAATGCTGTATCAAGGGAAATGTAGTCCACAGCATCTGGCGTACTGAAGGTTGCCTACCACTTGCTTAAGGCATTTATTCTGACCACGAGCACTCAATATTTGGTTTTGAGGACAGTAAATACATTGGTCAGTAAATTTTGTTCTAATGCCAGTATCATTATGCAGTATCAATACTCTATCCATAATGGTGGGAATCATTACTGTAGTGAGTACAATGTAATGGATTTCCATAAGTTTAAAGGGTAATCCAGACATGGACCCCTTGCTCACGGTGCCTAGAAAGATATCAGCTATGCCTTACTGATGATTACTAACAAAGTTGAAACGATCGTCTGGGGTTGCTGTGTCTCTCATGCAAAGGGAACTTGCTGGCATTTCAGATCTGGACTGCCCATATGGTTGGGACCAGTCTGATATGCTTCAGATATGTTCTCTCTGTCATAGCACAAGATAAGCTAAAACCAGCTTAAGATCTGAGTGGGGACCCACCAAAGGGCAGGCTATTTCAGATGCTGCCCGTTCTGAGTACACTCTTGCGCCTTGTTTTTTGCTCTCCAATGTTGAACATTCTGTAATGATACAAAGTATAACAGGGTATCCTGTATGCAGGTGTAGATTTAGATGTCACTAGATTTAAATGGCGTTCAAATTTGGGTCGTCATTATTTTTTTTATTTTTTTCAGTGGCTTGAATGAAAATTTAGCCCTTCATAGACACATATTATTGTTTTATTTTATTTTTTTATTTTTTTTACTTATTTAACCCATTACCTTGATGAGCACAATTACATTTTGCATACAAGAGATATAAACATTGTAAAATAGCTGATTTTAAACAAAGTAAATTTGAACTTTACATTTTCAGCAAATCTGCTTATATACAGGAGCCAAAAATAGTATGCCTGTTTTATTTCATAAGGGAGCAGAATTTAATAGAGCCTTAAAATAAATACTGAATAGACATGATTTTACATTTAGGAATAGAGCCTTTAATGTCTTGTCCATGCATGAAAATTAGTTGACGATGAATTTCATGACTCTTAATTTGAACCATGTAGCATCAACTTATTGGAATATCTGATAGTGCATGAAAAGTCCATTGAAAGGCACTCACAGCCCAGTTTTACATAACCAATAAATATCTGAGTAGGGTTAGGAAAGACTAGAGAATCCTCTAGCAAACAAAGCCAAGATAAATGGATTTATTTTAATACTAATGTGTCTGATATGTCATATTTGATGTATGGCTAAATTATCACATCTCATAACTTTGTGTCTTGGCTGTGAATTAGAAGGATGGGTCACCAATTTTTTTTATGGAAATAAAAGTATTACATTTGTCTGAGGGTCATTTGTGAAGGTCGAAGAGAATTGACATTTTTGCAAGACAATGCACTGAATTATGTTGTCATTTTTTGGACATTTTGCATCAGTATTGAATGCAATGGTACTGGTAGGAATTCATATCTTTAATCATATTAGTGATGTTTTTTGTTTTTTTTTCATTTATGGAATACGCATGATGTTACTTGTACCGTGTCTCACTAACAGATGGCTTTACTAAGTTAATAAGACTTCTAACCTTTAGCATGTCAAAAAAATATGATTAAATAGCCTGATACATACCTAAAATAAAATAACACAAATTAATATTAGCATTTCAATACACAATTACTCAATTGGGTAAATGTTGCAAGTGATTACAAATACATTTGAATTGCTATTAAATAGCAGTTAAACTTTAATATAATGAATTGTGAAATAAAACTGTACAGAGAGAAATTCCAGTATCGATGTAAGATCTATGAAATGTGTTGTTCATGCATTTTTTTGCACCAAAAATCTCTTAACTAAAAAAAACAAAACATAATTAATAACAAGTGGAGAGCTTGTAGAGACAAAAAAGTTGGCCCTTTTTAAATGCAAAATCTATATTCTAATTGGCTGCATGGTGTTTTCAACCAATCAGAAAAGACCTAGAATTCCAATAGAGGTAAGAGAATAGTTTTTTTTTAAATGCAATATATATATTTTTTTTTTAAATGAGAAAAAAACCCCACTACCTTTAGTAGATGACCGGTTCATTCAGCTATATATATGCACCTCTGGTTAGACAGTTAGTCTCTATAGTCTTCCCTGCTTCTCTTCACTAAAAATACAGAAAACAAAATGTGTGACCTGTTTTTCACAATCAACAAATATCTGAGTAGGTTTAGGAAACAGTAGAGAAACAGATGTGTGAAAGGTTAATCTTTGTGGACTTTGGAGTTCTTTTTAGTCCTTTATTACCCTGTTACCTTTGATAGCGATAAGTATTCCCAGCAATGCAAGCTAGACATTGCCATGGACCCTCGAGGCTTACTGTTGAGTATTATAACATTCGGGCCTGTCTAGTAAAGTAGAACTTAAGATTTTGAGCCTTGATCTTGTTTGCTTCATCCACTCTGGTTGCTGTCTTTTAAAATAGTTTACAAAATACAGCATTACAATTGAAAAGACCAAATAGACATTGTTCACATGTCCAGGAAAGTTCTACAATCTGTATATAAATTAGAAGAAAGCTTTCAAGTAGCTGGTAGGATAAAAAGCTAATTAGATATTTTATCTCATATCAAATAACACAGTATTTTCTCAATATTTTGACTTCTGGCAGCCCATCCCTTTGTGATTCTTGGGCTAACGAGGGTTAACCAAAAACCGCAATAGATGGCTATGACTAGCTGAGAGTGTCAGCTGACAACCACAGTGCTCATGGCTGATAGGAATTTGTATTGCTGGAAGGAAGTGTGTAATATCTGCCTTAGCCTTACCTCCAGCCTTACCTAAATTAGGGCCAGTGGCTAAACTGCTTGAGAATGGTTTAACACTTAATGGAAGGATGTTACCAGAGAACTTAAGGCACTATTACAAATGAGCTGAAATTAAAAAGTACCTATAGTGTCCCTTTAAATTGAATCTATATTTTAGTGTCTATACACCGCACATGTTTAGTCTTTATGCTTTGCTAGGGATTTTAAACACCTTATTTCCCATACTAAAACAGCTGTATTCTTTTTTTATATTCTAAAACTTTGTAAAAGTTAAAAGCTGCAAGTGCCCTACCTGCTGATTTGCAAAATATGAGCCAGATATAGATGGTATGCTGTTTTAAATGTTTAAAAACCTTGAAATCAACTTGAAGGTCTTTTGCAGGAGGCAGAAGAGATAGTGCTGTGAGATGACACCTCTGTGGCTTGTAAAATATTCAGAGATGTGTATGAACTGAGCGTTGATTGTTGCTAATCAGCAGGGAGGTTGTTTTGTTGGAGACGTTGATCTGACGAGCTAGAATCATCCTCCGGAGAACTGGTTTTAACAACCAGATATAGTCAGCCATATGCGAGTAGAGTAGGTTGCAGATATAGCTATCGCTAGACCAAGTTGAACTCTGAGATGATGAAAAATGTCCAGTTTCTCGGGCATGTGAAAATAGAAAGTCCGTTTAATGGCAAGAAAACATCTAAGTGAACTTGCGAAATGCACTGAAATAATGAGTAGCATGATAAATATATCATAGCAATGTTTACAATTGTTTTCTGTGGCTCGAAGCTCATCAACATCTATATTTTGTGAAATACTGGATTATTTATAAAGTGCTACTAAACTTTAAAATGAATGTTGCTGCTTTTATAGAAGCAAAATGTATTCATGAAACTTTGCTTAGAATGCATACTTTTTAAGATATATGATGTTGTTTCTTCTGAAGTATTTGTCTGAAAATAGACACAATTTTACTGTAGACCATTGTGTACTGCTTCTTTAAAGTTTGAGTTCACTTAATACATTATTTAATATCCATAGAACTTGTTTGCCTCGTATTCTATCCCTATTCGTAGTAAATCTGAACATCTCTTATAGAGGAGCTCTGGGTCCTTACCCAGTTGTGTTTGTGAAATTTCCTATTTGCTAGGCGGCTCTTAGTTTCCATAGCCTATCCTGGCCAGCTTGGTGGAAACTCAAAGGAAAATATTTATTGGTAAGTTCTATGACTTTAGGACCCCCGGGAATTTATCAATGCATTTTGCATAAACTAAAATTTCCCCCACAGTCTTGGATCTAAATTGATTTAATGTGTACCTCAATATGTTAATTCTTAAACATGATCATCTGAGGAGCATTCTCCAGACATTAACACCTACCTTCGGTCTGTTCCTGACTGTCAATATTTCTGTTAATATTCAAAATAGTGCAACATAATTTGTTGTCTATAAAAATCATTACAAAATACAAAAAACAATAAAACTCATGTATCTACTATGGATGAAGGTGCCCGATCCCCTGACTTTGGATCAAGACTTGTGCCTTCGGATCAAGACATGTACTTGGGGCCTTCAGGAGCTACCTCAGCCACACTGTAACTTAATTTTACTAGCCTTGAGCTTCTGAGTAGTATCTCATAGCCATAAGCCGATCACTGGATGAAGTGATAAGTAGGTTCTCCTTTGTTGTACTCAAACATTAAACAAGGCTTAGTGGAAGGAAAAGGCATTTTAAATGATAAAACATACAAAAAAATTAACCATTTTCGGTTCCACAAACTTAAATACAAATTTATGCAAATATGCATTCTTCCTACAGGATGGTAAGTCGCTCACCATCTGTGGTTTACAAAAGCTATAGTTGTTATTAAAGTGGCTCTGTCATGTTTTTTTTTTCTTTTAGTTTTCTTTTCTTTATACCTCTTGTTTCTTTATGATTATACACCCCTCTTTACACCTTTCCTTAATTTATATATATAATTTATTTTCACCTTTGCACTGGGCATCTACACTTTGTTCTCCTCTGTCCATGATGTCTGCAGTTTGATTCGTCTTACTGTGGATAAATTAGCTTAGTAACAGAAATGGAACTCTATTTAAAGGAACACTCTGGTCACCATAAAAAAACTTATATAAAATGAAGTTGTTGCGGTGCGGGTAATATGTCTGAGGTGGTTGAGCACAGACCCAGTGCCAAGGAAAATTGGCACTGGAATTGGGTGAGTAAATAAAGGTGTTTTTTTTTACCTACCGGAGGTGGGTTGCAAGGGAATGGGGGACAGAGGGCACTATAGTGTTAGGAATACATGTTTAGGGGGTCCATTGTCTCTGGGAAAGAGGCCGGCCAGCAAACTCCTACATGGGTCGCACATTTGAAATTAAGTGACGTGTTCTAGTACAACACATGTTCACTTGATTTAATATTTCTGGATAGGCTGTACAAATGATTAAAGATTTTATTTTTAGTGGGATATATTGATATATTTTATATATATATATATATATATATATATATATATATATATATATACACATACATAAATATTTTGAAAAAAATAATTTTTAAGGTTTATCTCAAAATCTTAAATTTCAGCCTTGGTTTTAAATTGGAGGATCCTATTAATGAATGTTCCAATTTCTAAGTAAAATTCTTATCCTAGTATTAGTCTTAAGTAAAATCTTGAAAGCATTTTGCATTTTAATAATTGGTTCAGGGACAATTCAATGCTAGACCTCTAACCTTGCATTCTGGGTTACATATTGCCTCTCCTCTTATGGTGATATTTCACTTCTTCTAAGGTTTTCACACATGCATTTGGGAAATAATTTAAATGTATGAATGTTCTAGACAAAATACATTTGTCATAAAACTATCATTTTTCATCCCAACCCCCAGAGATGATTTTATAAATTATTGTGCTTATGTTAACGGTGAACTGTTTTTGAAATGAACATTATAGTAATTGGATTTTACCTGATCCAGTCCTCTGCAGAAAGCCTGAACCACTGCATTGTTTTTCAAAATGATGGGTCTTTTGCATCTTGTCAACTCCTTCAGATCCCTGGTTAACTGAATCTCAGAGATATGTGCTTAAAGTATACGAGATTTTAAGTAACACAGCTGTTGATCTAGAATGTAAATGTTAGAGACGAGGTGAATGTCTAGATTCTCATGGTCAAGGTTTCTCCAGTTGATATTATATTGTACATTGATTTGAGTTTCAAATTGAGAAATTTCTCATGATGCATTCAGATATTTGGTAAGACAATATAGAAAAGTAAAAACGCAATTATCTGTGATGTGTGTACATGCTACCATCAAGTCAATGAAACATGACTCTAAACCAAGTCTAAACAAGTCTGTAGGATGGGCTATTAGCCACAATTTGAGCAGTTGACTGAGAACAATGGAAACTGTGTTGTGGATCAGAAATGTTGATCTTTGTTATATTCAGAGGAAGCCCAAATTGTTGTTACAAGTGCACTTGGAGAAGCGAGAATTAGACACCAGACACCTGTTGGTATTCAAAATAAGCCTCTGACGTTTTATTCATCAGCTGGGTTTTATACATTAAAAAGTAAGTGCTTACGTGCAAATACTCTTAGAACAGTAATAGGAAGAGAATACAGATAAGACATAGGGATGAGCGTCATGTACCCATAACAAATAAGTTTCAAGGTATGAGAGAACAAAATGATTAGAGCAGAGACATCTTAGGTGGGGGCTCTCTGCTCCCGGAACTTAGACATATATGGTCTTAAGTGTTGTTTAAGCATCAAGCATTTCCTGAGTCCAAGTTAGCCAATTTTAATATAGGATATCATTATATGACACCTATAAGCTTGAGCCTTGGAATCAAGATAAATTCTATCACAATCCCCTCTTTTGATCCAAGGGTCACCCAAATGTCCAAGGTATATCCAGGCCTGCTAGCCAAAGCCTGTGGGACTTTCATTTATTGCTTCACCACGGTTCCCTTGGACTGAGAGACCACCAGAATCAGCAGAGGAGAGTTCCTTCATTTGTTAGGCGAGGTAACATCATAAAACCTTTTCGAAGTCGGATCTGGAATGTAAGTTAAGGTACCACCAATAGTAGGTTTGCTTTTACATAGAGAGGTTAGTAGACATGAAAAAAATCTAAAGGTTAGAAAAATAGCCATAATGACAAATATAGCTAACAGCAAAAAGTACAAAATCTTCTTAATTAGTAAAGTCAACCATGTTCCTAGCCCAAATGTCCAATCCCAATACCCAAAGAAGCCAGTATCCTGTTTGATCTCCTGTACTAAGTCATGTAAATCTTTTATATGTTTATGGATCATAGTGCCATGGTCAGATAGGTTAAAACAGCACATACCTTCTATAGCTTCACAGCCTAAGTCATGTTTCATTAGTAAGTAGTCAATGGCTGCTCTATTCTCAAGGATTGCTTTCTTATTTGCCTGGCTGTCCATAAGTAGCTCTTCTAGGGCCTGTGAAGTGGCATTTAAACCTTTTGCAAGGGAACAGGCTACAGCATTTACTACTCGGGTATTATACGATGCTAAACCTGGGACTCCTACCAAGGTGTACGCTAGGGCAAAGTATTCGGCTTTAGATAAGAGAGTGATTTCTGGGTTACAATCTGCATTAAGGGTGTTTTTAACATCTCTCCTGTCTCTCAGCAGTTTGTGTAGCTGGGTGGTTTTAGTGATCAGGTCAGATTTGGAAAACATGGTCATGGTTAGGCGAGAGATTGCACAGGGACCTCCTGTAATGTTACCTGGGACATAAGCATAAGTAATATTTCCACAGGAGAAAGTCCATCCTTTAGGAAGATAGACATTGTAGTGGTAACTCATAACTTGGTGAGTTTTGGTACAATTCATAGTGGTGCTTAGGGCTCTACAATTTGTGGTATTTTTCCACCATGTGGGGCAAAACAGGGATTCAGTATTAGGGTCTCTTGAACAATTACATGAAAAAGACCAACATAGTTCAGCGTCTGTCACATTAATTGTCTTCAGGGCTAGAGGAGGCTTGCCTACGAGTGGGTTGAAGGCATAAGAATATAGTTGTAGAGATTTATGGGGTCTTTGGGTATGTAGGTACTTTCTTAACAGTGAGATGGGGGTAGGGACAGCTATAAGACAAGATTCTATGGCATTTTCAGTACTGAGGAGAGGGTTGAGGCAAAAGGAAGTTAAATTAAAAGCCTTTGCTATCTGCAACCATATATTTTCCTGCCATGCATTATTATTTTCTGGTCTCAAGTCAGAGTAGCATATCTGAACACAGTATAAAATGGTAAAGGATAAGAACAGCTTCATGTTGGTGGGTCAGTCGGAGTGACTTGTTTACAGTGACTGGCGTGTATCCACGTGGCTTTTCCTTCTAGTTTCACTGAGGTAGCCGTAGTCAAGAGCACTTGGAATGGACCGTCAAAGCGTGGTTCAAGTCCTTTCCTCACATGCCTCTTTATCACCACCCAATCACCAGGTTGCAGTTTGTGAGTTGCAGAATCAGAGTCTGGATCTGGAATAGAATCAAAGACTTGTTTATGCACCCTGCCTAATCTTTGGTGTAGGGCCTGAACATAGGCAGTCATACTACCATGCTGCATCTGTAGTGTTTGGGGAAAATAGAGGCCTGTCTTTGGGGCACATCCAAACAGGATCTCAAAAGGGGATAAGCCATGTCTGGAATTGGGGGTGAATCTCATAGAAAAGAGTGCTAGGGGAAGGCATTCAGTCCAGGGCTTTCCTGTGTCTTGCATGGCTTTTGCAATCTTGTTCTTTAAGGTGCCATTTGCCCTTTCTACTTTCCCACTACTCTGGGGGTGATAGGGGGTGTGGAAGGCCTGACTGATCCCTAGGGCTTTCATAATTTCTTGCATTATTTCCCCAGTGAAATGGCTACCTCTGTCACTTTCAATCACTTCAGGTACTCCATATCTACATACCAGTTCCTTCAGAAGCTTACTTGCTGTGACCTTCGTTGTGGCTTTCGACACTGGGTAGGCCTCAGGCCAACCTGAAAAGAGATCAATGCACACCAACACATATTCATACACTCCTACCTTAGGTAGTTGAATATAGTCTATCTGCAGTCTTTGAAACGGGTAAAGTGGCCTTGGTGTGTGCTTACTTGGTGTTTTCACAGCTTGTCCTGGATTGTTTCTAGCACAAATCATGCAAGCTTGGGTGTGTTTAGCTGCTACAACAGTAAATCCGGGTGCTACCCAATGGGTGTTTACTATGCTGTTCATGTGCATCTTGGATAGATGTGTAGGTCCATGGGCAATCTGGGCCATCATGGGGTACAACACTCGTGGTAAACACAGTCTTTTACCTTTCCTCCACATTCTGTCATCATCAGGTTCTGCATCTTGTTTCCTCCAGAGGTCATGTTTTTCCTTGCTTGCCTGTCTTTGTAAGCTCAACAGTATATTGTAGTCAACGGCGTCATCTGTAAGAACAACTTGTAGAAAGGGATTACCTGTAGAGGGATGAACTTTGATTGCTGCTTGCTTGGCAGTTTCGTCTGCTTTGTGGTTTCCTCTTGAGATTTCATCTGTGATCTTCACGTGAGCTGCCACCTTGATGATGCCTACTTGAGTGGGTAGCAGGATAGCGTCCATAAGTGCACTCACGGCTTCAGAATTCTTGATTGGAGTTCCTGCTGAGGTGAGAAAATCACGAGCCCGCCATATAGGGCCAAAATCATGGGCTATACCAAAAGCATAGCGAGAGTCTGTATAAATATTAGCAGTCTTACCAGAGGCCATTTTACACGCTTCAGCGAGTGCCTTCAGCTCTGCCTCCTGTGCAGAGCAGTGAGGAGCGAGTGGTTCAGCTTTTATTACCTCATGTGCAGAGACTACAGCATATCCAGTGTGGAAATTACCCTTCTCATCAGCATATCTGGAACCATCTACAAAAAACTCAAAATCTGCATTAGATAATGGAGAATCAAATACATGCAAAAAACCTGCTGTCTCTTGTGCCATTAGTGCTGCACAATCATGGGGTACCTGGGCATCAGCTAACTCATCTGGTGAAAGTGAATTTACAAAAAGATCAGAAGTACAACCATTCACACTATCCCCACTCCCCTCTTTTAAATCCAGGGGAAGCAATGTAGATGGATTTAACACCATACACCTTTTAAGAGTAACATTAGGTGGCATAAGCAAGGCACATTGCATTCTGAGATGCCTTGCAGTATGTATGTGTTTTGGTTGAACTTGTGAGAGTATGCTGTTGATATCATGTGGTGTGTATATGGTCACAGGATTATCTAGAACAATATCAGTGGCTTTGTCCAGGAGGGCAGTAACAGCCGCCACTGCCCTAACACATGAGGGGGCACCCCTGGCAACAGGGTCCAATCTGGTGGAGTAGTATGCTATTGGTCTTTGTTTACCACCATGATCCTGTGTAAGGACAGATGTAGCATAACCTGATTGCTCAGTACAGAACAGGTTAAAATTCTTTCTGTAATCTGGGAGACCCAGTGCCGGAGCTGACGTTACCAGTATCTTAAGTGTATAGAAGGCATTTTCTGCCGCATGGGTTAATTTAAATGGTTTGTTTTCGTTGGCAAGACAATCATACAGTGGTTGCATGTAGATAGCTACGGAACGCAGCCAAGGGCGGCAGTAAGAAATCAAACCGAGGAAAGTACGAACCTGGGCTAAACTGCGGGGGGGTCTAATATTTTGAACTGCAGTTTTTCTACTTTCCGTGAGATGTTTTATGCCCTGGGAAATGCAATGTCCTAGGAAAATAACTTTCTCTACACATGCTTGCAGTTTCGTTTTTGTTGCTTTACAGCCTGCTTTTTCTAGGAATTTTAGTAAGGAAAGAGTGTTTACAATACAAGATTCCATACTATCGCAACATAGGAGTAGGTCATCGATATACTGCAATAAAATTACGTTATTTGGCCTTTGCCATTCTTCAAGAATCTGGGCCATAGCCATGCTGTACATAGTGGGTGAGTTTTGTGCACCCTGTGGCAATACTGTCCAAGTGTACTGCTTGTGTTTATGTGTAAATGCAAATAAAAACTGACTGTCGGGAGCCAGGGGGACACTGAAAAATGCATTTGCCAAGTCAATAACAGTAA
Source organism: Pelobates cultripes (assembly GCA_933207985.1). Lineage (NCBI taxonomy): Eukaryota > Metazoa > Chordata > Amphibia > Anura > Pelobatidae > Pelobates > Pelobates cultripes. The sequence goes on along the minus strand of OW240920.1, from coordinate 34,980,621 downwards.
ATACCTTAGAGGAAGGTGGTATTTGTGCCAACAAGGTGTGTGGGTTGGGAACATTAGGGGCAATGAGTTCAGTTACAGCATTAATTGCCCTCAAATCATGTACCATACGGTAGACCACAGGTTTCCCTTTCTCTTGCTTTTTCTTAATTGGGTACAATGGTGTGTTACAAGGGGAGGTGGTCTGGACAACTACCCCTGCCTGCAGAAACTCTTGCACAGATTGCGAAATAGCATCTTCCTGTGCTGGGCTTAGGGGGTATTGTTTTTGATAGGGAGGTTTGGCTCCGGGCAGGAGATTCACTTTGACTGGGGGCACAGAGAGTCTGCCTGTATCTGTCTTCCCTGTAGCCCATAAGGAATCAGGGACTGAGGACAAGTCAATGGTAGGTTCTGGCACATGGCTGGGCATAGTGAGAGTTGCCAGAACATTTGAAAGAGATATCATTTGTTTGTCCTCTAAAGGCACAGACAATGTTACTTTTCCAGTGGGGCTATACTGGATATTTGCACTAAGAGCAGACAGTATATCACTGCCTAGTAGATTAGCAGGGGCATGAGGGCTGACAAGTAGCCTTGTTACAAGGGCAGTAGAGTCATGTAGCTTCAATTTCAACTTGTGGGTCAAGGGAATGTCATTTTCAATACCATCTACCCCTACACATGATAATACATCATTAGATTTCTCATACGGGAATACATATTTTTCCTGTAACATTGATTTAGCAGCGCCAGTGTCCAACAGGAAAGGGACTATTCGGTCCCCAGGCAGTGTAACATTGATAATGGGTGAGGGTCCTGCAGAGTCAGGGATATTGATGATATGTAGGGACACTGGTTTGCCAATTTCCTATTGGGGGGGGGGAGGTGGTGGTGGTGGTGGTTGGCTGTCATGGGAGTTATCATTAGAATCTTGGGGTTTTCTATTTTTAGGAGGACACCTGCAGTTACGTTTAATGTGTCCTTTCCTGCCACAATTCCAGCAGTCTACCTGCCTTCTGTCCCCATCAGCTCTAGGGACAGTTACAGCCATTAGAGGTGTGCTCCTCTTTCTAGTATTTAGATTAGCTTCCACTCCCCTAGCCACCTTCACCAGATCACCATAGGTTAAACTTCTCCACTCAGGTCTAGCATTTTGGAGACCAGTCCTTATGGGTATGTGGATACCATCCATGAAGCAGTTAATAAGCAGTCTGGTCGAAGTGGTTACAACATCAGTGTAACCCAATGCCTCCCAAGCCATTTGTAGTCTGGTGAAGAATGTTTCTACAGATTCATCTTTCCCTTGTAGTATGTCTCCTAATTTATGGGCTAGTTCCTCTGTCTTTACCTTAGCCCATTCTCTCATTGCAGTGACATAGCATGCTCCAGATGCAGACTTGGTTCTAAACCATTCATCTGTTTGCATGTTGCTTTTTCTGAGGTTATCTTCATGGGCATCTGTATATTTAGCAATTATTCTAGCCAAAATGGGACCAGCTTTTAGTGCCACAATCTGTTTTAAATCCATCCAAGTACACTGGTAAGTAGCTTGAATTGTGGATAGAGACTGGACTAGAGCTAAGGGGGCCTTTTCAACATCTTGCAGCTGCTGTATTATTGCCAGTTGTTCACTGGGTGTCCAGGGCTTATATTCTTCCCAGTATTGCATACCTGAGCTCGGCTGTCTGTGCTCATGGTATACACTCTCAACTTTGGGTATCATGGGAGTAGAAAATTGTGGAGCTAATGGCCCCACTGGGGTATCTGTGGGGGCAACTAGGGGTTCCTTTAAGTCTGGACTACCTTTCTGCTCTAATGAACCCATAGGTCTTACTGGGACACTATATGAAGTCCCACTGCGTAATATTACTGGAAAGAGAGGTTTTGATCTCTGTAAAAGGGAAATCGCCTTGTCTTTTGGGACCAAAGGAGTCCCTGCAGTATCCTGGTAAAAGGGTGGGTTTGCAAGATTTTTCCCAGGATCTTGCCTACTCTGGGACCCTAGAGGTCCAAAACATTGATAATATGGTACACCTTTCCTGGTGGTTTCTCTACAACCACATTTAGTTAATTCATCAGCAGTATCATGCCATTTTTGTGCGACTTCTACTAAGTCATTATCTTCTAACCAACCTCTGTAATTTGCCATAAATTCACTCCATATATGTGGGTCTAGAGTGCCTTCTGAGGGCATGCCAGCTTTCTTAAGTAACCTCTTAACATTCTTAATTGCTCCTTGTCCTTTGTGATGCTTGACAATAGTCAAAGCCGTAAATCCCCCTTGGGTACTTTCAGAGCTACCCATCTTAAAACTTGTAAGGGTTAATTACTTCCTTACACAAGACAAACTGTACAAAAACAGTGTATTTAAACACTTAGGACCGCTGCAGTGGAATTTTCACAGTTTTTGTCTTCTAAACACAGATCAGGAGATCTGCCCTTGGAGGATTCTAACTCAAATTATAAAACAAATGACAAGGCAAACAATAAAAATAACTTACAACCCACAGTTATATTCCACTATCTCAAGATTCCTTTCACAAGACATAACACAACCTCCAACTGAATATAACCATAATACCACAGAAAACAAGTTCTTTAGATCAGACGTTTTTAAGTCGTTCTTTACCCAGACAGACTAGTAGGACGTGGATCTGAGAGCGAAATTGATAAAGGTAGAAAAAAGTTTTTCTTACCTTCCTGTACAGCTGATTTCACTGTCAGAGGGACGTCCACCTGTACGCTAGTGTCCGAGTCTCTCGACCGTCAGATCCCGGGGTCACGGCACCAAATTGTTGTGGATCAGAAATGTTGATCTTTGTTATATTCAGAGGAAGCCCAAATTGTTGTTACAAGTGCACTTGGAGAAGCGAGAATTAGACACCAGACACCTGTTGGTATTCAAAATAAGCCTCTGACGTTTTATTCATCAGCTGGGTTTTATACATTAAAAAGTAAGTGCTTACGTGCAAATACTCTTAGAACAGTAATAGGAAGAGAATACAGATAAGACATAGGGATGAGCGTCATGTACCCATAACAAATAAGTTTCAAGGTATGAGAGAACAAAATGATTAGAGCAGAGACATCTTAGGTGGGGGCTCTCTGCTCACGGAACTTAGACATATATGGTCTTAAGTGTTGTTTAAGCATCAAGCATTTCCTGAGTCCAAGTTAGCCAATTTTAATATAGGATATCATTATATGACACCTATAAGCTTGAGCCTTGGAATCAAGATAAATTCTATCACAACTGTAATCCAATAACAATTTAAAGTTTGTTTCTATGGATTGTAGCCCCACATTGAGCCATTCCCCTCTTTCCTCCATTGCCTGCCAACCTTGCAGTGTGCTGATCAACTTAAGTTTTCTCTACCTGGACTGACAAAAAGTGTTCTACAAGGTCAGCAGGCACATGAGGGATGTGGGGATGGTGGAGAGGGGGGACTGACACACATGGTGGAGAGGGGGGACTGACACACATGGTGGAGAGGGGGGACTGACACACATGGTGGAGAGGGGGGACCGACACACATGGTGGAGAGGAGGGATGGACACACATGGTGGAGAGGAGGGACTGACACACATGGTGGAGAGGAGGGATGGACACACATGGTGGAGAGGAGGGACTGACACACATGGTGGAGAGGAGAACGGGGACTGAAGCACATGGAGTGGAGGAGAAGGGGTACTAACACATGAGGGGGAACTGTGACACATGAGGAGGGGAGAGGAGAGGGAACTGAGACACATGGTGGGGAGTGGAAGGGGGATTGTGACACATGGAGGGGAGAGGAGGTGGTCAGAGACATGTGGAAGGGAGGGAGACATAGACTTCTAACCGGAACTAGGGGAGGGCTTCCCCTCCTGAAAGGCTATTAGAGTGCTTGCTTCTTCCATTAGCTCAGTGGAGCAATTTAGCATGCTGAAGTGCTCTGTGGGTGTGGAGTGCTGCTTTAACTGATGGAAATTCAAAATAAGTTCATTGTGAATACAAAATTTGAAGTTAAAATATTCAAATTGGATACATTCTTCGAGTCTGCTATGTTTTCATTTTAGCTATTCCATTCTAAAATTGGAAATATATTTTTCTTTTTAATTGACTTTCCAACAATTCACAGTTTAATGGATAACCTTGTAAATGTTTTGCATTTATGGATTAATGGGTGGCATTGTGCTATTATATATTTGATGTTTCTAAGCAAAGTAGTTTTAGCTAGAGGAAATACATTATTAGATGTAATATTATAATTTCTGATCTTTTTTACAATAAATTCATGTTCACCACTTGACAGCATAGAATGTGATATGATCCTAAATAACACTATAGTTGTTTCTGTCATGTATAATTTAATTAAATATATAGTGTCTTTTCTTCTTTCTTAATGAGAATATCTTTTTAGTAATACAATAGTTTTCTAGTAGGAGGCTTGTTTTAAGTGTATGCCTATACTTTATTGTACTTTAAGGTCAAACTGTTCAAGTAGACAAGTCAGTAATTCTTCACTATTTTTAATTGCATAATAACTTTTATTAATAACTCTTCACTATATGTTAATTGCATAATACCTTTTATTAATATTTTTAGATAGTTTTTTCGTATGCCTGTCCTCATGCTCTTATAAAATAGTTTAATCAGACAGAGTGTAATGATACAGCTTGCACTCCATAGTGTTGCTATACGTACAGGAACATCATTGGGGGGTGCAGCCAATATGGCTACAAGGGGCCTGTGCCCCAGACTCCACATTCCAAATGTTCTGGTTTTGGTTTTTGCATATGGCCAGGTCAGTGTATATACACTTTAGATTTGGAATCTACTATTTTAGCATCTTAGGAGCCATGATACTATATAAGCTATATAATGATATATCTTACCTTATCTTAGTGATGAATGCTATTTGGTAAAAATGATTGTAACGGCTACCCAGCTGGTAAGGGGTATCTGCCGTTGGAGACGTCCTTTTCTAGGCAAGCTGCTGTGAAGTAATGGAGTCCTTATTCCCATCCAGGATATCCAAGAGTACAATCAGGCATCGCTGTAAAATGAGGCAGAGTAACTGTACAATAAATCCCCTCCAAGAACGAGACGAGGCTACGTTTTGAAGGGTCAAGTAGAACTGATGTTTATTGACAGGGGTCTCCTTTTATGCAATGGTGCCCTGGAAAAGGCTACACCCACATAATTAATACAACAACCAATCATACATATGGTACAACATGGTACACCTTTAAATCCAGTACCGATTGATAGCTCTCATTCAGGGGAACAACATATCCAAATTCCAGCTCATTCGGTTGAGGGGTTCGGGAGTTATGGGTCTTTGAAGTTTTGCCCGACCGCACAGATTCTCTAGCCGAAAAGAGTTCCATAAGTTTTGGCCTTGCGGTCGGCCTCTGTTCGTGCATTAAAACCCCACGAACCCCTTGCCATCCACAGTCACCATGGTGTTCGCTGGAATCCCTATGTGAGCTTAAGCATAACTACCGAACGGCTGGTCGTTCGGTAGTTCCATCACGAAGTTATGAGCTCATGGAGGTCTCAACGGTGTTCGCCTGTTTGCGTGTCCATTTTTAGTTCCATGCGTTCACGGGCAAACACCGCTGTTCGTGCGTAAGATGGCCGCGAACACGTGTAAAGTCCCAAAATGGCAGCCATCTATTCTGAGCACAAAGGATTCGTGTGAAACCATACGAACGGCTCCAAAAGTGCTGGGAGGTAAAATACCACTTAACTGTGCCCCTGGGTGGTCCGATGTTCGGTAGTTTGAGCTGCATTCTCCGGTAATGGTATTTCCCATGAGATAGTTATTTGGTTTTTAATAAATCCAACTGTATTGATAAATAAGTCCAGGTACAAGCATAGTTCTGTTACAATGATGATAATTTCATGACTAAATGCCATGATGTAACCGCTAGTTATGACCATTCATACTTCTTAAACAGCCATGTTGAATTATTTTTTAATTATTATTATTATTATTATGTTATGTTGTTATTTATATAGCACCAACAAATTCCGCAGCACTTCACAGTGGGTGGAAGAACAAACGTGTAGTTGTAACCAGACAGGTTGGACACACAGGAACAGAGGGGTTGTGGGCCCTGCTCAATGAGCTTACATGCTAGAGGGAGTGGGGTAAAGTGACACTAAGGGTAAGGATAGTATTAGACTAATGACAGTTGCAAGAGAGGAATCAATCGGCAGCTATTAACAGTTTAATTGATACACTTTTATGAAGAAGTGGGTTTTTGTGAAGGAGTGGAGACTGGGTGAGCATCTAACAGAGGAGGGAAGTGAGTTCCACAGGAATGGTGCAGCCCTCGAAAAGTCTTCAAGGTGAGCTTCAGAGGTGGGAGTATGGACAGAAGATAGACATAATTAATTGAATCTATAAAGGCAATGTAGCATCTGACATGGTGGTATATGTGCATTTCTCTCTTCCTTTAGGCTTAGGCTGTGCTAAAATTATGACTTAGATAATAGTTGCTTATTATTATTTGGTATTTTATAGTTCCAACATATTCCACAGCATCATACAACAGAGGCAATACATACAAATAATAAACACATACTGATGCAAAAGGAACAGAGGACCCTTCCATGAGCTCACAGTCTAGCAAATAGATTACTTTTATACAAAGTGCTTAACAAGAGAACTCATGAGTTTACAAACTAAATGTAATAATTGGCAAAGGGTTTGCAAAGGATATTGGAGGATATAAGCAAACACAGTGTAGTGTATGAGGTAATTAAATAAATAGCTACAATTAGAGACAGCTGAAGGATCATACTATAAAAGATGATGGACCAAGGATGGGTGGAAGTTGATGCAGGAGGGTGGCTATTGATAGTAATGAAAGCTGGTTCTTGTAGCAGAGGGAGTTCAGGATTCAGGATGATCTTAATTACCTGCAGAATATGCTGCAAAATTTGGTCTTTCAGCATTCAATAACTGGTCTCCATCCCAGCAGTTCTAGGTGAAATGTCAGGATTCTCTACCTCATTTCATTAGCTAGCATTTACTTACGACTTCTGCTGGATATTAGATTTCTTTTTCCTCTGCAGCAAGTCTCTTTGTTGCTCATTCTACTGTAAAAGATATTTTTTTCCATAACTTTTTATTCAGAATCAACACATGCATTTGTTTCCAGTCCAACACAGGCATCTCTCCTTCCCTTTGCTATATCCCATGCAACCACTGACATCATGGTAGCTTCTCACCAGCGTGGTTCTATACCAGCATTGTCACTGTGTACATCATTGAGCCTTCCTTTCCAAATATCCAATTATTTGAAATAGTCTCAATCTATGATAAGACAATTAATACATATGAATCATGCTAAAATGGAGATAGTCAAAGGGAACATGATAAACTGCTAAATATAAAGAACACATGCAGGTGAATTGTACATGAACCAAAAGAACTCTGAATTGTGAATATGAAGCTCGTGACCCATTTTTACACCTCTATGTACTATATATAAATATATAAACTTTTACACAAAAAAATCTTGTGGGGAAAAAAAAAAACATCTAGCAAATGTCTGCCCAAATTACTGTTTTTGTCAAGATAAATTGTAGGGGGGGTTTTCATGAAAGATTTCTGGCAGAAGCCAAAAAGGTTCTAATTTAAAATACAATTGAAATCCGTAACATTTTAGTTTCTTTTTATGGGAGTCTAACTGAAAATAATTCCTAAATTTTTTGGGGAGAGGGAGATTTTTCCCCTTCCAGCATTTTAGGTGTGAAGATCCATGAAGGAGAGTTTGTATTACTTTATTTTTACAATACTTCTTACTGCTTTAGTAGATACAGTATATTGTATTTTGTGATATTAGTAATACTTCATAAATGACAGCACAACATATTTCAATCCATCTGGCCTTGAGGATCCTTCAGCCATATACATGCACCTTGGGTCAGACATTGTTTGAAAACCGACAGTTGGTCTCTGTGGTCTTTTTTGATTCTGTGCAGAGAGCAAAGCTAAGGGACCACATAACCTAACTGTTTCAAACACATGTTGTCTGACCCAAGGTGTTTCTGTATGGCTTAAGAATCCTAATATATAGAGAATGTAGGAATGACTTGTTTTCTTACATATATTTCATTTAGAAATCATATGTCCTTTCAGAGGATTATTATATTAAAAAATATTTTGAGGTGACCGTTGCCCTTTAATTCTTTTGTATAGGCTTTTTAAATAATCACACTTTGTTAAAAAAACAAACATTTTTTTTTAAATTATGTATCTACAATAATTCACATAGACTTTAATGGAGTCTTGTAGATAAATAATTTGAACATTTTTCTAACAGATTATTATCATTCGAAAAGGCTCATCCGAAGTATTTAAATAGAGGCCCGTGTCAAAAACAAAGAATCATGGAGATGCTGTGTGAGCCTCAATATCATTCGGCTACCATACCTCTCAGTGGGGCATTTTGTTAGTTTCATCAGGTACAGTAAGTCCTCCAGCAAAATCTCTTCTTGATTTATAAAGCAGGAGAAGAAATCGTGTTTTAACTGCAACACAACAGCAGTGAGAGCTTCCAGAGATCTATGTGTGCGTTCCATAACATGGCAACCTAAATGAAAGAAATAACATTACTTTTTCTTTGATATAATTTGTCTATTGGAAGTTTGCTTCATGGTTATTAGTTTATTCAATTTGTTTCAGAGTTCATACTCAACTTTTGGAATTTTCCTCTGCAATTATGTATTGATGTCAATGGTAAAACCTTCCCTTCCTCTAAAGCATTTTCCAATACTTTATAGAACAGCATAGGGGAAACATGGTCGTGCCGTCATGTGATTTTTGGATTGCTGGATGCTAACTTCTAAAAAAAAATAATTAACCCACACAATAAAAATATTAAATTATATATTAACAGCTGTAGATCATGTTTATCACATGCTACATTTTATATGCAGAAGGTAAACTCATTAATTAGAACCATATATGGGAACCTCCAGCGGTGTATATGCCGCAAGGCAAACAAGGCATTTGCCTTGGGCTGCACTTTCCAGGGCGGTGGCAAAAAATGCAGCCGCCAAATGCCCAGGCAAATGCCTTGTTAACTTCAGGACAGATGGCTAGCTGAGCTCCAGGCGTGCAGCGAGGGAGCGCTGATTTGTGAGCTCTCCCTGCTGATGTCATATTCCGGCTCCCGGCTTTACTCTGCAGCGCACAAGGGAGCTGAGCAGGGAGAGCTCACAAATCAGCACTCCCTCACCACCTGCCTGGACCTCAACTGGTCACCCACCTGTCTGTATGCTGCCTTCCTTCCCAAACAGCCAGACCAGCCCCACTGGACCCCATGTAAAAAATCCACCCAGCTCTCCCAGGGAGGCAGGGAGGCTAGGTGCATTTAAATAAAAATAAAAATAATAATCTTTGAGTGTTGGAAATGTTTGTGTGTGTGTCTGGCTGTCAGTGTGTGTGTCTGGGTGTCAATGAGTCTGTGTGTGTATATCTGTCAGTGTGTGTGAATGAGTGTGTGGGTGTCAGTGTGTAAAATCAGTGAGTGTGTCTGTGTGTCATGTATCTGAGAGTGTGTGTCTGTCAGTCAAAGTGTCTGTTAGTCTTTGACTGGAAGAGCTGTGGCCTTGAGAGGAAGGGGTAGGGAAATTTAAATTAGTGGGTGCCCGAGTTCCATCATGCCTAGGGAAGCACAGATCTAAAATATACCACTGGGAACCTCAATGAAAACTCTGGGTAATATCATGAGAAATTAGTGGTTAGGCTCATTTAATATAATTAGAAGATTAAACTTTCAGTGCATGTTATCAATTTTTTAACGTATAAGACTTTTGCTAAGTTTATTTAATTTTTGTATTCTAATTTGTTCTCAAATCAACTGAAGGTCAATGCAGTTACCTGTTTATTTTTTGTTTAATGTCGCATGAATTTATCTATATTCATTCAACTTATTCAGAGTTAGCACAGTTCTCACATTGTCATCCAGTGCCATATGCTTAAACGTTTATTTGAAAGGTCATCAAAATTTCATTTAGAATATGTTGGTCCCTACTGTATTGTAAAAGACATTTGAACTGACCTGCATCATGTATTCAAAGTATTCTTTCAGCAAATAGACTAAAACCCATAAATTACACTTGAATGCTTATAAGCTATAACTGAGTTTTCAGCTATTTTTAAGCCCGAAATAGTCAATGCAAGTAATACAGTCTGAAATACCTCCATGCATATAGATAAAATAAAACTATCCTGGGAGTAATCTTGAATATCCTGGCTTTGCTGTTATCCAGATGCATGAACCGTAGTGTTATCTAGTTATACTATTCAAAGACAATGTGTCCATCTATTTTCTTAAAAAATGGATTGCTTGAGGAAAATGTCTTTTGTTTGCATTGCGTTTGTTTGTGGCTTTCCTCTTGTCTTCCTATAAATGGAACAGCAGAGGTCAAAACAGGATACGTTGTTGTGTGGGGGGGACTACTTACAGTGTGTGTGTGTGTGTGTATGGATGGAGGCTGCCTGTGATGTTTTTCGTATGAAGGTGGAAGACTTCTGGTAGTTGTGTGTGCATTTTGGGAGGCTGTTTATGTTGCTGAATGTGGAAAAACTGACTGGGATGTTGCATGTAGGGAGGAGTGTTTATGGTCTGGTGTGTGTGTTGACCACAAACAAGTCCCACTAGATAATAGTTGAATATGTAGTATGTCTAATTTAGCACAGTTCATTGTTAATATCATTATTTTTAGAGCCTTAACACATTCCATGTAACTTTACAATAGGGATATATAAAAATTACTAAACGGATTACAAAAAAATTGTCACTTCGAATCATTTCTTGAAGGTGTTATGTAACCTTCTAAGCTCTATGGTTTCCTAATATTTTGACCATATAGACTTCTTTTAACAATGCAGAAATTTGAGGTGAAATGTGAAGCAATGCATTGCTTAGATTCTGGAATGTATGCATTCTGGAATAACAAGAGTCAATCTGAATTTGAAGAACCAATGAAAAGACCGTGAGCTCTACAGTTTGTGCTTGAAATGTACTAAAGTCACATGTGTTCTTTCAGCTTTTACATAATGCAGACTTTGATCTCTTCCATCACACATAGAGCTGCTCTCTGTTGTGTTTTTCTTTTTCCCTGATGCCCTCAAGGGCAACTTCATTTGGTCTACCTTTAATTAGATGTGTACTTGAAGAAGTGTGAATGTAGAATTGAAACTGCACCTTATAGGATGCTGGTCTTATGAAAGAGAGATTAAAAAAAAAAAAGAATAGAATAGAACACAGTTTTCAGTGAAGTAGTTACAAACACAGACATAGAATTGCTGACTTCTAAAGGTCATGCTTTTGTAAATTGTTCATGTAGCTCTACGGAATGTTTCTGATCATAACAAAGAGAATTTCATCAAATCACACATAACTCTGCTCCGGAGTATGAAAAACATACATGAAATGTATATTATGTATAACAAATACGTGTTTAGTTTTTATATTATTCATGTTTCAGTTCTTTAATTTATTATTTAAAATGGAGTTACTGTAAACCTAGCAATATTAAACAAAAGTAGAAATCTTATCCCTTATGCTTAAGCTTACTAGATGAGGAAGAGAACAATGAATGCACTAATCTCGAGAACAATATATTAAATATAAAATATTAACTTGCGTTGAGTAGTTGCCTGAAGCCTTTTTTAGTAACACATATGAGAAAAGAGCAGGGGGAAAGCAAAACATTGTATTAAAATAATAAATATTTGCCACATGAAGTCACAATATGTACCTAACATGCTTTACGTATTTTAAGTCCATATAGAACCATCTGGTTATGATCGTCATCAGTCTATATTCATTTTACAAATATATACAGACATCTCATAAGTGATACATAGTGATTGACGTTTTGGCCGGACTCGGCCTTTTCAAGGTTACCAGTGATCATGGTGCCCAGCATATTTTAATTTAAGAGTCTTAAACCCCTTGGTTTTGTGGACAACCTGGTATACTCTATGGCAGGAATAGGCAACCTTCGATCGATGCCCCAGATGTTGTGTACTACATCCCTCATAATGCTGGCAAAGCATCATGGGATGTGTAGTCCAAAACATCTGGAGTGCCAAAAGTTTCCTATGCCTTCTCTAGGGACTTTGAAATGGATTAATAAAGTTATAATGGGCACTGATACATAAACTGCGGCAATCTTCCTTTTCCCACTCTTCTTTATTTGTTTACCATGAACCGTAAAAAGCACATACCACATGAAACCAAACACTTTGATGTGTTTAATCATGTTTCATTATGTAGAACCTACAATGTTGCCACAACTATTCAGTCTGTTTAGTTTGAGCAATGTCACTCCTCATCTTCAACTTCTATCACATTTTTATTCTCAAACCAAACTTTATCTCTAATGCTTACCCTCAAACTTGATCCCATCTTCATTTTCTCCCTGGGCCTATGTCCAGTATTGACATCATTCCTTTAATACCACATCTCATGTTCTTTGTTCCAGATTACACTGTGGTGTGCAATTGACAGGTTAGGAATAGCACATTATGGACTCTATCACACAGAGCAAAACTCTTTGGAACAGTTTTACAGCTACTACCCAAGCTAGTCACTAGATTGGCACAATTGATTTTTGTTTTACTTTTAAAAGAAACCGCCTTAGCAATACTGTCCCAATCTAAGCCTTTAAGGGCTAGAATAGGATGCATTGATAAAAGGTCTGTCACCCAAAGTATCTGCTTTATATAATATGTTCTTCCATAAATGTTTATATGTGTTTTGCTAATCATTTGTTATGTATACCTTCAGTGGTGTAACTGCCACGGTCACAAGGGTCGCAGTTGCGACTTGGTCCATCACTCCAGGGGGTCTGGCTGCCCTGTCGACTCTGCAACTGTGGACCAGCATTACTTCAGGGCCGGTGCACAGACTCACAGGCCAGGTGACCGGCAGGAGGAGAGCACTGTGCTGTAGCTTCTATCCACTGTGTGTGGCATGGCTGAGCAGACTGCAGTCTGACAAGAAGTGCTTACTGAGATCACTTCCTGTCAGACCAGGTAACGTGGTGAGCAGGTACAGGAGGGGAGGGAGTAAAACAAATGGAGGGGCGGGGGGCAGTAATGAGACATATGAAGGTGCTGGGGGGATGCAACACATATAGGGGCTGGGGGAATGTGAAACATAGAGGGGCTGGGGGAGGGTATGATACATATGAAGGGGTAGGGGGGAATAAGACACATGAAGTGGCTGGGGGAAATGAGACACATGGAGGGGCTGTGGGAGGGAATGACAAACATGGAGCGGATGGGGGGAAGGAATGAGACATATGGGGGAGTCCCCAGGGCAATTTTAACACCAGGGTTTCTAGTTATACCTCTGTATACCTGTATCTTTTTTAATTTATCAAACTCTTGCAATGAATTCTACCTCCAGAAGATAGCTCAGTTTGTAAAAAAATAAGATTTTACTTTAAAAAAGAGAAAAAAAATCTGTAGATGCCAATTTCAACCCGTGGGATAGTTACAATATTTTTAGTATGGTGAGAAGACCCAGGTAACCAGTATGCAGATATATTTCAAAAATCTGTCCTACATTTTGCTGTTTTTTTTTTTCTCATTTTTGTCCACTTTTTGAAGGAAAAGAACGAGTTTAACCAACTGGTTTACTTAATTCAGTCCAGCCAGCACTAGAACTGGCTAAGGGCATAAGTTTGAAATTTACACATGTATTGACTTAATTCTATATTTGCAAAAGCAAGCAAACACCTAGTGTCTCTAGTTCAATGGATGATTTGTGAACTTAAATTAGATGATTTGTGTTAACTTAATATATTCAGATGAGACACTTTCTTATTTCCTTAATTGCATTTTGACATTTTTCTGTTGAGAATATTTTCCCAAAATGTTTTTTTTTTTTTAAATATTCAAATATTCCTTTAATAAGAAATCTCTTCTTAACTAATAATATAATATATATTTATACTGTTGAATATTAATCTTTTTATTTGATGATTAAGTAACAGCAGCGTATTTTCTCTTTTCCATATGTATTTTTACTACATACTCAGGGATACAGCTTGTCTATTATTGCATTATTCTGCAGTATTATTTTTTTTCTACTAGAAGTAAATGCAGATGTTGCTGAGTGCCATATATTGAAAAAAGGAAATATTGTATTGAATAAAAATACAGGACCCTGTGGCATCTCCTTAAATACATACTTTGCATAAATAATTGTGAGCACTGTAGTTTACTATCAAATTATTTGTTTCTCTCACTTACAAGCCTAAATACTGTTTTCATTCCTCTGAGCAAATTACTGATATCCATATGTATTAAATCTGTTAATTTAGTTTTCTACTTTATTTTTATGTCTTATTTAAACAGCATTGTTAAGGAACACTGTATGACTAAGAATCTAGATTACTATTTCAGTGCCAATAAAAGTGCATCTAAAAGATTTCAAAGACTTGCAAGCCAGGGATGTATTCAGCCTTGACTGAATAGGTCTAGGATTGTGGCAAAAAACGGAAGGGTCAACAGGCTTTGAAATCATTAAAAAATGTTTGCTTTAAAAATTACTTTTGGTGGCTGTTGCCACCACCCTGTCCTCCCCTTGCCTGCCCCAACAACTCCCCAGCACTTAAAGCCAGGTTTAAGGTGGGGAATTAACTTCTCTCTGATTATGTGCTTAACTCAGTGTAGCAAACTGTGGCATGGTATTCAAACTGGATGCTCGGTTTACTGCTAGTAATTCGTGTGGCTGTTGTGAATGCTTAGCAGCATAGGCAGTGGGTGCCTCGATGCCAAGAAATATACAGTAATATAAGGTGCATCTGAAGGGAGAAACTGGAAGGAGTGTGTACCATCTGAAGAGGGTGGTCTAAATCTATGTGAATTAGTGTGTAATTGTGTGTCTGACTCTAATTTAACAATGCGTGAGTGGACATGCTGTTATCCACAAGCTCAAATATTCACCGCCAAGGCTGAGGGGTCCTTTCCACTGAATATTATCATTAGCACATTCAACCACTTCCTGAATAGTATACAAGCCCCCAACCGCTGCCCATAGGTGGGTGTAGGAGGGATATGTGCCCTTATATTTATTTTATTCAATATCCGTACTTGCTAGTGTCCAGAGACATGCCTGCGTGACATTCGGGGCCACAGGAAGGTTTAAAAAGTCTATTGTAGTAATATGTGGGTCTTATTGACCCACATAGGAATATTATTTATTTAATTATTTACTTGCTTATTTAATTTTGCTAGCAAGTGCTGGCCACATAACTTTTGCGCTGCTGCTAGCAATGCCAGTGGCCAAATAGCACTTAAAATTATAATTTGCGTGCATTAAAGCAAGTGAATGATTTGCAAACCTGTATCCTGCCAGGTGCATTTTGTCCCTAGTCTGTTTAATGTTCTGACATCACCAATGCTCCAGGATGATTGCTGCAGACTTGCTTCACTTAATCAAATTTCAACTCTATTTTAAGAAATGAGAATTGTCATTGTGGTCGTAATTCATTCATTTTCGCCAAATATTGTCCACCTGGACAAAATCATGTCTTTATTTAATAACCCTGTAACTTTTCTCACCTTTGTGAAAGTGTTAAACCAGCTCTGCTGCAGGAAAGAACAACTAATTAATGTGATGGAGAAATTGTGATATACTGGACACAAATCAATATGTATTTAATATTACAGAATGGTATTTACTGCTAGGGTTATGTTAGGGCTATGTAAATATAGTATTTGAATATATTTCAAAATAGATCTTCTCTTAGTTAAGCTGTGCCTTTTAGAATTCCCAATCTCTTAATCATCGGAATTTCAACTAGTCCAACTGAGTTTCATTACAATTCCATTTTAAATCATCATAAAGCATTCACATTGTTTGGTAACTGTTAACACGTAATGCCATTAATGCTTGCTTAATACTCTATCATGTATATCACGTGTTAGGTGGATATGTTCCCTCGTTTGATGGTGCCTTTTTATCTAATTTGCAAGATTGGACATGACATAGTGGAAATGATAGGGTTTATAACACAGGGAGAGTAGATTATTGTGATAAGCCTTTATCAGTCTGTGTTCATTTTATTCACTTTATGCATTCCAGTGAATTCTGCAAAACCTTTTACTCGAGAGAAGAGGCCATTGTCATTGCACCACTACTGCTCCAGAGTCAGCTTTACGAAAAACATTCTAAAGTAATACAAAATATAGTTGTATAAAAAAAAAATGAATTGGTAGAAATATGTACTTATAGTTGTTTCAAGGCCATTAAAAAAATAAATGCAGGTAAACAAAAATAGTAAAGAATTCAGGAGCTATATTGTTATGTACCATTTAATAAATAAATAAGCACATCAACTGTAGGGTGCTTTAAAAGTCAATGGAATAATTCAACAAAACAACGTCCCTTAGTGTTTAAAAATCAGAACACTTCTTTAAAAAAAGGATATATTGTCAGAAATGTCTCTTTTGGTTCTTTGAGCAGAGCGTGAAGGATTTTAAATGTTAGAAGCCTTTTTTCCTATACTTATATTTTCAGTTTATTCTGCCAGTTGACTGAAGGATCAAAATGATTTGGTGGTTCATTTCAGTCTGTGAGAACCTGACATTTCTGCTCCAGTGAGCTATTATCCATTTTATTCATACCTTTTCAAGACTATGGATCCCAGATCTCGAAGGTTGAGCTTTGGCTCATGTTTCTATGGAAGTTGTGGTGTATTGATGTCAATTTTAACTTTTTAGGGGTGACATATTTGTTAGTGTTGCTATATGACTTATTATCTCCAAACTGCTTTTCAAATACTGTTTCTTAGCCATGTAATCCTCTAACCAAGTACTTCAGAATTTTCAAATGATGACATTGCTCTTCAACAATATTAGTAGATATCACAGATATCCTATTAACATAGCAAATTAGTCCCGGGTTTGTAGACTACAGTGTAAATTTGTTGGAATTCCCCAATTCAGCTATGCTTCCAGTCTATTATGACGTAAAAATTTTAATTCACGTTTAATTTACATTATTTTTAAACACTTTGTTCTAAACGTGCTTGTGTGCTCTTCTAAAGCAACCTGAACACTTTAAAATACACTAGGGTATATATGATGTTCTCAATGTATAATCTCTTCTTTGCATAAATCCTGTAATTCTTCTTTTTATTTATTTTTTTTTCCAAGAATTCTGTTCTAAATCTATGTGAATTAGTGTGTAATTGTGTGTCTGACTCTAATTTAACAATGGGTGAGTGGACATGCTGTTATCCACAAGCTCAAATATTCACCGCCAAGGCTGAGGGGTCCTTTCCACTGAATATTATCATTAGCACATTCAACCACTGCCTGAATAGTATACAAGCCCCCAACCACTGCCCATAGGTGGATGTAGGAGGGACATAGAATTCAAGAATTTTATTCTGAATTAAAGTGGCATTGTCATACTGAATTTACTTTTCTCCTATTTCCTCTTCTCTTCCTTTCTCAGAATCTGTTCTTTTCTCGATTTTTCTGATCTAGCTTTCTCTAAAACATAAGACAAAGTAGCGACTACTTTGTTTTATGTATTTTTCCTATGGTGGACTTACTTTGACCAAGGGAAGAGCTTAAGTACATTCCATTTTATGTATCAAAGAAAGTTTTCCCACAATACTCGCCCTCCTCCTTGACACAGGAAATGGAGCTGACTTAAGCTCTTCCTTGTATCAGAAAATGGTAGGCGTAGGAAAAAATACTTAAGACAAAGTAGTCCCTACTTTGTCTTATGTTTTAAAGAAAACTAGATCAGAAATAAAGAAAAGAATAACATATTCTGAGAGAGGAAGAGAAGAGGAAACAATGGGAGAAAGGTAACTTAAGTATGACAGTGAAGCTTTAATATATGTTATGCAGTGATTTTCGGCCTAGTGTTAGGAATAATTTTTAAAAGTCCAATCTCCTACCTGGTTTCATTCTCAAATTGTATTTCTTCGGTATTTTTATGAAGCCTTGAAAGACTTAGCTTGTGGCTTGAATAATGTAACTTGACCCCAATGTGACTTTTGTGCGTTTTATGGTTGTTTCAACAGCACACCAATTAAATAAGCATATTTAGTGTAGACTTTCCTTTACTTAGTTCTTCTGTTCTTTACATGAACACAGCAGGAGAACCTTTAACTTATTGCCTTATGTGGTGATGTCAGTTATCATACTTTATTGCCATGTATATTAATTATATAGAAAAAATTACTCTTGCGAAAAATGTGTGCTTTCCAGAAAAGAAAGTAGGTTTTTAGAAAAAAAAAATGGAAAACTTGGAGAGCTAAAATAAAATCTGAATCAATTAACGTTATTAGGCTGTTATCTTGATTATATGCCAAAAGTGAACAGGGTTGTAGAGGCTCCTATTTCTTAGAAAATAGCAGAACATTTTTAAAATATAGGAAAATACTGAAATTAAACAAGACTTTAGATAGCTTTTATTTTAGTTCTTTGGTTTGTAAGCTTTTGATGTCAGTCATTAGTTCATGACAAAGTATGATGATTCTTTTTCCTTTTTTATTAAATTGTTGATACAATCCATTAGGTACAAACCCCATATTAAAGAAGGGAAAAAAATGTATTTGAAATTGAACATTCCTTCAGCTGTTGATCAATTAGCAGTGGAAATATATAAATACACATCATCTACTTCCTTAACATTAACCAGTTGACCACTATTTTTGATACATGAACAACGTCAACCTATCATTTAAATGTTATAAAAATCAGTACTTGATTTTCTTAATGTAATTAAAGAGATAATACATTATAAGTACATACAAATTAAAGTAAAAAGTACTAAAAAGAAGAAACATACAAAAATTATCATCTTTCATATCCTGTACTAAAATCTGTTAGCCTGTGAAATTTTTTGTAGATATATAAAATCATGGGTTTTTATTCCTTTAAAAAAAAAAAAAAAATACATTATTCTTCTCCTACCAGAAATACAGCAAAAGCGATACATTTTGTACAAGTAATTATTAAAGATAAATACATGTACATGTGTTCTGCACAAGTTATACTCACTCATGCATACATTTGCTCACTAAGCTTTCTCTATAAATGTCTGTGCAAAAAAAATTAAATTTGCAGTACTACCAAAAAAAAAAAGGAATGTCACAATACAACAAATTTTTTTAGTTTTCCAATCCTGAGGGTGATAGAGCACAAGAATGTAATGATATGTAAGGTTATAATAACCCAGTGTTATTATAAACAAGTGTTATGATAAACATATGCAAGGTTAGGTAACCCGTGCCATCCCAAATGCTCACCAGGATGCTCTATCAGTCCTTCAGATGAGGCCTACTCCGAATCTAAAAAAAATAGCTCAGCAAAGAAGTGTAAGCATTATTTATGGACAAGGATAAGAACAGAGATCATTTTGGCCGAACAAACAGTTATCGCTTCAATAAGCTATTAACTGTAATATTTAGCATGGACATCTACGGCAGCTCAGAAACACACAATGAGTCAAGATGATATTTAGCAGCTAGGAAGGAATTCAAATTCAGGTTGCCATATGACGAACACTTTATCAAGGTGTAGGAGATACATCAATGAGTTCTAATAAAAAACAAAACAAACAAAAAACAAGAGCAAGGTGATGATATTGGGCCATCTGTTTGAGTTACGGCCACATTTATGGGGTTATGTGTTCAATTACCAAGGAACAAAAATATAAGAATAAAAAAATGAAGTGCCGAAAGTAGATGTGCATATCTCACCTTGATGAGCAGTTTTTCTGGTGCAGCTTGTGATCGAAAGACAAATATCCTGCCGAAAGAAAGAGTACTAGACAAATGTCATATCTTGTTACCTCTACACTGAATTAATGTGCATAATAAATGCACTGAATTGAAAGTCAAGTAAATCCAGCATGAATGACTACCACAAACAGCCAACACTCTTTTATCTTGATATCAGTTGCTTAATTACTTAAGACATGTAAGACAATAAGTATTTCAGAACTATTAGCTTGCAACCATATGGTAAAGTCAATACCGCATGCTTGATTATAGCTTGTCAAGGTTTTTCTCAAAGTGGTTTAAACGTTGGCTTTTCTGTATCAATATTATCAATGCGTAGAAAAAAAAAATACAGAAGGAATTACACTATATTATAAAGATGTTTATATAACATTAAAAAGTTAAAAGAAACCTATACTTCACAAAGAAGTGCTTGCATATATAATACACTTGCATTGTGGTGAGTGCCTGAAAAAGAATGTTAATGTTAATATAAATAAATATTTGTTTATATTTTAATAATTTCCCAAAAAGTTTTACATTTATTACATTTTAGATTGCCCTAGCTTTTCTACTTTGATCCATTGACACATTTGTCATTTGGGGGAAATGACACCTTTTTTAAAAAAAACTCCATGCCTAACAAAGTAGCAATTCCTGCAGAATATCATGCATGCATTTCAGTAATCGTATTGTGCTGTATATTCAGTTTAAGCAGCTACTTCAAAAATAGTTGGGATTTTTTCAATTTTGTTTTCAAAGATTTTTTTTTTAAGTTAAATACAAATACAATGCTCAAATGTCACACTATATCATGGGAAAAGCCTTATACAAATTTGAGTGGCACAATACCCTTCCTCTACTGTAATCCAACACCCTCTTCTTGCAATTCTTCCCTCTTGTCCTTTTTGCTTGGATGGTTTTTGTCAATAAGCATTGAAGAAATTATACTGGAGAAGAGGAATGAGGATGAACTGCAGAATGTTAAAAGGGATATAATTACAATCTATTGTGCTACGTTTTTGTGATTGCTCATGTTTTTTACAGTTAAATGTGCACAGCCTAGGTGAAGATGCATTACATAGTGACAATAGACCTCAAATACAGCTTCCCAATAAAAAAAATTCAAATTTTCTTTTCATTTTATTGATGTGCAGCTTAATGTTTGGAGGTGGAGATGGGATGTAAGGTGAAGTATGACCCAAGTCATTTGACTATGCTGTGTGATTATCAAAACCCCCAGGAGATAGTGTAGACTTCTTTGTGTGAATCTCAAAACCCCCAGGAGATAGTGTAGACTTCTTTGTGTGAATCTCAAAACCCCCAGGAGATAGTGTAGACTTCTTTATAAATTCAACTAAGGAACTGCAAGTGACCCAAGTTTAAAAGATGGAACCAAGGTAAAAGATTCTTCCATGCCAGTGGTATTGCTATAATGGTGTTTAGTTCTAAGATTGCTTGGGTAAAATGTCTACATGTTAACAATCTAGTCAATGAGCCTAGAAATTAAAGGGAATGGGAATATAAATTATACAAACTGCAATAATCTACTTCAATTAGTTAATAGATCTTGGTGCCTGAAATGACACATGTTGATGTAATGGTAGAAGAATAAAAAAAATGTTTCTACAAAGCTAAATCATGTTGGATTACATCTATACTTTTTAATGTGTTTGGTTTGCTTTGATTATAAACAAATCAAAGCTAGATACATATTTAACCATACACTACATTTTGGAAAAATTGATAGGTCAACTTACAAACCAACATTGATCACCAGAAGTGGTCCACCCAACACTGCAGGTATTGATGAATGTTTTATATCTTTGCTCCATTCAGTCTTGAATATTCACAGCTATATGGATCTAAACATATAAACATTTTATAAAGTAAATCTTGTAGTGCCTGTACTTTTTATATATTTCACTTTGTATTGAGCACAGAGGTACAGATGGGTTCTTTGTTTATTTTGATTAGATAGGCTTGTGAATGTTATGTGCTTATGAGTCCCTTATTTTTCCTTATCATTAAGCACTGTAAATGTTAATATCCTTTAAAAGGTTAATTTGCCGAATTTTACATTTGAATTTGTGAATGTTGTAAAATATTAGTTTATTTAATATAATTGTTTATATATCTTTTACCTAGATATGGTCCATTTAAGCAATTTAAATAAACCGCTTGTAAAAAACATTGTAGGCCTATGTGTTAATTATCATCCCTTTAACCCCTTAAGGACACATGACATGTGTGACATGTCATGATTCCCTTTTATTCCAGAAGTTTGGTCCTTAAGGGGTTAAAAATGCCTGATCTGTATTACTTTGGATGTGCACTATTGATTTTTTTTGTTTTCTTTTGCTCATGGTCAAAAAACACAACTGACTTGGAACAAATTGGAAAAGGTATGAAGTTCCATTAAATATTCAAACACATTGAAATATCTACATTTCATCTGTACAGAGAATAAACCCATTACACTAGGTAGGGTTTTTAAAATCCATATTTAAGAGTAAAAGCTTTAGGATAATGTCAATGGTTTTAATATGGGACATTTAACTCTAGAGATGTTTATGTAAATCTTGAGGTCTACTTTTTAGTATTCTCCATTAATTTAAGTCATTCTATTGACCTCAGACTGATGTAAGACTGAGTTGATAATGGTAGATATCAAACCCATCAGTTGGAGCTTTTAAATTGAGTTTTCTCTACATTCTGCCCTAAACACTAGAGTTTTAGAGTGTTAGCTAAATATAAAGTGCTCCATTTAGCCATTCGCTTTTAGATTGGAGAGTCTTCTTACTAATCTCTATTATATACTCTAGTGAGAAGCCCTTTATCTGTTATTAAATCACAATTACTGTAATATTCCTAGATGAATTCTGAACGTAATTAAAGTTTACATCCACCTACAATGAAATACATATAACTGCTAATCCCGGTCGGTTTAAAATAGATGATTGTGAAC
The DNA here is from genome assembly GCA_933207985.1 of Pelobates cultripes. Lineage (NCBI taxonomy): Eukaryota > Metazoa > Chordata > Amphibia > Anura > Pelobatidae > Pelobates > Pelobates cultripes. The sequence continues at coordinate 34,957,900 of OW240920.1, read as the reverse complement.
TATATGTCTATATCAATGAGATTATTTTGGGTCTTAAGGCTCATTAGCCAAAATAAGGAAAACAACCACACCACTTGATTCATATCAGCCAGCATTATATTGGCTCTTGCCATCTCTCTAATGAATGAGCACATCTAGATGCAAGTGGAAAAGTACATTTTAAGAAAACAGAAGATGTTCATAAAACATGCTATATACTAAGTCGATAATGACTAGATCATTTTAGTGCTTAAAGTCTGATTTATCAAGCTCCTGGGATCAGGAATATTATAAAGATTAGTGTCATAAAAAAGAAAAGCGCTTGAAGCTTTTGAAACTAGCTAAGCTGATTAATAAGAACATCTTTGCTGTAATGTTTTTCATGTGGCTGGGATAAAGTCTATATCATGTAAGCAGGAGAGAGACACGAGACCTTTAGGATGCAACCTTGTTGTTCATCAATATTCATACACAACTCTTCTGCCTTTTCATCTCCTAATTTGAGAAGAAGCATCTTGCAAGAGTTTCAGACGTCAATTTTATTAGACGTATGCTATGATTAATTGTTCTTTCTGCAACATTAAGTGTATGAGCTGTAAAGTCATCGAACCTTTTCAGCACTATACAAACCTACAAGGCATTGCAGAATTTGTCTATATCAGTGCATTAGCTTAGATGTTTCTTTTGTATTCTGCTCCCATGTATGTGAATGGAATATCGATTGACTTTGCTCTAGTTGTGATCAGGATAAGGTAGCTTGAAGCTTTGAATGAGCTATCAAACTTAAACCATGTTTGGTGTGATTTTTGTCTTTACATGATCTCAGATGACTTGAAGCTAGACAGGCAATGTTGCAAGTCTGTAAGCAACCTTAGATTTGCATATAGTTGCATCCCTCAGGCAAACCATCTATGATACCCAGCACTTGGTGTTTCTAATGTACCACAAACTAAAATGCAATTGAGGACCTGAACATTGGTTTTGCTCTGCAGAACTAAGTAGGGCAGGTTTTAGTATTCCATATCTGTCGTGTAAATCAGTGAATGAAATAGTGTGCATAAGATGCACTTGAACAAGCATCAACAGAGTGTGTAAATTAAGTTTTTCTCCATGTTTCGTGAATGTTTTACATTTTTTACCACTGTATAAATCAACAGAATAGATGTAAGTCGCTGTAAGTCAAATTTGAACGTATTTGAACGTATACGTATAGAATCGAAGGATAAATGTGAATCTCTAGCTAGTGGTCACAGGTTTGCAGGGATCCCAACAACCTGATTTAAATATATTTTATTGTTTACCAGCCAGGCTAACAGTGGTTTATTCTATCTTTTGAATTAAAACTGGAAATATTGGTAATAGATTTTATTTTGCTTTTTATCTTGGTCATTAAATGGTACTCATTATGTATTTTTAAAGTGTACTTGTCATGGTACACACAACTTCAGAAAAAAAAATATATTTTATCTAGAAAATATATAGATTGTTTAATAAATGTATCAAACTATATAGTTCCATTCCCTCCTACCAATCATTTCTTAGTGGGCTATGCTTAGACTGGAAGAAAGAAGATTTAGTCTAAAGGAAAGGGAAAGGAAAGGTTTTTCTACCATAAAAATGTGGAATTCTCTGCCTGAACAAGTGGTTTTATCAGTGTCTGTATGTATGTTTAAACAGCAACAGATGCATTCTTACAGAAACATAATATTCAAGGATATAATTTTTCAACTCTAGGGTAATAGTTTCTTGATCCAAGGATAAATCTGACTGCCATTCTGGGGTCAATAAGGATTTTTAACTAGTTTGTTGCAAAATTGGAAGTGCTTCAAACTTTTTTTTTTTTTTTTTACCTTCTTTTGGATCAACAGCAAAAAACAGATGTGAGGAAGGTTGAACTTGATGTACACATGTCTCTTTTTTAAATACAAAAAGATAAGTCCTGCACTCACTCCCATCACTCCTGGGCGGCAGCAACGACCACAGCACACATCAGCCGCAATACATACAGTAAAACCAAAAGAAAAAGTTTCCTGCGCTCTCTCCTAAATCCCTATGTATATTTAAACACGTCTCTTTTCAGCCTATATAACTATGTAACTTCTATGGCCAAGTATACTTTTAATTCATATTTTAAAATCATTGAATATAGGGTTTTTTTTTTTTTTTTTTTATATTGATGAGAAAGTCTGGCACCCCCGATTCTAATAGTAGTATTGTACACATATCTTTTTAATATTAAAGACAATGAAGATAAATATACATCTTGCTTAAAGTACAGAAAACACTTCTAAAAACTTTACTGTACGAAAAAGCAGTCGCACTGAAATGATCAAATTCAATATCACAAAACAAAAAAAAATTACAGCATACCATCTGGTGTATCAGAAAATTGTATAATTTGCATACCATGTACAAAAACATGTTTAAATTGTAGAAATATGTTTGCTATGCCAAGCGCGTTTCCAAAATATATAAGAAGCACAACAGGATTGTTATCTAGACATATGTACTTTTCTAATGCACAAAAATAGATATGAGCATTGTCAGCTGTTCTGATAAATTTAGATATGTCTTATGTGATCACGACCTTAGAATAAGTTCAAGACAAGGAACAATGTATGAGAAGAAGGATTTAATAAAATGCAATAACAAAAAGTTGGTGTACGCTGGAATGTGCTGCCTCTTTCCCTCTGGACATGGTTCCATGGGTGCAAGTGCAATGGCACCTGCATATGACATCAAACCCTATCTGTCTTTACCACTGTATCTAATGGACACCAGATAGGCTGCCCAAGAGCCTAGCTTGCTCTCCTTTTTATGGAACTTTGATAACAATGTAAATTAAAGAATGGATTTTGAAACTATGAAGTGTAAGGATGGTTGTCGTACAGGGAGGCTGGGAGCAATGACCTAATTTAACCTTACTTTAGCGTGATGATTGTCTCTCTTCTTGATTTTTAGAAAAAGTCAGAGGTGTATTTAAGACTATTCTAGTACATTAATTACATATTGAATAGACTAGAAATTAATATGTTGATTTAGAGAAAATGTCCTGTCTTGAAGAAACTTTCCTTAACAGCCACTTACACCTTTGCTAAAAGTGCCCGGGAGCAGTACGAGAAGCTATCGAACATGTACAACAACATGAGCAAGCTCTACGATAATTTAGGAGATTATTTCATCTTTGATTCCAAAGCATTAAGTGTGGAGGAGTTCTTTGGGGATCTTAGCACCTTCCGTTCGCTTTTCCTGGTGAGTAATAATTTTAAATGTTTAACTGTACCTTTAATAGCAATTACAAACAAGCAAAATTATTTCATGAAATGACAAAAATTTTAATTGGTAAAAAAAATCACTTCTTAAAGAAGAGCTGTCTCTTCCTGTGATTTTTAATATTAGGTTTATTACAAAAGTTTGATTTGTGAGGTGTTAAAAATTAAACTAAATTTAGAAATCCACACCTCTTTATCTTGCAACTGGGAGCCTCCATGTTAACTCTCTGTCAATAATTATTATATAAACTATGACTTTTGCGCCTAACCATTAGAATAGAGAGAGCATGCAGAGAAGAGGAAATATATGTTTCTATTTCTCATCCTCTTTTGCAATGTTTACCCTTTGTTTTGTCTGAACTGGATTATGGTATATTTTTCTAAATATTTAATACAAATGTAAAATAAAACAGAGCATATTATAAATAGGTTAACACACATTATTGATAATTTTTAATATTTTACTCTATGGTGTAAATTGAAAAGAAATGACAGTTCACTGTTAAAAGTCTATTCAATAAATAAAAATACATACTGTTTTTACCTATTTTGCAATTAAAGATGAGGTTTTCTAAAATTATAAACTGTGTTGCATGTAAAACTGTACTTAAGATATTCAAATTTGATACTTAATACTACCAGAAGGAAAAAAAAAAATCCATAACTACCTTTGCTATTTTAATCTAGATTTTGTTTTCCAATGTGTCGCATATTACCGTTTAGTAATAAAACCCAATAATGTACTATGGCAATAGAAAAAAACAAACAAAACTAAAAAACTAAAGTGATTGAAATGCTATTTGCAGTTTCTACCAGGTTTTATTAAACCGTATATATTCTAATAAAAAATAAATAAAATAGCTAAAAGTGTGCCTGTAAGAAGGACAAAAATAAAACTCTCTCATGCACAGAAATTTGTGTTCATGTAGAGAAAGCACTGACTACGTTGTAGAAATGTTTTTAAAAGTATTCTCTTTGCAAATGCAGCAAAATAGATTTGCTCAACTCATAAGGATTATAGTATGAAATCTATAAAATATACAATATATAAGATATACACAACGTCTGTTTTGTCCTGTGTACCTAATACATGCTTTTTACAGTTACTTGATTAGCATTGCAATTTTGTTTATGCTTTTAACCATTGCAGCTAGTATCAAATGATATGGTTTATGTTTGTATCCCATTACATGGATGTCTGGATAATTCTAATATTGTGAGGCTGTCTTCTTTATGACATATCCCATACACACACACACACACACCTGAATCATTCATACATTCCTTCATCTGGTTTTGTGTTCAAATATTTATTTAAGCATTTTGTTTGCAGTAGAAACATTCCTTTTGTCTGTGTGTGTGTGTGTGTGTGTGTGTGTATATATATAAATATATATATATTGATCCAATTGATTTCATGTTTTGCTCATGCAACAGACAGCGGCAGGTAGTCTGATTCCTAAGAGCTGAGCACTATTGTGCCTGAAATAGATATAGAACTTTGCTTTTAGTTGATGCACAAAACAAACATTTATATTGTAAAGAGATATAGAAGTAAGGAGCCCAGCAAATTACAAAATAGGAGACTACAGGATGTGTTCCCTAACTATGAATATGCATTCTGCTATGCAATTGTAATGACCACTAGACTCAAAATCTATAGCACTTTTAAAGAAAGAAGACCATTTAAGAAGGTTCAAAAAACAAGAAAGTCATCTAGTTAATCTATTTTTTAATCTGGTATATCTGTATAGGCAATCCCACCCAGCATTATCCTCAATATCTACTCAGTTATACACCCTTGCAAACAATTTTTTATGGCCCTATTCTACTAAACTTGAGAGATTTGGGTAACTGTTTGTGTATTTAGTGGGACAGATGTTTCAACAGGTCTGTATCTATCTGCTTAATACAATGTATCATGTCTTCTCACCATAGGTAAAACAGTCAGAAGGACCAGTTTACTATGATGCACTGTAGAGTGCAGAGTTTCTGATTACTTAAAGGAGCACTATAGAGTCAGGAACACAAACATGTATTCCTGACCCTATAGGGTTAAAACCGCCATCTAGCCACCCTGGTACCCTCATGCCTCCCTAAATATATTAAAATCTTACTTGTATTCAAGTCTGGGGCTGTTTACATTGTGTATGTTTTCTTTAGACCTACCCACTGTTGACATCATCAGAAGTGGTAGCCTGATCCAATCACAATGCTTCCCCATAGGATTGGCTGAGACTGACAAAGTGGCAGATCAGGGGCAGAGCCAGCACAATTTAAACACAGCCCTGGCCAATCAGCATCTCCTCATAGAGATGAGTTGAATCAATGAATCTCTATAAGGAAAGTTCAGTGTCTACATGCAGAGGGAGGAGATACTGAATGTTTGGATGCATTTTAGGCAGCCATGACCCAGGAAGGATCTCTAACAGCCATCTGAGGAGTGGCCAGTTAAGTTATCACTAGGCTATAATGTAAACACTGCACTTTCTCTGAGAAGACAATGTTACAGCAAAAAGCCTGAAGTTAATGATTATTTTTTACCAGAACAAATTCAATAAGATGTAGTTGTTCTGGTAACTAAAGTGTCCCTTTAAATCCTTTTAGTGAAATAATCTAAATGATGAGGATGCAACACTATGTTCTTATGAATATGAGTTTATTCCTTCCAAGTATGGAACCCACAAGAGGTCTTTATCAAGCTCGAGAGAAAGCATTTTTTTTAACCGATGAACTGTGTGCAGCAAATTCTCCACCTGTATTGTGTGTAACGGTAATATGGTGCAGAGGACATTAAACCCGCAGAACATAGTTATAATTGTTGTGTTTAAAGCAAATGCTGCTTAAGTGGAAGAAGCTGTTGGTTTATGGAGTTTAACCTGGAAGAACTGCGATAGTACTGAGTTTTTCTCGAGTTCTGATTTAAACAGCAGCTCTCCATAGATTTTTCATTAAGATCTGCATCTTCAAGACTCATACTATGAGACCAATCATGCTGAGTGCTGCCACAGAGTTATGGAAAAATCTATACACTTTTTCAGACAATCAACAGGTTAGGTTAAGAATGTAGCTGCTGCTTTGCAAATAGATCGTCTATAAATCCAAAACCTGCATAGCCTGTTAGATTTAGCCATACAGAAGAAAAAAAAGCAAAAAAAACCTTACATTTCTAAAAGTTGAGATCAGAAAATTGGAGCAGTCACCATGGAAACCAAGTAAGTGAATAGGGCATTCCATTGATGACGACTCCACTTTTATTGCTTTATTACCAGTTTTTCAGATTATAACATGTTTATATGTCTCCCCAAGGTTGCTGTTAAATAGATAAAATATGGTTACATGCAACATATACAAATAGCTTGGTATGGTGCAAGGCTACAGTCCCAGCACTGAGTATTAAAGTAAAATAGTTTAACTAGCAAACTAGCATTAGAGTTACCAAGAACTAGCATGCATTAGGACAACAGAAATACTGATCTTATAAAAGTAAGTCAAGAATTGATGCAGTAAGCTCACATAAAAGCAGGGTACATTTAAAGGGATAGACTGATTAAGAAAGGAACTGGTGATAGACTTTCAAGGGACATTCAAAGCACCATAATCACTACAGTACTCTTTTTGATTGCGGCTGACTGTGAAAACACATGTCAAAAAATATTTTTAAAAAAGCAGACCTGTATTCCTAATGCCACAGTGTCCCTGACCCTAGAATTACATTCATCTCCCCCATTTGCAAAAAAAAAAAAGTATTCACCTCTTTACAGGACTCTACAAAACGCTCTCTGCCTCATGCAATGTTACAGAGGAGGCATGAGCTCTTCCTGCATGGACCTAATGCACATGCACAGCATATACAAATACATGTGTGCATTCATGCTTGTATTCAATGCCTTTCTATTGGCTTCCACGTCACGTGAATGAGTTTTAATTGTCTCAAAAGGCTTTTAGTTTGACAGTTTCTTTAAAAAAAAAAAAGAAACCTGCAAAGTTTTACATTGAGGGTTAAAAGGACAGGACCACAGCACTAAGACCATCTCATTGAGATGCAGTGGTCTTTGTGACAATAGTGTCCCTTTAATATATTTTGTATATTTTTGGTTAGACAATAAAACATGTCCTAAAATTCATAGTATGTAAACAATAGTTTGCCATGGAACATGTGAAGAGATGTCTATAACACATCATATATTGCACTGCAGAGACTTTGACTAGCACTGAGAAGTTTCCTAAGATCCTGTACATTTTTAGATCTTGCTCATTGATTATATTTTTTATAATGCTGCGGATTGTTAGTGTACACCGTCCAGTAGAGTTGCTTAAACCTGTATATCACTGAAGCACATAGTTAACAGCCATAGTTTTATGGAATGGGTCATATCCTCAGTGCTCAAGGATAAAAAACAGTAAGAGAAATACACTTTTATATTTATAGAACCGAATTTTGCAGAGAATGGAATGTGCTGCCACTAGGAATGTCTGGTGAAATTGCTAATAATTTGTCTTTTGTTCACAGTGCCTTATACCACAAAACAAGATTATTTTGCAGGATACACTGTGAATACTTATCATTAAATGGATATGCCTTGTGCAAACTGTGTGCCTGTGTCATAAATAGTGTATAACCACTGTGGTACTTGGCAGATGTGGCCAAAATAGTAAAAAACTAAAAGTTAGCATTTAGTAATTTTAAAAAAACCAAGAGTGAGGAAAACAGAATGATCTATAAGATTAGGCAGAAAGAGGCTAAGCAAGTTATAAAAGCTTCCAAATCACACACAGAAGAGAAAATAGCAGTCAGTATAAAAAGGAGACAACACAGTTTTAGATACATAAATGAGAAAAGGAAAGTAAAAAAAAGATTAGTTGGATTAAAAACAAAAGAAGGAAGGTATGTAGGAGAGGATAAAGGTCTAGCTGACTGCCTCAATGAATATTTTTGTTCAGTATTTATAGATGAAAATGAAGGAAAGCCTCAGTTAGGAAAAAGGACAAGTGAGTCATTTGTTACATATGAGTTTACAGAGGAAGAGGTTCTATTTCAACTGTCAAAAGTAAACACAAATAAGCCAATGGAACCTGATGGAATACACCCAAAGTTATTAAAAGAGCTTAGTGGTGTACTAGCAAAACCATTAACAGATTTATTTACCCAATCATTGTTAACAAGAGTAGTCCCAGAAGATTGGAAGTTAGCGAATGTTGTTTCCATTCACAAGAAAGGTAGTAGGGAGGAGTCGGGCAACTATAGGCCAGTAAGCCTTACTTTAGTAGTGGGGAAAGTAATGGAAACCATGTTAAAGGATAGGATTGTTGAACATCTAAAATCACATAGATTTCTAGATCAGAGACAACATGGGTTTACGTTAGGGAGATCATGCCAAACTAATCTTATTGATTTTTTTGATTGGGTAACTAAAATAATAGATCAGGGTGGTGCAGTAGACATTGCTTATCTAGATTTCAGTAAGGCTTTTGACACTGTTGCACATAGAAGGCTTATCTATCAACTGCAATCTTTAAGTTTGGATTCCAATATTGTTGAATGGGTAAGGCAGTGCTGACTGACAGGCAACAGAGGGTTGTAGTCAATGAAGTATATTCAAAGCATGATCTTGTCACCAGTGGGGTACCTCAGGGATCTGTACTTGGACCCATTCTCTTTAATATTTTTCTTAGTGATATTGCAGAAGGTCTTAATGGTAAGGTATTTCTTTTTGCTGATGATACTAAGATATGTAACATTGAACTTTAAATGGTACTGTCACTTACATCTGCTTTGCACTGACATCCATGTAACATAATGCCACCTTGTATCTTAGACAGCTCATCTATTGAGATATGCCATAACAGCACACATGCTCATAGCATCGATGTTTACTGAACAGTAGTGGTTAAATTATGTTATATTGTATGCTCTGGTCCAGCCAGGGCAGCCAAACATACAGTGTAAATTAAACATTACAAACATTTTGTTATGATAATGAAAAAATGCACAACTTAAAGGTAACTTTTAGTTAGCAATTCATTTGAAAAAACACATCTTTAAATAAACTGAATATGCCCACTGAATGAGATGTGCTAAGGTGGTTGACTTTTATCAATACATAATATACACTGATCAGCCACAATGTTAAAACACCTGCCTAATATTGTGTGGATCCCCAACAGCCCTGATGAGTTGAGGCATGAACTCCACAAGACCTCTCAACGTGTTCAGTGGTATCTGGTACCAAGACATTAGCAGCAGATCCTTTAAGTCCTGCAAGTCGCAAAGTGGAGCGTCCATGAGGCCAAGGAAGCAATTTGCCTCAATCCATTCTTGAAAACTTTTTCGGTGTACGGTGCACATTATCCAGCTGAAAGAGGCAAATGTCATCAGGGAACACCATTGCCATAAAGGGGTGTACGTGGTCTGCAACACTCTCTATGTAGGTGGTACGTGTCAAAGTAGCATCCACAAGAATGCCAGAACCCAAGGTTTACCAGCAGAACATTGTCCAGAGCATATCACTGCCTCTGCCAGCTTGCCTTCATTGAATAATGCATCCTGCTGTCATCTCTTCCTTAGGTAAGTGAGACACATTCACCCAGCCATCCACCTGATCTAAAAGAAACACTGACCAGTCTGTGGCTACACAGCCCCATAGGTCGCAATCTGCAATTTGCTGTGTGTTCTGGCACCTTCCTATCATTGCCAACAATACCTTTAATAGCTCTTCTGTGTAATCAGATCAGACAGGCTAGCCTTCACTCCTCACATGCAGCAAAGAGCCGTGGGTGCCCATGACCCTGACACTGGTTCACCAGTTGTTTTTCCTTGCACTGCATACCTGGAACACCCCACAAGATTTGCTGTTTTGGTGATGCTCTGACACAGTCATCTAGTTAACTTTATTTGACCCTTGTCAAAGTCACTCAGATATTTTCACTTGCAAAGGTTTACTGTTTCCAACTCATGAAATTAATTCACTGTTTAGATTACAATATATCCCACCCCTTGATAGGGGCTAATGTAATAATATATTCAATGTTATTCACTTCACCTGTCAGTGTTTTCACCTGCTGTGGCTGATCAGTGTATATAATATAATATATATATGTATGTAATAAAATATTAGTGGGAATCTGATTGTTTGCGAAGATTTTTTAATTTGGCAGTGTACCTAGGTAAAGGAACAGCATTTGACCCTGAATGCTTGTTCATCACAATGCTTGCACTGGTTAGAAACAGATACATTAAATGCAGACAAAAAAAGTTAATCAGACAACACAAGGAACAGAGAGAATAACAAATGAAAGCAACGTGATACAAATTTTCGATCAGGCAAAAGTGTTGGATGTAGATAAAACATGTAAGCACAAATTAATCTTTAAAAACAATAATTTCAACAACAACAATGTGTGTTTTATCTCAGCTCAAAATTGAAGTGTGTCAGAAAGATGACACTTGCTCCTGAGGGATTCTTGGTGACTTCAGAAGCTATTATGATGAAAAACAGTTTTTCTTTTTTTGTTTTTTATTTTTATTTTTATAAATCTTAAACAATCAGTGTCACTCCAAAAACTAACTTTTGTTCTTCTGATTGAGACGTGAAAACAGTAGTAGTCCCTATGGAATTTTCCTTTTATATATTGTTTTTCAGCAAAATGTTCTTTATAAATAAATTATTGCATTATCATTGAGCAGCAGGTGATAGAAGGAAAGAAACCTGTGGGATGCGAGTTGGAGTTTCTCAATTGCTTTGTGAACAGGTAGAACTATTGATTATAAACATATCCATCAAACTGTGCTGTGGCGTTGCTTATAGAGGAATCTTTTCCTTATTTTTTTTTCTATACCCAGAATCCTCTGCATGGATCTGAAGTCTATAGACAATGATCAATTATAGTTGTTAAAGAGACAGATGCTGGAATAATTAGGCCACGTTTACATTATGAGGGCAGTAAACACTGCAGGTGCTCTGAGATGAATATCACAGTTTGTTTCTTGCAAGTGAGAATCAACCTGTGTAAAACAAATGTGCAAATCTCAGTGGTAATGTGCTAAATACCCATAAGGATGTAATATGCAGATTGCTAATTAAGAAAGTGATTACACAGATGTATCAGCTTGCATTGAGGTCCATGCAAATGATCCCTCAATATTTTCATAGACAGATAGGAAACTGTCTGGAGTGTAACGTCCAGTTTGCGTAGAGTATAACCTAGCATTTTCATGAGATTCCATTTCTAGGCTACATGTTATTTCCTCCTAACTAGCAATACAAAAATCAGTTGATGTGGCAGTTCTCAGCATCTTGCCCCAAAGCTTTGAACAGCAATAATGCAAAAACGGGAAAAACACAAGCATATTTTATTAAGTGAATGTTGTTTCAGCAATATTGTTTATTCCATCTTTGAGAAAAAGTGTATAATAAGGTTAAATATATTAAAAATAGTGTAATTTGTTTAAAGACCAGGTTATTGCTTAAATTAAATAAATATATAAGACCTACTAAATAAGGACAACCCTTATCTAGGGTTAAGTTTTACCTACTCTCATGTCCTAGTTCAAATGATTATTTAACCATTGCCAGAAAAAAATAAGTATTTCAATTCTTCTGAAGACAATATGGCACTAGGCTTCTGGCATTACTAAATCCATATGAATTGCTATTGCTGCAAACTGTTCACCAAGGAACAAGCCAAGTTACAGATTTATCCAAGCTGGTGATAACTGATCATATTATTTATTAGAAATAAACATTCACAAATCGGGTTGACTTTAAGATAAGCGGACGAACAGGATCAACATAACATAACAACATTTCAGTACTGACTTGGCTCTACAAGTGGACATTTTTCCCAACACTCACTACGTCTTGATAGTGAACTCATACAACAGATACTGGTAACCACCGCTATACAAACATCCTTCCAATAGATGCAATGTATGCTGATTGGCCAGATGTAATTGATCGCCATCATTATATTGATATCAACAAAAACTTGTAAATCGTCTGGACGCGTTAGACATTCCTACAGCCTCCACCTTTGTATTGAATGGACCTTCCATATATTTAATTCCTAAGTCTGTTCTTGCAGAGGCTAATATATTATTGTGACAGCAAAGTGATTAATAATGAGATTTCTTGAATAGTTACCAACAAGCTAAAAGTCCTGAAGGCTAAAGTCGAGATATTAATGATCAAGAAAGAGGATCAGGTGAAGAGAAGAAATGTATTTCATTAAAAAACTATTGAAATGCAGATTATAATCCCTACCTATATATCTGAAGTGCAAAGTGAACATAGCTGTGCATGCTAAACAAAGTTAATGAAAGGTATAGCCCATATAGAATGTATAACTGCTATGTAGTTTTGCACAGAGATTAACTGATAGCCTATTGGCCAATTTAAAGAGAAACCATCAACTTTTTATTGGTAATGATTTTCCTTTAAACCAACTTGGTAAAGCCTATTGAAGTGTTAAACAAGGAATATGTTGTGAAAGTAAATAAAATCACTCTGCCATCATCTTCCTATTATATTATGTGTAATGTATAAGCCCTGTTTAACCGCTTTTAGTGATCATATGCTTTCACAAGAAAAATGCAGGGAATCATGGGATTTTACAAGTGCCACGCTTGAGAAATGTGGAACAGAGAGACGGAATTGCCTTTTAGGCGATATGATGTTTTGGGAATAGTGGGTTAATAATAAACTATCGCTCCTTGTGTTGAGTAAGCCACTGTCTACACAGTCACTTAATATTACAGATAGCATTTTAAATTAAGCAACAACTGTTCACTCATTCAATCTCCTCTGTCAGCTTTGTTTATTGACACCCTAAACCACTGCAGGTCAATGTACGGGAAAATGTTGGTTATTTATGCCATGTCCGATTGGATAAGACATTAATTAATCTAATTTCATCAGCCAATACTCCAGTCTTTTAATGGTAATCCAATGAAAGCTGGCTGTAAATTGAATTGATCACATGAATGCTTTCAACCTTCAAAGAAACACACATTATTCTGCTTTGCAAGGTGATATAGTTTATAGTGTTAAAAAAAATCCATTTTACTATTGTAGTTAAAGCTAGGGATATCTGATAAGTTCATTTTGGAGATCGCACAAAGTGACAAGCTGGGCAAAATTACATGTTAGTAATGGACTGATATCCATTATTGGCCAAATAAGAAAATAATTTTCTAATTTTCTCCTACTATAATGTCCACATGACTCCAGACTATCATCCAAAAAGTAGTGTATGTGTTTGTGTAACTCTAGATGAGGATAATACTCAGTTATACAATTTTCTTTTTTTAACTAACACATTTTTCTTTTTTAAATTAAGCTTAAAGGATATTGAGGTATTTCACATCTTGAGAATACTTCCACATCTTGATAACAGCCATGTAAAGCATTAAAGAGAATAACAAAGAGAAAATGCTTTAAAAACTGGAATGTTGTTACCGACTGTTGATATCACACACATTTTTAGAGCAGGTGCTCACTGAGTCTGTCAAGGGTTCATACTTGCACTTCCAGCGTTTTCCTAAAGAAAAATAGGGAGGACTAGTCCCTGAATCCAGACTTGTCCTTTCATGTCTTCTGTTCCTTCTGCTCTGGCAACAGGGACCATAACTGTCGTCCATGCAGAATTCTATCCCCTGCCCGATATACCTTCCTGGCAGGATTGATCGCTCTGCCCATGTCTTCCACTCAAGTGTGAATCAATCTCTCTGCCAACTCCCGTTCAGAGGAATTGATACTTTGCCTACCTGTTCCAGTTAGGCAGGAATCAACTCCTCTGGAGTACCAACATCATTTTTTAGCGTTGAGGCCTAGCTCTTTGCCTACAGGTCATATGACTCTGTAGCCAATCCCATCTACCACAAAACAGTGCAGAAAGATGACTGGCCCTTAGACTATGTCACTGGACTCCTGGAAAAAAATTCTTAAAAGAACTAAATGATATCTTTCATTTTAAACATATATTAACCTTCAACAATTAGTCTACTGCATCTACTTCAGTTCTAACTAACCATCTACTAAACATCTCACCAATCCCAAAATACATGCCAACTACCTTTTGACCAATATATTTTTTCAGATTGTAGTCTGAGTACGCATTTAACAAAGTGAGTATTACATTTGACCATTTTTATGTTGGAGAACTTTGCAGGGTTCTCAAATCTTCTGTGTGTGTTTGCCTCTGTGTCTCAAGCCGGGCATTGTTATTCTATTTATTCAATGTATCCAGTGCAGTGTACTTTGTAGATGCTATATAAATAAGTAATAACATAGATCAATGTTCCTCCCTTCAAACTACATACAATAAATAGAAAATCTACGGTAGTCGAGGAAAATGATTAGAGACAAATAAAATATGAAATCTGTATTAATTAAAAATGATACAGAGAACAGAAAAAAAAAATAGAACGGATATACTATACAGGCTGCATGAATACTATTCTATAAAGATACAAAATTATCAAAATCACCATCATCAACATAATAAAAGGAAATATTAATCAAGCTACCTATAAGAAATGTCAACAAATAAAGGGTTAACGGATTGCAAGATACAGTAACCGACATTTTGGCAAAGAATGTCTATGTCTAGGGAGGTGTGTATAACATAAACTAGTTAATTTCCCAGGAAACATTTCTGCATCAATTCATTCTGTTTCCGTGTTTAGATAGGACAATGAGTGCACAGCTTGTTAAATGAACAGGTTTCCGCAACAAAGAGAATATTTCTCAATTTAAGGCTAAGTGGTAGAGACTGCAGTCTAAACTCCAGATTGTATTTTTAGCAGTTGCAGAAACCAACCTCCACCTTAACCCGGAGGGAGAAGCCACCCTGCATTATAACTGCATGGCTGCTTTCCGTTCTAATGTGACTTCCAGTATCATGGGAGATATGTACATTATCATCTCTATTTTCCTGCCTGCTATGTTAATAATTTACCTACCGAGGTGTCTTCCAGCAGAATGTCTGCATACAGAGATGTGTTTCCTTGTCAGATCTTAGATACGTACACAAGTAGGATGCGTTTCTGCTTGATTTGCTTTCTTTCTCAACACAGTACTTTTTTTTTTTTTTCTTTAACACACACAAATTGCAGCCGTGAACCTGTGATTTATTCAAATCATGTCATTGTGCTGTCTTCTTTAAAGACTTTAAAGAGATCCAAAAATTAACGTATTTCATCAGCGTTAACTAGTTACCCAAACAAAATAAAAACCGTTATATAAACCCTTTCATTAAAAGCATTTTAACACATTTGGACCGGATTGTCCTTCTGGATTGCACAGTGTGATATTCCAAGGGGCCTTAACCCCTTAAGGACATAACTTCAGAAATAAAAGGGAATCATGACGGAATATTTCCGTCATGTGTTCTTAAGGGGTTAATGTCTCAGTGTGCATCATTTGGACACTTTTAGACTTAATTCTGTCTCACTTTCAGTCTTCTGGTTTATAATGTATTCAGAACCCCACACTGACATTTTCCTGTAATACTTTGCTGTTATCTCTCTCTATATATAATATAATGTGTTTAGCTTTTTGAACTGTCCTGAAGAAAGATGTGGGTACAAACTAAAAGGTTGACTTTACATTGATGAAATAAAGTGACAGAAATATAGAGAAAATCACGAGTGCTGGCTTTAGAATACTTTATCAATAACACAATACTCAGCACTGGCACAATGTTGGGCACAATGAAACTGGGCACAATGATGTGAATCACATGTGCAGGAAAATATTCTAAATAACTATATATAGGTTTTAATAATTGGACAGGCTTGCACTCATTGAAACATAGAAACATAGAATGTGACGGCAGTTAAGAACCATTCGGCCCATCTAGTCTGCCCAATATTTCAAAATACCTTTAACTGATCACTGGCTTTATCTTATAGTTAGGATAGCCTTATGCCTATCCCACACATGCTTAAACTCCCTCACTGTGTTAACTTCTACCACTTCTTCTGGAAGGCTATTCCATGCATCCACTACCCTCTCAGCATTGAAATACTTCCTGATATTATTTTTAAACCTTTGCCCCTTTAATTTAAGACTATGTCCTCTTGTTGTGGTAGTTTTTCTTCTTTTAAATATAGTCTCCTCCTTTACTGTGTTGATACCCTTTATGTATTTAAATGTTTCTATCATATCCCTCCTGTCTTGTCTTTCCTCCAAGCTATACACGTTACGATCCTTTAACCTTTCCTTGTAAGTTTTATCCTGCAATCCATGAACGAGTTTAGTAGCCCTTCTCTGAACTCTCTCTAAAGTATCAATATCCTTCTGAAGCATTAAAAGGTTACTCTAACCTGAAAAAGCAGTGTTTTAAGAAAATTCTGATCTTTGTTAGAGTAACTCTTCTTATACTGGTTACTCCCAGTCAAAGTTTGAAAACAATTAAAATAAATTTTGAAACTTACCCACATTCCCATGTGATGCCAAGTTCTCAGATCAGTCTGATTCTGTAGGGGAATGTTGGGAAAGGACAGAGCAAGGGGAAGACATGGGTGACACAGGGGGAGGCGAATGGGGGCACACTGCCATTGGAATCTGTCCGCAGTATGCTGTGGTAAGGCCTCCAAAATGTATTGGAATTAAAATCATCCAGCCCGGATCTCTTCTTCGGGGACACTCTACTACCCAAATGTAACCCCCCTCCATCACTATTTAGTAAATATAAAAAAAAAGTGAATATGAGTACTGAGAATGGGCAAAAGCTTAGAGAAACTCAGTAACCTGTTTTTTAACTATGTCCCTGCTCAGGTCTCAAAATAGTCTTGTGCCATTTCAAACAGAACCTATACCATTTGCACATCATACTGATCCCACCCATAAGGGCAGTCAAAAACTAAAATGCTGGCAAGTTCTCTCTGCACAAGAGATATAGCAACCCTGGATGATCGGTTCAGCCTTCTTTGGACCTTGTCAGTGAGGTGTAGCTGATACCCTTCTTGGCACAGTGTGCATTTGGTCCATGTCTGGATTATCCTTTTAACTTAGCAATATATACATATATTTTCTAAATCAAACTTTCTTTTGTCCTTTTGTGTGTTGTTTTTTTTTTTTTTAACTCAATTTTTATTTAGTTTTCCACTACAAAAATCTAATGAAAATATATTCGGAAGTCCAGGTTAGTTAGAAATGTCTCCAGAACAGATACGAGAAAAAATAAAATGATCAACACTAGATTATGGGGGTTTGTAAGTGCTTTAAAACAATGAATTTAACATTTCAGACTACAGAGAATTTTTAAGAGGCTGCCCTGCTGGCCATATATGACTGTGCTCATAGTGTAGGTTAATTTATCAACAGAGACATTTATAATTTTATTCTCTATAGAGAATTTAGAGAGGCCGAAAACTTGCCGAGCACTTTTCCAAGCAGTGCATTAGATAAATGTAATCAGACCGCATATGCTATTTACTCTTATTGGACATATGATTACATATAAATTAATCTCAGACCAATTTGTTTGAAGACTGCTCAGGCTAGTGATGACATTAATGTATTATTGATCAATAAAATGCTAAAGATAATTGAAGGAGCATTTCACCAACCACAATATACAAACAGAATTTCCTTGCATATGATACTTTGTGGCTGTAGGTTTTTCCAACTGAGCCATGTATAAGTAGCAATACTGTGCTGATTTAATGTATTTTTCCTCAATTTATGTATTATCTAATTAGGTTAAGTTGCTGTTTACTCCAGAAAAAATGAGAAATTATATATAAAAACAAACATATCATGTATTTTAATGCAAATTTAAGTTCTATAGAGACTGCCTTTATAATATTGGTGCCTGCATATTTTATATTAAAATCATGCTTTACTGGTTTCTCCTAATCACTGTTAAATTATAGGCTTTCTGCATAAAAGATGAGGGTGGCAAAGTCACCTTCACGTTGAATACAAATGAGTGAAAAAGCATCAACAAATATGTGGATGGTAAAATACACTTTTTCATGCTATATTGTGGAGCCTGCCAATGATGTAGCGCAGCATAGTTCCTAGAGTCGTCACAAGTGTTCGATATTGAGACTCATGTTATAGATAGTGTTAGTGTGATAGAAAGTCGCAAGTATTTGACCACCTGCATTACAGGAGATCTAGTAGGTATTCTCCACCTTGTTTCTTGATCTGGATGTGAGGCTCCTTGATATTGTAACAATGCTGAGGTATTTTTTTTACTTGACAATGCCCACCAACATCTCAGGAACAGAGAGCAATAGCAGTTCCTAAAATACTACCCACCAACTAGAGAGACTCCGTGTTTTCTAAATGAAAACCGAAGTTTAGATCCTGGTTAGTGACAGAAAGGGGATCATTCCCTCCATTTTGGTTTATGCGCCAACTGGCCTAGTAACTGCACATGGAAATATCCAGCCGGCTTGCAGCAATATGTCCTATTTCAATGACTAGAGTAAAAAAATTACTATGGGGTAATTAATCTGCTATTATAAAGCTTTGTGTTTTTCGGTACATTGTACCAAATAGTATTCTGGAAACCCTAGGAGATGAATGACACAAATTATAGGGATCAACAACCGCATATACAATAATAGAGAACTTGTTTCTTTATTTTTTATTTTTTTTTGTAACGCTGCTATTTAAAAAAAAAATACAAGACATTGTGTTTTCTATGATCTCAGCACTGTTTATATGTGAATGATTTGTTTACTTCCATAGGGATCTCTGTACTGGAGACTATGGTCTTGTCAGAAATATGCAATTTAATATACATAAGTGTTTATATCGGTTTGGGGATTGGCACGAACCAATATTCTGCTCTGCCACTTAAAGACTGACAGCTAAATTTGTCTTCTGAAATATGCAGTGACTTAGAAAGGTGTCTTGCTCTGTTTTGCTTGACAGCCAGCAGCTGATATTAAGATGTGTTAAAGAACCAATTATGGCAGAAATTGGGAGAAATGACTTAAATTGTCATGGACTGGGCCAACAATATATAAAAGGAACTGTCACTTCTGATATTTTTATACAACCGAACAGCTAGATAAATGTTAGCTGCTTTTGCTATTGTTATTTTTTCTTTTTAATTTACCTTTGTTTCATAGTCAAGGTATTGAAGGCATAATCTGGCATATAATGCAAAATAAACAGACTTCTAAGATGAGTGGTGTCAGGGGCGTTTTAGCCGTGAGGCAAACAAGGCATTTGCCTTGGGCGGCATTTTTCAGGGGGCGGCAAAAAACGCCGCCCCCAAATGCCCAGGCAAATGCCTTGTTAGCCTTGCGGCTAACAGACATACCGAGCAGGCGGCTGGGCAGGCGGCTGGCGAGGGAGCTCTTCCCCTGAGCGGTCTGCTCAGCTCCCTCGCGCGCCACAGAGTGAGGCTGGGAGCCAGAATATGACGTCATCTTCTGGCTCCCAGCCTCACTTTGCGGCTCAAGGGAGATGAGCAGACCGCTCAGGGGAAGAGCTCCCTCACCAGCCGCCCGCCCGCCCAGCCCGGCAACCACTGGACCACCAGGGAGGTAATGAACCCCTCCCCCCCAGCACTCCCAAAGGTAAGGAAGTTGGGGGGGGGGGTAAATTAAAAAAAAATGTGTTAATGTGAGTGAGTGTGTGTCTGTTAGTGTGTATGTGTGTGTGTGTCAGTGTGTGTGTGTGTCTGCTAGTGTGAGTGTGTTTGCCTGTGAGTGTGTGTGTCAGTGAGTGTGTGTCTGTTAATGTGTGTGTGTCTGCTAGTGAGTGAGTGTGTGTCTGTTAGTGTGTGTGTCTGTGTGTCAGTGAGTGTGTGTGTGTCTGACTGTGTTTGTCTGTTAGTGTGTATGTGTGTGTCTGTCAGTGTGTGTGTGTGTCTGCTAGTGTGAGTGTGTTTGCCTGTGAGTGTGTGTGTCAGTGAGTGTGTGTCTGTTAATGTGTGTGTGTCTGCTAGTGAGTGAGTGTGTGTCTGTTAGTGTGTGTGTCTGTGTGTCAGTGAGTGTGTGTGTGTCTGACTGTGTTTGTCTGTTAGTGTGTATGTGTGTGTCTGACTGTTTGTCAGTGAGTGTGTGTGTGTGTGTGTCTGTCTGTGTTTGTCTGTTAGTGTATATGTGTGTGTCTGACTGTGTCAGTGAGTGTGTGTGTGAGTGTGTTTGCCTGTGAGTGTGTGTGTCAGTGAGTGTGTGTCTGTTCGTGAGTGTGTCTGTTAGTGTGTGTGTGTGTTTCTGTTAGCGAGTGTATGCGTATCTGTCAGTGAATGTATGTGTGTGTGTGTATTTAGAAGGCGGGTTGGGGGGAGGGTTGGCGCGGGGGGGGCGCCTGAGTTTTGTCCTGCCTAGGGCAGCACAAAACCAGGATACACCACTGAGTGGTGTATCATGGGATAATTTTGGCACCTGTACTGGGCGTTCTGTGAAGATCCTTGTTTCATACTTGCCTAAGCTTCACATGTCACATCAAATGTCACCCTAGTAAACAACATAATTCATTGGGGTGGGTGTAAATGAAACCATCAACAATTCATAGTTAACATTTTATCTTTACTTGAACTACGTACTCCTTGTGGCAAGTCATTAGGTACTCCTGGTCATAACCAGCCCTTCTATCTTAATGCAGAGTACTGTAGGTTACTTCTTACATTATACATAGAAATGACAGCTACCATAAGCTATCACTAAAATCAAATATCTACAGGAGGCTCTCAATTCATACAGAGAAAAAAAAAACAAGCTCTCGTTAAAAAGAAAAATGCTCTTTTAAACATAATAAGCACATTGAAAAGCATTGCGATATACATATATATATACAGTTGTAAGAAAAAGTATGTGAACCCTTTGGAATGATATGGATTTCTGCACAAATTGGTCATAAAATGTGATCTGATCATCATCTAAGTCACAACAATAGACAATCAGTCTGCTTAAACTAATAACACACAAAGAATGAAATGTTGCCATGTTTTTATTGAACACACCATGTAAACATTCACAGTGCAGGTGGAGTCAGAGTCCTGACCTCAACCCGATTGAGATGCTGTGGCATGACCTCAAGAAAGCGATTCACACCAAACATCCCAAGAATATTGCTGAACTGAAACAGTTCTGTAAAGAGGAATGGTCAAGAATTACTCCTGACCGTTGTGCACATCTGATCTGCAACTACAGGAAACGTTTGGTTGAAGTTATTGTTGCCAAAGGAGGTTCAACCAGTTATTACATCCATGGGTTCACATAATTTTTCCACCTGCACTGTGAATGATTACATGGTGTGTTCAATAAAAAACATGGCAACATTTCATTCTTTGTGTGTTATTAGTTTAAAGGACCACTCTAGGCACCCAGACCACTTCAGCTTAATGAAGTGGTCTGGGTGCCAGGTCCAGCTAGGGTTAACCATTTTTTCATAAACATAGCAGTTTCAGAGAAACTGCTATGTTTATGAATGGGTTAAGCCTTCCCCCTGTTTCCTCTAGTGGCTGTCTCATTGACAGCCACTGAGGCGCTTGCGTTTCTCACTGTGATTTTCACAGTGAGCATAGCGTCCATAGAAGCATTGTAAATGCTTTCCTATGCGACGGGCTGAATGCGCGCGCAGCTCTTGCCGCGCGTGCGCATTCAGCCCAGGAGGAGGAACGGAGGAGGAGAGGAGGCAGAGAGCTCTCCACCCAGCGCTGGAAAAAGGTAAGTTTTTACCCCTTTCCCTCTTCCAGAGCCGGGCGGGAGGGGGTCCCTGAGGGTGGGGGCACCCTCAGGGCACTATAGTGCCAGGAAAACGAATATGTTTTCCTGGCACTATAGTGGTCCTTTAAGCAGACTGATTGTCTATTGTTGTGACTTAGATGATGATCAGATCACATTTTATGACCAATTTGTGCAGAAATCCATATCATTCCAAAGGTTTCACATACTTTTTTCTTGCAACTGTGTATATATATATAGAGAGAGAGAGATATTATATATTTTTTTGCAGAGGTCATATATATTAACAGCAACCCCAAATACGTTCAAAGATTGTATGTTTTTAAATACTCTAGCCATTGAACCTAGTTGTACATGGACATATAAGACCTGTCATATATACCTGTTATAAAATACAATGTGATTTTCCGTGGCAATGAGAGTGTTAACCTAACCTGCAACATTTCATTAAGCAAAAATATTGCATTTCAGGAAAACTGTCAAATATCGCCTAGTCACTTGAGCAATCTCCGCAGCCGTCCCTGCTAACTAATTGGTCTCTTAGCACATGGAAAAACCAGGATACAATAAGGGACTGGGGGGCAATATAAATAAATGATAGAATATAAAATGGAAAAGCTTTGCTCACCTCTGGCAAAATGATTCCCATTTAGCGAGGTTTGTAGAAAACTGTGACTGGGGAGTGTGGGCTTAAGAGGAATTCCACTGATAAATGCATTTGTTACTCTGCCATTTTCTATTCTATACATTAATGTACTGGTTGAGGAATGTGAAGCGGTGTTAAAATTCTGTGATATTACAGTATTGTCCATATCGGGCATTTATAGTGACAGTGAAGCCTAGTGACAAGTGAGCCAATCGATGTATATATATATAATAGCAATTCAACCATGAGTATAAATGGATCTTGCAAAAAGTAAAGCTAAATTCAAACTAGCATGTGATCATCATCTAGCTTACATATCTTTTGCTAGCAGTACAATATGGTGTATTTGATGTAAAACTTACCAAAAAGTACCTTGTGCATACCAAAATGGTTCAAGATTTACAAATTTCCCAATTCTATTCTGTGTTAGTAAAAATGACTGGTTATGGAAGCATTGGTCCAAATCACCCTGCATTTAAAGTCAACAAAGATGAAGACTCTTGTAGTAGAAGGTGTAATCGGAGGTATGGCCTCGTGCAAGGCAATATCTGAACATTTTAAGTAAATAAGAATGAGACTGCACTCACCAGGCTGCCAAGGTGCACCGGATCTGGGGAAGGCCAGGCCCCAAGTGTATAGAATGAAGTAGTGGTCCAAGCACTCAAATTGATAGCAAATAGCAGTTTTATTGGAGAAAAACATGCAGCAAGGTTTTGACCCGGCCTGGTGTTTGTCAAGCTTGACCCAGTCGGGTCAAAACATTGCTATGTGTTCTGCTCCAATTAAACTGCTGTTTGCTATCAATTTGAGTGCCTGGACCACTACTTTATTCTTTGAACATTTTAGGTGACTTAATTAAATTGGAAAACAAATATGCTGTTGGATATGATTAATTTGTAAACACATTTACTCTTCTCTAAAGACTTGGTAGTGTGACAGTCCTGACAATGGAACTTAGTGAAAATCCATCCAAACCAAAAATTATTAGCTCATAGAAAACTGGGAAGTGAATGAAAGTATGGTGAGATTTGGGTTCAAAGGGGGTCACTTGGGAGGCATATTGATCTAAATAACTGCTCCAGACATTGTTTATTTTAATGTTATAGCAGGGAGCATTACAAGGGAGCGCCTGTGGCCAAAAGATATAACGTCCCTTACCTGTTTACCCTGTGACAGGTTTAAAGGATGCTGTGATTTCAGAAGATGAGTATCTGTTATCTTTACTTTTTGCTACATTGTATTTTTGCATAGAGCTTGTAAAAATGTTTCCCTTTTTGTTTACTTCGTACCTAAACAGCTCTTCAAGGGCTTTCTTTTTACTTTCGTAAAAGCAGTTAAAGGCAAGTAAAGTCACCTTTACTGTATATCACTATTGTCACGGGAGTGATTCGGAAACACTGTAAGACGCATCAGAAACTGCATTGAAATGCAGAGTGATTCCTTTAGTCCTAACATTTACATATATTATATTTTGCAAGTGACATGTTTTGTCCATTGAATTCACCGGTTAATTAATGTGCACCACGGGAAATAAATCTTATGATGTATTTGTGCTCTTCAGAATGGTAGGACAAATTATTTTACAATATAACGTGTGTGCACACACTGTGTGTATTATATAATATTATAAGATCTGCCCTTTATTTCAACAGGCAGATTGTGTGTTTGAACAGTGTAGTGCGTGGATGGTTATGTCATCAATGCTATTATGTTCTGGTCTGCTTGGTATTAGTGGGTGTTAGATTCCATAACAACAACTGATGCTGCCATTTACATGACAACAGATGATATAGCTGCTATCCAGGCCTGTAAATCCAAGCTTGGAAAGCCTTGACATCACTGGGACATATCGGTATCTGGTTACCTCACAGTTAAATTCTTCTGTTACTCCCATACTTTGCTATTACCAAGCAAACTAATTATTATGACATGTGCTGGGCAGTGAAAATGAACCTCTACACATCGTTTTATATATAGTGTGTGTGTGTGTTTTGTCACTGCTTTAGAACTGAGATACTCATATTTGATTCCCGGTACCTGTTCCTGGCCAAGACAACAAACAATATGTACTCACTCACCTCAATAATATGCGAGTAACACAAACCAAAGAGAATCATGCCGGCTCATACATCGCCCAGATTAACAAGGTCAATGTCAAATGCTCGGGAGCCAGGGCAATCTGACAATAAGTGGGCTACTGAAACAAACCATCCCTGGAAACCTAAGCCTGCTTGACGACTACTACAACAACAGCAGACCCAATAATAATGCTGGATGAAACATATGTGGGAACTGTGTCTAAATAAGAGACCTTCATCTACACTAACACCAGGTTTGAAAATTGTGAAGAAGAAACTAGTGTCACAACTGGAATTAGATGTAGTACACAAACATCATACACAAGGCTTCAGGAGACAAAATGCCCATACTTCCACCTGCACTCTGCTCCAAGATGGCTAACAATAGATATAAGAAAGATGATCATAGAAAAGTTAGCATTCCTAAAAGCTAGCAGCGGTTAATGAGGCACTGTCCACAATCCCAACCATCACCATCACAGAGACCAATAGGCTCATATATGCCACTGCATCAGTGGTCCTCCAAATTCTTCACTACAAGTTTAGGCGGAAGAATAAACAATGCCCACTATGGAGACTAAGACTGGAAGTAAAAAAAAGACAACACGTAAGGAATTTAGCCAATTGGATAATCTTCACAGAGGTGATAAGATGAAGGATAGATCCTGGCTACTGAGGAAATACAAGGATATGCCCATACCAGAGGCACTGCAGACCTCTAATAAAAGGCAGACAGCACTGGCAACCAGACAGAGAAGATACCTATATATATTTATCATAAAAAGCATATTTAATGTCAATTTTCATTAATCTGATTCAAGTGCTTATTTGCATTGAATTTAGTGAGTCTAATGTAGCATTGTGAGTATTCTTTGTTACGTCTCTGTTTGTCTTTGCAAATGTATTTACTATCTCTATTATATTTTTGCTGCTTACAGTTGCACAGATTTAATTGACATACATCTAAACATATTACAGAGGCACTAAAGCCTGAAACACATGAACTTCACATGTTTAAATTATTAAGTCTTTGGTTAAGGATATGCTGCAGTGAATGTTAGAATCCAGTAGTTCTAACACACTTTTCTTCCATTTTCTCTTTAGCTCAAGATGTCTGTTAGCGGAAGCTTCCAGCAGTGCAGTAAAGCAGATCAGCTAGCTTAGCATCATTGGAATCCATTTAAACTGGTGTTAAAGAGATTATTATTATTATAATTTATTTAGAAAGTATGAACAGATCCCGCATTGCAGTACTATAGACTATACATGTTTACACTCTGAAACAGACAGAGGCAGATGTATACTGGGCTCATCAACAGAGCTTACAATCTAAAGGACGGTCTATGCCAACTCCACATATCTTGTCACATACAGGTATGACTAGTCAGAATGTATATTAGTGCACAAGGTCCCAATGGCTATTAACTCTTGCAAGAACAGAATATTCAAGGATATAATCTTTCAATGTAGGGTAATAACTGCTTGATCCAAGGATAAATCTGACTGCCATTCTGGGGTCAAGAAGGAATTTTTGTCCTAGCTTGTTGCAAAATTGTGCTTCAAACTGGGTTTTTTTGCCTTCTTTTGGATCAACAGCAAAAAACAAATGTGAGGAAGGCTGAACTTGATGGACGCAAGTCTCTTTTCAGCTATGTAACTATGTAACTATGTAACTCTCTACTATTTTTATTAATGGCTTTCTCGTATTTTTTAAAAGCATGGGGTTAAATATAACTAATGAAGGAAGAATGTAATGGATAAAAAAAATACTGCAGTTGAGCCTATAGTATTGTGATGCAGGACAATTTTCCAAATTATAGTTCAGCATTTATATCGTAGGAACCTCATACTATCTGCAGATCATGCAGGATTTTGTATCGTATGCTGCCAATAATTTGATATTTGTTTCACCATGCACCCTTATGCAATATATGTAATGTAGCCTAAATCCCCCTCCACTATATAGAAGTGAATGTTATCCATGTACAACATAGCTGTAGTGTACTAGTTACCACGAGTTCATATAGATTTATCACCTGATTTGGATGTAAATACCCTCAAATTAAAGCTGAAAGTCTGCAGTTAAAACACATCTTGTTTCTTTCATTTCAAACCCATTGTGTTAGTGTATAGAGCC
>OW240920.1:34882364-34931027 GCA_933207985.1 Pelobates cultripes | reverse complement strand
CCCCACCCTCCCTACCTCTATTGTACCGTGGCCGAGCCCTCTATTGGTCAGCGGGTACAGGTTGCTTTTGTTTCCTGTACCCGGCCGGACTAAAAGGAAGTGAACACTCAGTGTTCACTTCCTGTTAGTCCGGCCGGGTACAGGAGACAGCTGCTCCCTGTACCGGTCGGACCATGCCATAGAGGGCTCGGCCACGGTACAGAGAGGGAGCTGACAGGTGGGAGCGCTCAGCGCTTCCCTCCTGTCAGCCTCTCCCCATGCTGCGCCCGGGCGGTGCGGTCCGCCCTCATGGACGCACCGCCCGGGCAAAGCTGCAGCCGCCTGAGGCTCTTTACAGAGCGCTCGGGCGGCTGCAGCATTAGGGGGGCCGGCGCTCCTGGCGGCGCCCCCTCCCAAGGGGCGCCCTAGGCGGCTGCATAGTCCGCCTTACAGGTAGCGCCGGCCCTGCACTTAGCTTCCAAGCATGCACTGAGCAAAGAGTGCAAGTTGGGACATAGGACACCAAACATTATTTTAGAAAATTATTTTAGACAGCTTGAACCCTGGTTATATAGAGCTTTGTAGGATAGAAGGCCAATCAGGAACATCCTCCATGACCAAGAAGAGTAACACAATAAATATTGCCAACAACATATGATGTGCCAAAGATAGCTTTGGCACTGTATATACAAATTTGTATCTCTTCTCTACACCTCTACATTCCCTCTGCAACCTGTAACTGGAAGGTTGGATGCCATGTGACTGATGGGTAGTGACTAATTGCTCTCAAACTTCCATTTTACAAATGCATGAAGGAGGTGGTTTCATACATGGGTGCAAAGTCTAGTCACAGAGGGCTATCAGGCTCATAAGCATTACACATTATTTATTTGGGCCCACAGATCAATATCCAGCTGCCAATGAAGCCCCTTTATGCAGGGTGCAATTTTCAAAACTGCTTAATACATAATATAAATAGAACTTAATTTCAATGTTTTAAGTATATTTTAAGAGGATGTGCTTGGCTCCCTTTATCAGAAAAGATTGACTGTGGCAACACCAGTACTGCAGCAATTTTGGCAAATTATTATACTGTGACATTTTCCAATGAAAATGTCACAGATTAAGATTTTAAATTTGGTAAAAGTATAGCTTATTGCATTTGGGTGGGGATTTGCTAAAGGTCAATATGGAAGAAATACATTTTCTAGCAAGAAAATACAATTATTTTTAATTCCAATATTATTATTGTTATTTGATTTTTTTCTTTAAAATGTGAAATTAAATTTGACGTGAAAACTGCTTAATACTATCAATAGTAAGTATGTTATATTTTCATTTCCTGTGACCTTTGATATTTAACAGTATTATTTTACAGCAGACACTGATATATGTGGCTACTGATACATAGTTTGTTATATTTCATTTTTTTCCCTAATCCTATATTATTTTCTACTGAATATTTCACTGTAAATTCTGTAACTAAGTCGGTGCTAATTTTAGTAGCATGCAAAATATGAGAATTTTAATGCCTCACTTAAAATAGTTTGTCAAATTAATTTGAGTAGAAATGCACTTACATGGATTGGTTGTTTTTTTCTATTTTTGGCCAGACATAAATTATTGAGGACAGATTTAAGTTGCATGAGGGGTTTTTCTTTTCTCAGTTCAACAGTTCCAATTGTAAATGCTAAAACATTGCAGCCATTTTTCAGCTGTCTGACATTTGGCTACCATTTTTTGATAATATGTGGAAGGAATTGCCATTGGTAGCCTGCATTAAAAAAAAAAAAAAAAACACCAACACTGTAATAGTTAAGTGAACCCATGTGCTGAGAACTGTCCTTAATAAAGAAGGGAGCAACTTCACAAAGTAACCCCCCCACCCCCCAGGACTACAATAATAAACTAATATGAGGAAAAGCAGGTAACAAAAACTAACTTTAAAAGTTAAGTATTCCGATATTTAAAATAGGTAAATATGTTATACTATAAAGGAACAAGCTGAAGGGAGGACCATACTTGCCAATGCTGAAAGGTATGGCCCTCCCTGCTGTCCAGGAAGGTCTATGGACAACAGGGGGCAGGTGATGAGGGGCCAATACACCTAGAAAAGGGACACGTCACCTTAAAAAAAGTCTGTCAGCCTGGTTTACTTGGCAGGATTACTATTAGTAGTAAAGGCCCGCCATACTGCTTTCTGCACATGTTTAGAGGCTTCTGAAGTGCTCTCACTTGTCTCAATGTGCCCCAGTCTAGATATTTACTCATTCTGTGGGGCTCCAAAAGAAATGTCTTTTTTTTGGATGGGAGATTGATGCAGCTCCACCCTGCCACTGTCCCTATTGTAGTTATCACTACCTACTTTAGCGGCACGTCATCTCGCATTTCCACTCGTTTTTTGTTCTGTAGCACCCTTTTTTATTTTTTTTTATTTTTAATATGGAAACTTGTTCTTACTTACTATTTTATTACTATTACTAGTTTCCTTCGGTAAAGGTCTGCTGGGCAAAAGAAAAAGTGTTTTCACATAATGTATTTATATAAAATTCATTTATGTAAGTGTTCCCAGCAATTACGTACTGCAGTGTTTTTTCTTCTTACATTATAAAATGTGTTATCTTCAGCATAATAGAAATCTATTCTACATTACCTCGCCCACATGCCCTATAAGTGAGCGAGTTTTCCATATAAGACATGGCAGGAAAATGTCACCTTGGATCTAAGCAGTTCAACAATAAAGTTAGGACATTAGTTTTATTATGGTCATTGCCAAATTTTCCATTTTAATTTTAGATCATGACTTCCTCGCATCATTTTTTAGTTTATAGAGAACTTTGGAATGAATAGACACTAATAATTGTGTCTGGCAGACATTTAATTGACAAACCCTGAAATCATCTTTTTTTTAAATGGTTGACATTTTAACTGAGACATTGATGGATTTTTTCATTAGTAATTTAACAAATGGAAACGAATTTCATATTTTCATTGAAAGACTTGAATAATCTGCATTAGTCTAAGTCAAACCCCTTTAAGTGTTTGAAAGGAGGAATGGGATGTAATTGGTTCAATCATAGAATATATACACTATATAATTTGTTATTCGTTTGATAATGGTTTTTGAACGTTGGCCAGTATTGAGTGTCTGTTTTTCAACATGATCATTGCCCAAATTCTGCTGATAATGCCACTGAAGTTAACTTTTGTAGTTGTTAATACCATAATCTTGAGTTATATCCCAATATCATATAGTTAAAGGAAGATTACATGCACCATAACCACTACAGCACGCCATACTAATTATGATACCAGGAATGTATTGGTGCCGCTCCAATGTAAGTTATCAAACCATTTACACCTAGTTTAGCAACTTACCACCATTCTTCCATTAGCAGCCTGAGGCTCCAGCACAAAGCTTCTCTTAGCTCTCCTGAGCTAAGTCCTGCAGATAATTCTGTGTACTTTTGTCACAATGTACTCATTCCTATTTTGTGTAATTCTAGTACATTTGGTTTAAATGTGTGTCTATTTTGTCATTTTTATGAACTACTTTTGTCACATGGACACCACTTTTTTTACATCTTTGTGTGACATGGACACTTCTATTTTGCATCATTCCGCATCCTCGGAATACTTGAAAAATATATTTTACATTATTAGCAATGTGGTTTCACGGCTCTCCATAGCGATTAATGATTTGTTAATTTTGAGTATATTGTTTCTCACTGAGCTTTGAATTGTACTTAATCATGCGCTTTAGTACGTATGTAAGCACTGATTGCTACTAGGCTGTTGGATTTGAGAAAGGTTGCATTTGCAGCCTCAATAGTTAATTTGTAACTGTAAATAAATTGCCAGTATATGGAACTTGGAGTGTCTGGTGCTTTCTTCACTAATTCTGCTGTAAAGCAGAGGTAGCCTGTGCTGGCAAAGTATCATGGGAGTTGTAGATCGTCAAAAGCTAGGGGCTTACTCGTTGGCTACTCCTGCTTTGGAGTTTGGAATAGAGAAGAACTTGTGTGATTAGACTGCACTTTTTATATATATAAATATATATATATATATATATATATATATATATATATATATATATATATATATATATATATATATATATATATATATATACAGTTGCAAGAAAAAGTATCTGAACCCTTTGGAATGATATGGATTTCTGCACAAATTGGTCATAAAATGTGATCTGATCATCATCTAAGTCACAACAATAGACAATCACAGTCTGCTTAAACTAATAACACACAAAGAATGAAATGTTGCCATGTTTTTGAGCATACCATGTAAACATTCACAGTGCAGGTGGAAAAAGTATGTGAACCCCTAGACTAATGACATCTCAAAGAGCTAATTGAAGTGAGATGTCAGCCAACTGGAGTCCAATCAATGAGATGAGATTGGAGGTGTTGGTTACAGCTGCCCTGCCCTATAAAAAACACACACCAGTTCTGGGTTTGCTTTTCACAAGAAGCATTACCTGATGTGAATGATGCCTCACACAAAAGAGCTCTCTGAAGACCTACGATTAAGAATTGTTGACTTGCATAAAGCTGGAAAGGGTTATAAAAGTATCTCCAAAAGCCTTGCTGTCCACGGTAAGACAAATTGTCTATAAATGGATAAAGTTCAGCACTCCCTAGGATTGGCCGTCCTGTAAAGATGACTGCAAGAGCACAGCGCAGACTGCTCAATGAGTTGAAGAAGAATATTAGAGTGTCAGCTAAAGGCTTACAAAAGTCACTGGCAAATGCTAACATCCCTGTTAGCGAATCTACAATACGTAAAACACTAAACAAGAATGGATTTCATGGGAGGATACCACAGAGGAAGCCACTGCTGTCCAAACAAAACATTGCTGCACGTTTACAGTTTGCACAAGAGCACCTGGATGCTTCACAGCAGTACTGGCAAAATATTCTGTGGACAGATGAAACCAAAGTTGAGTTGTTTGGAAGAAACATACAACACTATATGTGGCGAAAAAAAAGGCACATCACACCAACATCAAAACCTCATCCTAACTGTTAAGTATAGTGGTGGGGGCATCATGGTTTGGGGCTGTTTTGCTGCATCAGGGCCTGGACGGATTGCTATCATCGAAGGAAAAATGAATTCTCAAGTTTATCAAGACATTTTGCAGGAGAACTTAAGGCCATCTGTCTACCAGCTGAAGCTCAACAGAAGATGGGTGTTGCAACAGGACAATGACCCAAAGCATGGCTTAAACAGAAGAAAATACACCTTCTGAAGTGGCCCAGTCAGAGTTCTGACCTCAACCCGATTGAGATGCTGTGGCATGACCTCAAGAAAGCGATTCACACCAGACATCCCAAGAATATTGCTGAACTGAAACAGTTCTGTAAAGAGGAATGGTCAAGAATTACTCCTGACCGTTGTGCACGTCTGATCTGCAACTACAGGAAACGTTTGGTTGAAGTTATTGCTGCCAAAGGAGGTTCAACCAGTTATTAAATCCAAAGGTTCTCACATTTTTTCCACCTGCACTGTCAATGTTTACATGGTGTGTTCAATAAAAATATGGCAACATTTCATTCTTTGTGTGTTATTAGTTTAAACAGACTGTGATTGTCTATTGTTGTGACTTAGATGATGATCAGATCACATTTTATGACCAATTTGTGCAGAAATCCATATCATTCCAAAGGGTTCACATACTTTTTCTTGCAACTGTATTAATGGACTGCACAAAAGGCATTGGGAGCTTATATTGGATTGAAAGGATTTCATAGCTAGAACAAAAAGTAACGCTTGATAACTTGAGAATGGCAAACTTAAGGTAGGAAGAATGATCTGTTATTTCACAAAAAAGGATACAGGTCTTGGTTTTGTAACCCTCCATTGCTTAACATTGAGAAATTAATTACCTTGCTGTGTTGAAGTATCACCCAGTAAATGGTATAACTTCTTGGGCGTTATTCATTATATAGTGAGCTGAAAAAGGGAATTCCAACTTTACTTTTTTTTTTTTTCTCCTTCTATAATGACCACTATTTGACATTGAATTCACTGCCCTTTTTAATATCTATATGTCTATCTATCTATCTATCTATCTATCTATCTATATATCTATCTATATATCTAAACATAGAACAGCAGAGACATATCTTAGCTACTAAGTAACTTGGCTGAAGCACCTTAGAGTCTCCGGTTTGATTCCAGAAGAGGTCAGTTTAGCCAACAGCCTTTTATTCTCATTAGGTTGATACAATGAGCATCATTAAGTTAGGTAGTAACATCTAGCTGTTAGGACCACTTAAAAAAGGAAAAAAAAGCTTAATGTTAAAAACTCTATAGATATCTTGATATGTCACAGATTACGCTATGGCTGTATGTTGGCTGTCTAATCTTTGTGGGGAAAAATGGCTTAACTATGGCGTTTTATATACCAGTGACTATTTCTGTGAGAACATTTCAAAACAGGGATGTGATTGCAAAATTGACTTCTCAATAACCATATACAAGAAAGGGTAGCGCTAGATATCACTCAATACAGTTTGCTGCGCCTTATGACCTATTGCGATTGTGAATACCAGTATCTGGAAACAGTCTTACCTACATTTACTGTTCAACACGATCATATTCTTTGGAGGAAGCTCAGCATGTACAGGGCTCTGAATGACTTTCATCTGGCTAAGCAGTTCCACGGAGGAACTATCATTGGACTTCAACAATTGGATCTAGCATTCAGATGACAATTGGAGTCTGTAGCCTGGTGTGCTGACTATGTTGCGGCTACTATACTGGTGCTTCGATGATCTATTTGTTTATGGTTTATTGCTATTTGGGTGTCTTTGATTAGGTTGTCTATATTAGTAGTGTTTATTTTCGGTTCTTTATTCTTAATGTTTTTATTTTTAGCAATTGGTCATTTACTTATGGTATTAATAAATTGGTTTTATGTTTATTTTATTGCTTTTACTAGCACTACTCCTTCTTGTTTATTGTTTATACACTCTTTCGTTAGTGACCTGCATTTGTAGGTTTAGCTGCTACTTTGATAACGGCTTCATTCTTTTTTTTTTCACATATTTTACACTATTTTATATTTTTCAATTTTAAAAGTAGTTTATTTGTTTTGTATTCTGTACAATATTGACTTGTCAGATAAAGCAGAACTTTTTGGGTGGTTTCAAATCTATGACTTACTTTTTATTTCTGTGACATTCTCAAGTATAATTTAAAAACCTCTCTATGTGGGGATGTAGCCATTTTTAACATACGTTACATTGGTTAAAATTTTTCTTTAGCAATTTAGTGTAATATCTCTGGAAGATAATCATAAGATAGCTGTGAGACAAATTATGTAGATTCACTTTTTAAAATTAGTTTTTGGTTGCTTTAATACTCTATTCTCTTCTGACAAATCAATCATTCTATCTGTATCCTCTGTATGCCATAATCTCCCAATTCTATTTTTGAATTGCAAGCCTTTAGGTAGAGTCAGGTGTGTGAGAAATTGAATCATTGGAGGGACTGGTGGAAAGGTCAGACAAATCTAAGGACATATGATCTTCTTGGGATTTAAGGGTCATGGACGTATTTTCTTACCAGACGCCCAAGGCTGACTCCTCAATGTCTGATATGAACAGCTGCTGATTGTAGGCTGAGTTGATCAATGTTGTACTCTCGGCTATATGACCTTTTGAAGCTGATGGGTGCAACTCAAAGGGTTAAATCAACAACAGAAATAACTACATGGAAAAAAAAATTCTGCATGAATCCCATAAAAATGCACTTATGCGTTCATTTAAAAACATCCATTACTCAATGGCATTTAGACAACTTCTTAATATGTAATTAGATAGAGTATACGGACATGGTTTTTATCAGAAAGCACTGTCAGACCCTTATAATAGTAAATTGGGTTAATGGAATTCTGAATTGCGAAAATTGCGTGTAATGTTTTTCATGTATAGTTACAGAAATGTAACATAGAAATATTAATTTATTTAAAAAATATGTTTCACACTCCGGTTGTTAAATGGAGTTTACATACGCTGTTGTGCGAAATGTTACATGTAACTCAAACAGATGGTAGACTAGAGATCACGGGAGTGTGTTTTTCCATTGGAACCAGGCAAATCTTACATAAATGTAATGAATTGTAGTTATACATTAAATGTTTTAATAAAAACCCTTACTGTGATGCAAATATTCACTGTATCCTGCCTTTGCGATAGTGTTTGGCAATGAATATTATTTAATAGTCACATGTTCTGTTGTACATCACCACGGAATGTGTTGGTTTATTGATATTTAAATAGATAATAGAACTAGGATTCCCACAAACATATTACTGCCACAAAAGTCTGTTGAAAATGGTGTGTGCCCACGGAATGATGCTATTTTAATTTAATTTAGTTATTTATTACTGGCATTTATAAAGCGCCAACAAATTGTTGGCACAATAATAACAGACTGATACAACAGGTAGAGGGCCCTGCCCGTGAGCTTACAATCTAAAGGTTAAAATGGGGAGTTGAGACAAGAGGTAGCGGAGAAATTTGTATGTGATGGCAGAGAGAGTTAATTGTATAACTGCAGCAGCTGATAACATGTGAAGGTAATCGGGAGGTGATTGACTGTGGTTCCAAACAGCTGGAGGTGCATGCTATATAGTTAGAAGGAATGCGGGTGGGTAGAGCCCAGTAACATTAAATGGCCATCATGTTGCAGGTATGGATGATTTGGGTCTTTTAAAGCTGCTATAATTATGCTGTTATCATAAGAGTCCTACACAACAGCAAGGTTAGAGTTGATGTAGGTGTAGAGGCATTTAGGTGGGACTTACTCAGAAATCCAATTACCAAAAAAGACAATATAGCCAATATCCATCTGTTTTATACACATTTTTACTGCAGCTGTATCGCACAGTACTGAGATTTTTGTTTTGCAGTGGAAGTATCTGATAAACGCACACACCCATTCCTCTGAGTTCAGTTGCTGTGAAACTCAGCTATAGCATAGCTTACTGATATCCTTAACCCCTTAAGGACACATGACGGAAATATTCTGTCACGATTCCATTTTATTTCTGAAGTTGTGTCGTTAAGGGGTTAAACATGTTGCAGATTACTACAGGGTATGTTGATGTAGAGCTATATTATGCTATTATACACACCATACATTCTGGTCTTATTGTTCTGGTGCTTTGTGTTACACATTGCACACCAAACATTGTGAGTCTAATTTCTGTGTACTGTAATTAAAACACATTATATTGAGTTTTATTTCTGTGGACTCCTGTTATTCACTTATATATTTGCTGCATAGTCTAAGCTAAAAAAAGAAAAGAAAAAAGGAAAACTTTTACACCGGGGTAACTCAGAGGAGCAGGATGATTGTTGAGGGTCTGTGTATTTTTTTATTTTAACAGTAAATCCGCACGCTAGCAACAGTTGCCACAATAATTATCTCACTTGAATGTAATACATGTTAATGTAACAATCCAAACAAAATAACCACTATAGTGTGCTTAAGTGGTTATGGTACCAGTTGTGCCCTCGTTCCCCCCACTAATTTACGTTTTTAACACCTATAGTTTAACTTGTTACTTGGGGGTCTCCAGGGCATTAATGCCTGCTTCTCTGCAGATGGAAGTGTAAGCTCAGGAAAGCTCATATAAGGTACTAGTAGGGGCTAGTCATTGTCCGAAATAATTAACTGATCACTCTCTGCCAGTGAGCTAAGCCCTGCACCGCTCAGCTTAGTTCAGTGAAGAGAGTGACCGGGTGCAGAAAGTGACACCCGGCAGATCACTTGTAAGAAGTCAAATCGTTAGTAAAAGGTTTGACTGCTTACATTGGGGTGTTTGCTGTAGTGCTTATGGTGCTTGGCGTCTTACTTTAACTAAGAATGTAAGGGAGAGGAAGTGTAGGAAATAACTAGCTGATACAAATAGAAATTTAATGATATGGGGAGTATCATTCAAAACCTATTACAGAAAGTACCAGTAAAAGTTTTGTCACATATTATTGAGAAAGGTGATTTTCTTGAAGTCATGCTAAAGGTTGCAATTCTATTAAAAAATCACAAAAAGCGAAAAAAAAATATTGCAATTATATTCTTTTTAACTTTGATTCATTACATTTTAATTTATAGCACGGGGTTTTGGTTACCAAGGTTTCCTCGTTTTTTCCCCCCCTTGTTTAAATCCCAGTGAAATGTTTTGAGACTGTTTCCTTATTGAAACACTAATAACATTAAAGCAGATGTCAAAACTTGCTTTTCAGATACTTCAGCTGGGAAATCTGCTGTAAGATTGCGAAAGCAGAAGCCATATTGTATATCAAACGTACACAACGAATGTTTCTCCAAAGTCATCAGCACATCTAACTATAGCTGTTCCGTTCCTTACTTTCTACCAAATGTTTCCATTTTCTTGCATAAAGAAGTAGGTTGCTGTGAGAAAATAAATGAAGACTATCTGGCACTACTAACAAATCTAGATTCACACTGCAGTACACTGCATCTGTAATTTAAAAAATAAATATATGGATAGATAGATATAGATATGCATATATTTTCATTCTGAGTTAGTGGCAGATTACTAATGAACCAGGTCTTGTTTTCTGAATGCAGGATGCCGTCAAAGAAAACAACAAAAGACGAGAGATGGAGGAGAAGATGAAACGAGCCAAAATAGCAAAAGAAAAAGCAGAACGTGAAAAGCTGGAGCGGCAACAGAAGAAGAAACAGCTTATTGATATTAACAAAGGTAGGGCCAGGGGATAGATACTGTATATTTCCATACATCTTCAAATTCTATTAACTTATGCAAATGTGGTGTTATGCAACCGCCCAAGAAGTCTTTAGTCTGTCCCAGTTTTGAAGGTTCTCTTTAAAGAATGCATTAGACATGGTCTCTTACTTATTGGTGCATTCTCTAATGCATAAAAGTTCAAAAGTTTAGCTCTTTAGTGGTTGTGGTTAATGCTCATTTTTGATTGGCTGGATTGTACAAGAATTCCAATAACAGAGACATTTCAAATACCTAAAGCACTTTAGTTTGCTGAAGTAATTTATGTGTAATGAGTGTGTTCGCCTTTTTCATTTTACAAAAAGTGAAGATTTCAATAAAAATTCTCACTTTTATATATTAACCTTGCTGCACCCCCCTGGCTGTCAATCAGACAACAGACCCTGTTACTTCCTGGTGTGGTTAGCTTAGTGGAGCTAAACTCAAGAGGCAGCAATTGCACAGAGCACCTGTCTTGCAAAGACTGCTTATTGGGAAGTCTGTGATTTGACAGCCATGAAAAGTTTCAGCTGGTTTAGAAGGGGAGGGCTTGTAAGTACTGCAGACAAGAGAACTGCAGCTTTGCATAAGGAAGACATTACCTTCCAGATAATCACTTCCCCTTCTTGTCCCATCGTATTAGGCTTCCCTTGGCTCATCAAGTATAACCCTCCTATTGACTGGACTAAAGGGGAAATACTGGAATGGGGTGAAGACTGTCAGGAAAACTGCATGTTTCACATTACTAAAAAAGTGGGCATAGTTGCTTTACCCGCTGCCATGACTTTTGTAAATTTATCTATGACAGGTTTTCAGTTGGTTACAATTCAATTCCCTATGGTATACTTTTCTATTATATACATTTTCAACAATGTGCAGTGGGTAATTCACGCATATGTCACTCTTCCTCATCTTCCCTCTCGTAATTATCTAGGAGTCAACAATGAACCATAAACATTAAACCCTATCTACTAGAGCCCCTGCCGTGGGTTGGGGGGGGGAGGTTTCTCTCTGAACTTTGTTTTAATTGCCAGACTGTATCAGGTGCCCCAACTGAGGTGCCCAGGTTTCCCTATAGATGATTTCGGCTCCACTTGCTACATACTCTCTTTACCATTCCAGCCTCACATTTCATAGAGGGCATTCCCTCAGGTCTGTGTGTCATCTCCTTCTCTATATCCCTCTCTAAAATGTTCCCACCCCAGCCAGGTGAGCGACTTTTGTTTTCTCCTCCCTTCAGATTGTGCGTATGTCAGTTAATATTGTTTGTTTTTTCCCACTGTTGCAATTACGTCTTTAATCGATGGAGGTCTTGTCTGTTTCCAGTGCCTCGCAATAAGGTAAAGGGTGGCAAGAAGGACGTGGGTTGTTACCACTTTGTTATCCCATGCTATTTGATAGGGCAGATATAGCAACAGTAAGTTTAGAGGTTTGTTTGGTATGGCTATTTTCGCAATGTTTCCCACCATGGCGTGTATCTTAGTCCACAATGGCAGGAGGGTTGGGCATGTCCAACATGTGTGGAGCATTATACCCTTCTGTTTCTCACATCTCCAGCATGTAGGGGAGCTATCTTGGAAGATGCGTGCTAGTCTTGCCGGGACCATGTACCACCTCAGTAAAAAATTTCTGTGTAATTCTATGTGTGCTGCGCAGTTTGTGACCCCTTTCAGTGCCCTCTGGATCACTGCCCACTGTGAATCTGAAATGGTCTCCCCACAATCATGGTTTTGTCCAGGCCTTTCTGTTGTCTGTATTCCTTATTGGAATCTAGAAAATGTGTGATTTGGAGGTATGCATTTTGCATGGTTTGAGGTAAATTGTATTTGGTCGCTAACTGTTGGAAGAATAGCCTTTTGTCTCTTTCGTAAAAACAATGGAGGTGGTGGATCCCCACCCGCTGCCATGCAGCCACATTAAAGTTTGGAATTCTGTACAGTAGAACAGATACTGGGGTGGCTTTAGGTATTTTCCGTGTCCATACTAGATGGTGTTTGGGTTTGTCCCATGTTTGTATCATAAACTGCGTGATAGGCAGTAAGTCAGGTGTTCCTGGGGAATCTAACACATTGTTGCCAGCGGTGTGTCTAAAAACCTGTCCTCAATTGAGACTCACTGTGGGCAGTTTTGAGTCGTATTTGCCTGTGTCAGTGGTGCTAGCACTGCCACTCTGTGGTATAGGAGGAGATCAGGGTCTCCCAGGCCTCCCTCAGCATAGCTTCTGTATAATTGTTTCATGGCTACTCTGGGTTTTTTACCTGCCCACACAAACCTTGCTAGCTCTTTCTGTGCTCTTTTAAAGAAGGATATTGGCACTGCTATTGGCAGCAGACGAAAGATGTATTGTAGTTTGGGTAGCAACATCATTTTAAAGGCAGCCGCCCTACCCACCCATGATATATAATTGTCTCTCCATTCCCTCATAGTGTGTTCTATTTCCCTCCAAACCCTAACATAATTGTCCTCAAAGAGGTTTCGGGGATTTCACGATAACCACAAGCTTAGGAATTTGATGTGACCATTCAAATCTGTACTGTGATTTTAGATATTGGGTAGTTGTCCCGGTAATATTTATTAACATAGCCTGGGATTTTGATTCATTAAGTTTATAATACGACACAGCTCCATAGTCCATCAGTATTTTGTGGACCTCTGGAACAAATGTCCTTGGCTGGGTCATAGTGATTAGGACGTCGTCTGCAAAGAGGCTTAGCTTGTTTTCTTCGCCTCCAATGTTAATGCCATGTACGCTGGGTGTGGATCGGATCAGTTCCGCCAACGGTTCGAGTGCTAATATATACAAAATCAGCGACATAGGGCAACAATGCCTCGTGCTATTTGTCACCTTAAATTTGGCGAACGTGTAACCACCCGTAGACACTACCGCTGTTGGTCCATTATAGAGGGACATTATTTTAACTATAAATTTTTGCGGAATTCCAAACCTTCCCAGGGCCGAGACCAAGAACCCCCAGCCTAGCCGGTCAAACGCTTTTTCTGCCTCCAGCGAGAGCAGTAGGCCCTCAGCCCTGGCTCGTCTCATATGGCTTAACAGGTCCACCACCTTCAGTGAATTATCTGCCCCTTGGCGCCCAGCCACAAACCCCACCTGATCTCCCTTTATTAGGGTTGGTATGACCAAGAATAATCTGGTAGCTAGCAATTTGGCGTAGATCTTTGCGTCCACGCTAAGCAACGATATGAGTCTAAAATTTTTGCATTCATTGGGTTGTTTCCCGGGCTTGGGTAGTGTAATGATATTAGCTAGTAACATGTCTGTCGGTAGGCCTTTTTCTTGGTTAGTGGTATTAAATAGCTTTGTCATATATGGTTCTAAGAGGTCCCCAAAAACCTTGTAGTATTTGCATGTTAGGCCATCTTGTCCCGGTGCTTTGTGTGGTGGTAACCCCACTATAATTTTAAGGATTTTGTTGGTCGATATATGTTCACTTAGGGTTGCTACTTGGTCCACAGTCAATTTGGGGAGGGACACCTTGTCTAGGTAGTTTCAGATCTGATCCCCCTGTTGGTCGTATTTTGGGTTGGTCTGTCTCTATGTTATAGAGAGCTTTGTAAAATGTTGCGAATGTTTCGCTAATGTCCTGGAGCTTGTGTACCGTTTTTGTGTTGTTTACTCGTATGGATGAGATACAGTGTTTCGCTGGTCTATGTTTGAGTAAATTGGCCAGCACTTTTCTT
Source organism: Pelobates cultripes (assembly GCA_933207985.1). Lineage (NCBI taxonomy): Eukaryota > Metazoa > Chordata > Amphibia > Anura > Pelobatidae > Pelobates > Pelobates cultripes. The sequence goes on along the minus strand of OW240920.1, from coordinate 34,916,572 downwards.
GCCCTGTTGCCCTGGTGATAGAACCTGGCTTTTAGTTTCTGTATGTGATAGTTTTCAGCAAATTGGCTTCGTCAATTTGGGATTTTAGTGTCTTAATCTGTGTAGCCAGCTCGCTGGATGCTTCGCGCTTATTTTGTCTTGTCAGGATTTCTATTTTTTGGAGCCATTCTGTCATTTGTGATTCCCGTTTCCATTTTAGGTAGGTCGCCCTCCTAAAGTTTGCTCCGAGGTTCCTTGGTCCTTTTCGTGTGGTTAGGAGAATCAACCCTGTTTCTTATTCTCTGGCCCTTCCAGCATCCTTATGCAAACCGCTTGTTTGCAATCAGTACACAAGCCTGGTTGTTTCCCCTCCTCCATTGATTGTTTCTGGACAGGAGGAGTACGAAGTCTCCTCCATCATTGATTCCAGGTTTTCTCATGGTTCCTTACAGTATTTGGTTGATTGGAGGGGGTATGGACCTGGTGATCGTTCTTGGGTTTCGGCTTCTGATATCCATGCTGATCATAAAAGGCGTTTTTTTCACGCCACGTTTCCTCTCAAACCTGGTCCTGCCCACCCAGTGGGCAGTCTTCAGGTGGGGAGTAATGTCACATATTCATCCACACATAAAAATATTGTTAATGACATTTACCATCCTGACAGGAAAAGTTGTTCCGAGCAGCATTACCATCCTGACAGGAAAAGTTGCTTTTGGGGTCCAAGGCCGGTTACACACAATCAGATCCACATGAAGGGTATTTAAACCCAATTCTCCTTTTGCTCAATACCCTGTCATGGTTACATCCTGATGGTAATCTGAGAGTGAGTTCCTAAGCTTGATTTTCTGGTATTTGTCTTTGCTTCATTTTGACTTCCCTGAATTCTGGTACCCTTGACTTTTGGCTTTCCTTCATTGCTGTGTCTGATTCTGTGTTCCTGACCTTGGTAAGTATTTTGACTATTCTCTGCTATGTTAAGTCTGGCCATTTTAAGGTCCGGTTATAGCTATCCTTAGTCCAAGGTGTGACACAGTTCTGCGTGCTGGATCAACTTGTAAACCTGAGAGGCAGTTAGTGAGCACTGGCCCTTCATGGGATTCTTCCTCACTGACCTAGCACACACACCCATGCAGGGAGGGAAGAAATCAAAGTTCTTTTTTATCGAAATCTAAAGCCACCAAGAGCTCATGTTCATGCCCAGTAATGTAAAAGCTTGGAGACCTATAGATATGGTTTGCACCTGCACTCCCTCCACTCAACCACCAGGATCTGCATGTCACCCCTCACCTGCCAAAGATAACAAGATGCAGGGAGTTATATCTATTTTTTTTTTTTAATAATGATTTAATCTATCTCCTCTTCACATTCTAATGCCCCTATCTTACACACACACTGTCCCATATACACCCAATATATGTATATGTGCATTATAGAAAAATGCCATTAAGGTATTTTAGATACATCATAACAAACCAGAGGATCATGTTGTTTTTGAATGTCTATGGACCCTTGTGATGGCTTTATCGTCCTCTAACGTCCTTAAGGTGCTTTATCGTTATGTACTATAAGTATTACATTGTATCTATTTTAAAATTTGTGTTAGTGCTAGGATTCCATTAATTTAATGGCTGTACCAGAATATACATGTCACTATCTCCCTGAGATAGGTAGTTGCACTCCAAGGCAGCAGCTGTAACCTGGGGGTACTCGGAGCTGTTCTCCCACCATGTATTCCTCAAACAGCAGCTACTGCCCAGGAGTCCAAGTCTCACTAATCTTGGGCAGCCAGGACATGTAGTACAGGGCTTGGAAACAAGATCTTCCCTGTGAAATAAGACAGATTGCAATTTTATAAAATATATAAACACACACACACACACACACATATACCTGCTATTATAAACTCATTTACTGCTTTCTGTGTAACAGTTTTCACTCTTGTCAGCAAATGCAGTAGACAGGATGGCACCAGGAAGAATTACATTGAACAGGAGATTGCTGTTTGCTGCAGTTTACCGCTCCCCTTCTGTGAGCATTGCCATTCTGCAATGTGCCTGTGCTAATCCTTTGCAATCATAAAATATATAACAATGCTCTATGTGAGACGTCAGCTTGTTCTTTTTAACCAGCGCACGTACCTTGACACATTTCCGTAGTACCTGTGTACAGATGTCGCTTGTCTCACAGTTCGAGCTGATGGAGTAAGCTGTGAGACTGTAACTCTGGCTCGGTACAGTAATAGATAGTATTATAATTGCTGGCCACATAACAAAACTGAATAATGTAATATGAATCACAGGTTTCTGTGTATTTTTATTTGTTTTTATTTTTTGTCTGTTTCTTTTGTGGTGTCCTACACATCCCCTTCATATACATGAAGTGGTAGTTCCACATGTACTAACATGCATTTATCTTAATATTAAATGTAAGTTCTATAGCATACATGACACTGCTTATTGTTAATTCAAGTAATGCTGTCATGTTTCTACTTTTAAAGTTTTATAGTATATGGATTTTTGGCGAGTCGTATTCTGGTATATATACATTAAGAGCTAGTTTTTTTTTTTTGTTTTTTTTTTTGGTTTTTTTTTTACCTGGAAAAAATATACGGCGATTAACAATGTTGTCACATGTGTTTTAATATATTTTACTGGCAACTGTATCGGAGTGGGCCTTGTTGGATAAAACAGCATTGGATTATTTTCTGTAGTTCCTTTATTTGCTCAGGTACGGGGTTACAGGACACCTCTTTTTATGCAAAGCAAATGTAACAACTCTATCATATATACAGTAACTTAAATTATAACATCAATCACGCTTCTATCTACTTATCACTAAACATAAAAGAAAAGAAAATAGTCGAAACATAAACCCCACGTCCTGTAAGCTGCCACTGTCCAGAATGAGATACTGAGATTCACGACATAGCTCACCTGTGCCTGTGTATGTGTGCCACTTTTAAGCCCCCATTAACTGCTACAATAGGTACTAATTAGCTGCATCACAGCACTGAACTGACAGATGCCTGCAAATTAACTCTTTCCTTATACACACCATTAAAGGAACTAATTTGAGAGTTCTTACAAAAAAATTAGATACTAGCCGAAACACATAGGACAGACAGACTCCTTTAAACACATTAAAATAAGGGTCCAATCATATTGTGGACCAGGCCACGTGCACTCCAGGATACAGAGGAGTATGCTGGAGACTCGGATATACCACCGGTATTGCCCGAGGCAAACCAGGAAGAGAGAAAGAAATGACCCCGGGGGCCAGTATGTTTGAGACCCTTTTCTATATTATAACACCTTCTATATTTCTAAAGTTACCTTCCTAACACCATAACATGACATCCTCACCATTCATGGTTTTTATATCATTCATGGTTATAGTGAGTTTTTTTTGTTTTTTGCTTTCTCAGATTCTCTTTTAAGTTAATGAACATGTTTATGAAATTTCTATGAAATAATAAAACCTGTGGTGCTTCTACAAAATCCTCTTTCCTGATGGTAGAGTTGGCCATAGTAGCACTGATTTTGTTGGAAATTTTCCCCGGCTCCTTTTTTTTTTTCTTTTTTTTTTTACGACCACAGAATTAATTGTTTGTCATGGTTCCATTTAATGGGCTGACAATCTGTGCCATTTTTTCGGAGCAGGTGTTGCTGCTTTTGAAGACAGCATAGGAGATCAAACTCTGTTTAAAAATGTGATGACATTAAAAAAAAAAATCATAGCTTTGGGAAATCTTTCACGTTAGCTTTTCATGTTACATGCACATAGACTCTACTCATCATCATATCACAATATCCCATTTACCGAGGTGCTAGATACATAGGATAACATGAAGGTTTGGAGGGTTATTTTTTCTGAGAAAGACTACAGAACTACAAAGAAGCAAAAAAAAATCATAAATCAAAACTTTGAAAAAAATATATAATAAAAAAGCAGTTGGACAGGAGCAATTTTTTTAGAAAAGTTTATAAATATATATTACATACTTTTCAACATATTTTGTTTTGTTGCTTTATTCTGGTTTGTATATTTGTTTAAAAGTGTTTACTTGCTAAACAAAAAAAAAAAAATTGTCCTGTGATGCATGTTCTTTAGCATAAAACTGCTTTCACATTTGCTATGTATAACCCTCTCCACTCTTCTTTAAAAGCCTTTTCACTAGGTGTTAAACAACTGTTGCTGCCTTTATTTTCATATACCTGTTCACCATCAGTATTTGAAAACATCTCAAAAGTGCTTGATTGGGTGACGGTCAGAACTCTGTTCCAGCTTTGATGTCAAGTAATCTGAGATTAAGATCATTGGTGAAATCATGAAATATTACCCTAAACCATTATTCATTCTCTACCAAGCTATAAAGTTAACACTATTTAGTCGAGTAGAGAGCAATTTCTTTAGTCATCTGGTTAACCCAGAGTCATCTGAAAGAGGGCTACATAAGGATAACAATCAGTTAGCACTAGTAATGATTATAATGCACTAGAATAAGAAACACTGGTGTCTATGAATTCTTAACCTCTTAAGAACACATGATGGAAATATTCCGTCATGATTCCCTTTTATTCCAGAAGTTGTGTCCTTAAGGGGGTTAAATACACTAGCACTAATTAATTGCCCATCAGTTGCACTAATTCGGTATAGACTAACACTGCAAGTGACCGATTATTGTCCCAGAGATTGCTGTACATATGCATTGAATACTCCCAATTGCCAACGTAGTGGAGACAGAGCCCATGCCAAGGGACCTTAGCGCTTGGGGCGGACAATAGGTTTATGGCTGAGGAACACTATAGAGTTAGCAATACAGTTTTGTATTCCTAATGCTGTAGTGTTCATTTAACAAAGATTGCAAAAAATAGTATATTTGTCCTCCGTTAGAAATAACTGCCTTTATACGGTCAAAAATGTATGGTCAAATATAAAATATAAACAAATAATAAATATGCCATTTTTATTTAAAATCCATTTTGATTATTTATTTTTTATTTTTTTCTGTGTATTTAAAATAAACGTACTGCAAATAAACAATTATATTTATTTGTGCTTGTTAAAGCCACCAAAACAACGCTGGCTTAATGAAAGAGTCTTGGTGTCTAGATAATGCCCTTGCATTCTCCCTGCTCAATCCTCTGCTATTTAGGAGTTAAATTATTTTGTTTATGCAGACCTAGTCACACCTGCCTGCATTTGACTTACACTGCTTTCCTAAATACTTCCTGTAAAAAGAGATCTACTGTTTAAACTTTATTTCACAGTCTGTTTAATCTAAAAGTGAAAATGTCAATTGAATCTGCACTTTTTGAAAAATAAAAAAAGAGAGCACACTCTTCACATATAAAGAACTTTAGCAAGTAAACGTGATTTAGGTGTTTGAAGTGTTCCTTTCAGTAATAGTCTTTGTTTAAATCTTCTTAAATATAACCATATCATTTTATATTTTAATTAAGATTTTTTTTTTTGTTTTTTATTTTTACTTATAAACTTTCACTGCCAGTTTTGAAGAGGCATAGAAACATGTGTAGTACCTTTGGTCACAAATTAGCCCTGACCTAATCAAAAATAGGATCTCTAATTCTTTTAAATGTGAAAATAAATGCACATTATAAGCCATAAATGCTAAATAGCCATAGTATGGCCCGTCAAAAACGGTAAGCGTACATAATAAAATATCCATTTTTCTACTTCCTTTTTTACATAGAAAATAGTAAATTATATTTTTAAAGTACTTTTCCTTAAAGTTTCTTTGTTTTTATGTTCGTCTAATCGCCTTTAAGCTTCATAATCCGGTTAACTTTTGTGTAGCTATGCACATTTAGAAGCCGTGCTGCCCCTTGCCTTAACACTACACTGCATTAGAATTTCATTCTTTTTACGGATGTGGTTAACACAATGAATGAAACAATGTTATTAGGTTTCTATATCCCACTGGTGAGAAGTCACTTTGTCAAAATGACAGCTTGAGAAAATATGTAAGCCATTCTTTCCTGCCCTGTGTGTCATATTTACTTATTTTGGCCAGAAATAAGCTGTGTTCTGCATTTTCTCCACGGTTTCTTGCTGTAGCAGATGACTCCGCTTTATGAAATTATGCTTTTCAGTTTTCTGATCTTGTATATTGTTGCAATTTTTGGCAACAGAATTATTACAGAATCTTATCATGGTAATAGAGCATAGAAATGCTGTTTATTTCTTTTGTAATAAACTGCTGTTTACAATATTGAGTTTGCAAAGGAAAACCCAGAGAAGCTGTAATTCTATCTTGTCTAACTCCACTGAAAGGCCTTATATACACCGCAGAATGTTTTCTTTTAATGATTTACACATTGCTGCTGTTTGATTTGGAGGTTTGGGGAAAGGAGAGCCCTAAATAATTGAAGGGGGGGGGGGGGCTGTTTTGATTATTTTTTATTTTATTTTTTATTTATTTTTTGTGTGTTTCAAATAAAACATACTACACATAAATAATTACCTTTATGTGTGCTTGTTAAACGGATACTGTAGGCATCAAAACAACTTTAGCTTAATGAATCAGTTTTGGTGCATAGATAATGCCCCTGCAGTTAAATTCTCTGCCATTTAGGATTTAAATCACTTTGTTTATGCAGCCCTAATCACACCTCCCTGCTTGTGACTTACACAGCGTTCCTAAAAACTTCCTGTAAAGTGAGCTCTATTGTTTAAACTTCCTTTATAGCACAGTCTGTTTAATCTAGAAATTATCTCCTTCTCTCTTAACAGTCTTGTAGACCATGAATGAGCCTCCTGACTGTGATATAAGTTCAATTTACAAAGCAAGAGAATTTTTTTTTATCTATCTTCAACATCTGAAAATGAAACCATTTTGTTCATGCAGGATGTATGAGTTACAGCCAGGGGAGGTGTGGCTAGGGCTGCAAGGGCAGAAACAAGTGATTTAATTTCTAAATGGTAGAGAATTGAGCAGTGAGACTGCAGGGTGTGATCTATACACAAAAAACAGATTCCTTAATAAGGATCTGTAACGGAGTGCTGCACACAGTGTCTTTTTTACATTAAAAAGCCTGCAGGGACACGCTATAGACACCAGAACCATTAAATTAAGCTGTAGTGGTTCTGGTGACTATAATGGCCCTTTAATGTGAGGTAAATTAGAGATTAGTGCCACTAATAATATACTGGATTGCCGGCTAACCACCAGATGAGGACAAGAGGATGATGATGGGCTCAGGCTGCAGTCTGGCTCCACTGATCTGGTGTAGAACATGCTCTCTGGCTCTCTTGTAACAGTGCTCACAAAAATCAATCAGTAGCTCCATTTTTTGGGACCCCTTACACAGCTCAAGGTCTCTCCCCTCTCTTCCCTGTCTCTCAGTGTTCCTCTCCCCTTCCTGTCCCTTAGTGGTCTCCCCCTTAGTGGTCCTCTCCAGTCCCCTCTCACCCCCCCCTTAGTGTTCCTCTGCCTCTCCCTCCCCCTTAGTAGTCCTCTCCCTCACCCCCTCTTAGTGGTCCTCCACCCCCTTTAGTGGTCCTCCCTCTCCTCCTTCCTCTTTGTGGTCCTCCCTCTCCTCCCCTGCTTTAGTGGTGCCCCCCTCCCCCCCCCAGTGGTGTCCCCATTCTTAGTGGTCCCCTTAGTAGTCCTCCCCTTGGGTGGTCCTCCCTTTCTCTCCCTACCCCCTTAGTATTATCCCCCCCCTCCCTGTTGTGCCTCCTACCTATCTTTGTAGCATTGCTGGGAAGCGCGGACCATGGTACAGGAGCTTCGGTTTCCTATACCCGGCCGGACTGACCGGAAGTGCTCCTGTACCCCGTTCACTTTCCCCCCGCTCCTTTTCCCCCGGTCAGTGCCACCCGGCCACGCTACATTGAGTGCCAGGGAAGCTATTACCAGAGTTAGATACTCTGTATTATTTAAACATCATTGATAACTTGAGTTATAATAAGTATGAATAAAATGGTTATCTATAAGACATAGACATGCTCATATGATTAGTTGAGTGTACACACAACTGGCTGGATTACACACAGCCTAAACTACACTACTAGGGTGCTCCATTTCAGTCATACAAAATATAAGAAGTTTAGGATAGCAAGGGACAAGACAAGGATATAATGTATTACCGGGCATTAGAATGGCCGGACTAGACGTCAGACAGAGATAAAGCATAATCAGAGATGAGACAATATCAGGGTAATGGGTAGACAGCGAAAACGAGAAATAGCCATAGTCAGACACAGTAATCAGTCAGACAGGCAAACAAGACAGGAAAAGGTCAACAATAAACTCAGTCAGGAACAAAGGCAAGGTCAATACCAGAATTAACACAATAGATCAAGGCATGCACTAAAGGGTACTGAAACAAAAACCAAAATAGGGCAAAGTGGATAGGGCTAGGGAAGTTTACATAGCCTTTAATTAACATTTGATTGGCCCACATCATGCAAACGCCCCCAAAATGTGCCTATGTGGGGGTGCCGGAATGACGTGGGCCAATGGGAGCTTGAACCCACTTGTGACACCCACTGGTCCTTTACGAGCACGCTCGTGATGTGAGCTGCGCTCCTTTAACTAGACTGGCCGTGTGACCGCTCACTGCGATCAGTGCACGCGGCCTGTTTAGAAGAGGAGATCGAACCGCACGCGGCTCGTGTGGAGGCGGGAGTGCTCGAACTGTGAACCCTGCCCGACCCCCAGATAAGGTATCGCCACAGTTGTCTTTTATTCATGATATTCTCCTAAAAATATCCTAAAATATTTGCTAAGGCCTATTTTAAGTTCCACCTGGGTTTTCCCTATAATATTTCATTATTCTAATATTTTATATAACCTTTATTAGCTGTATAATGACTAATACTTTTACTCAGCTCTTTGTAGTTTAAAAGAGCCATGTGGTATTGACCTCCTCTCATAAGTACAGGCCCATGTGGTGGGATACATAATACACAATCCATTGTTTATTTTGCTATAGTATGGAATATCTTGAGCACTGTATTCATATAACCTCATGCCCATGCAAGCCATACATCTATTAATAAATCTCCTGAACTGATGTTTCTCAATCACCACAAAATGAGCGAGACCTCGATATGATGACACTTATGAGAAACATGTTGACAAATTGATAACTAAAGAAGTGAATAAAAACTTTTGTCACATTAACGTGTGATTAATACATAAGATGTGTGATTATATAAAAAAGAAACACTGGATTTAACCTTGTGTTGCAGGCCCCATCAGATAAATTACATAACTAACTGCCCAGCACTGCAAAAGCTAGTACACCTCAGTTATGATGAGCTACTCTAAAATTGATTCTTATAACTGAAAAGAAAATATATTCTGAGGGACAATTTTTGGTCGGTCATTTCCTCCCAGTTTAAATTTAGAGTTGCGTGGGAGAAGGAGGTACAGGCAGCATCAGGAAGTGAGCTGCTGCAGACCCCCACATATCAGTCTCGGTCAGCAGGACCACACGCAAGTCACCTTCCTGCAGACAAAAGTATGCTAACAGGAGGGTAGCTGCAAATATAAAAATGAAGACATGTGTTCATCTGTGTGTGCATTAGTCGGTGTGTGTATCTGTGTTTCAGTGTGTGTTTGTGTCAGTGTCTGTAACTGTGTATATCTGTGTGTCATTGTATGTATCTGTGTGTGTGTGTGCGCCATTGTGTATATCGGTGTGTGTCAGTGTATATATATGTGTCATTGTGCATGTCTGTGTGTGTGGATGTGCCAGTGTGTATCTGTGTCTGTATCTGTTTTTCAATGTGTGTGTGTCTGTGTCAGTGGATGTGTGGATGTATCAGTGTGTTCATTTGTGGATCAGTGTGTGCATGTGTCAGTGTGTTTATGTGTGTGCATTTGTGTGTTAATGTGTATGTATATCTGTGTAATGTAACGTGCAAACATCCCAGCAATCAAACACACTCCTGGAATGAAACAAAGGTATATACAAACACATTCCTTCACTCAAACACCAATACCACACACACATGTACAGCCAAAAAGCTAACACTACATACAAACATCCCTGCATTCAAAAATAAACACTGCATGCACATACACCACTGCATTCCAGTAACAGTATATACAATACACCTCTACATGCACACACATACTCTGTATAGAAACATGCTTACATTCAAAGGTACAAACACTGCAAGGATGGGCAAATATCCCAACCTGACATAGCTAAGTTGAACAACAGATGGTGTTTTACCACTCCTGAGAGGCCCAAACATTTTTTTTGCACCAGTGCCCTCCTTACATTAGTTCTACCACTGCACCAGTGCCCTCCTTACATTAGTTCTACCACTGTTCTGGTGACTTTAGTGTTCCTTTAATTTATAAAGGTGTACTTGGGTACTCAACCTTTGGCACTCAAGATGCTGTGGACCACAAATCACATATTGCTCTTATAGCCATAATGTTGGCAAAGCATCAGGGAAGATGTAGTCTACAACACCTGGAGTGTGTACATGTAAGTACTGTACAAAATGAAAAAGACTTACGCAGTTGACAAAATTAAGCTTAATTTATACATTGGAAAAAATATATAATCCTTAATAAAGCTGGAACAAAACATTCTATAAATTAGAGTAGTGCGTTTGGTCACCAGTTTTGTCCAAAATATAAAGATGTTTTAAAAATACATCATTGCACCATATAGGATAGGATGTGTACTTAATATCTTATCGGCTCCAAGCAGTATAGATTCCTACCAAATCCCTTTAAAACACTAAAATGTACCCTTTGCCATTTACAAAATCTGGTCCTAAAAGGCATGACTTGTTTTTTTATGGTCTTAGAGTATCATGCAGCTGTGCAATGCTTACTTAAATTGTTTATTAGATATTAAATTAGGATGTTTAAATACAAATTATTACAGTGACGCAGACCAACATCGATTGGTAAGAGGTTAAATAATATGAGATACAATATTAATAAACACTACAAATAAGCAAGGACAATCATCTCATGTTCAACATAATTTAAAGGCATACAGACAACTTTCTGCTATTTATGGTAAAAATGTTGTGCTGTTATTTAATATGATATAGTCCTGTCTTTTTCTGGAACAGACTGCGCGATTTTAATCACTTTCTCAGTCTAAGCTAATATCTGGTTCACTATGACGTGTGTACATTTCACGTGATTCCGAAGTGATTGTATATGAAAAACAATAAAACAGTAAGTGATTTTATAGGAATGCTAGTAAAATTTAGAGTGACTATCAATCATTCTTGTGCGCTGATAAAAGGGCATTTCATTATGAATTCAAAGCCAGCTGTTACTCAATTATACTTGAGGGAGTTTAAGTGATGTCAGGCCTCTGTAAGAACTGCTTATTTGTCAAACCAAACTGCTTCCAAAACAGAAGGAACCAAGTTTGAAAACAACAAAGAAAAGATAAAAGTTTCAGTGAAACATATAAGAACATCCAGCACAGAGAATACTTTCTAATGTGCAACTGAAGACTCCATTTCTAAGTCACTTTGAGCAGATAAGATGATTTCCCCTCTCTGTATGCTGTACTGTGTCACATATATACGAGATCTGTTCTTCAGCTACAATTATAATATTTTTCCTACTGAAGTGATCAATGAAACAAATCAAATGCATTAAAACAGTGTCATCATGACACAATTTCAGATTCTCTGCTCAGATCTTTTTCGATTTTTCTTATACGAGGGCTGAATCGAGGCATCATTTTTGACTGGCATTAAATAGTTGTACCCAGAATCCTTTGTGCTTTTGCTGTTTGATGTGTGTGTCTGGCTCAGACTGAATTATTATAGTGAATTGTTAAAGAAAAATAATTGTTTGCAGGTATTTGCTCAGGAATTCCTGTGTAGGATTTTTATTGAGCAGTTTATTACTTTGGCTTATGATGTTATAGAATATTTAAATATACAGCAGGCTGGTGAAAGTTTTAGCATACTGAACAAGCTTAAAAAGAATTTAAGAACCAAGATTCTTATTTCATTATGCGGATACATGTGCATGACTTATATGAAGGTTTTAATGTTTTAAACTAAGAGTAAGTGCTGTTGATTTAAATTTCTAGATACATTTAAAAAAAAATCATTGCACCAAAACACTCCTGCCCCATAATAATTTAAGTGAATTTAAGTTGTTATGGTGGTGGAAGTTTTCCTTTACCTAACAATAGGACTTATTATAAATTATTAGCAACATGTCATAACTGTGCTTTTCATGTGGAAAGAAAGCTCAATCATGGATGATATTGAAAAAAACTTTATTGGTTAAAAAATCCCAAATCCTATAACCCGGTAAGGGTAATTGGCACAGAGAAGTTGCGATCTGCTGCCTTTCTTCTGTTGATTAACTGGAGATGTTTTGAGATGCCTGTTAGCAGAAATGAGGCAGCAGGCTGAAACTATCCAGCAATGTGGAAGTTTGAATATAGGCTGGTAGCCCACAAAATCAGTACGCTCCAGGCCTGGACTTCCACACTGGGAGGATTCCTGGTTGATTGCAGCATTTTGGGCTAACCAGGCTGTCAGAATATGATGAGTATATAGAGACATTTTCTGATGGTAAGGGGTAAGATGAGCATGAGGCATCTGTTTCAGTGGAGTCACAGGACACATATTCGGTCACTTGACTTATGTGATTGTTTCTTCATGCTTTGCAGTTACACAAAAGTGCCCTGGAGGTCGTACTGCATGTAATGTCAATGGCCTTTCTCAATATGTGTCTGAGATCATATTTGAAACGGTGCTGTAGACGTTTGGTGCTGATACTCACTATAAGATTGACTTGTCAGGCAATATCCTGATGTCCTGTACAATTTCTGCAATTTAAAAAAAAAACCTCATTATTCTGATCAAAGTAAAATCTGTAATCATATGGATTATGAATCATACATTCTGGTCTATTATTTAGAACGTGTATGGACAGATTCATTTCATGTGCAATAAAAGTTGGAAAATGTCAAACATAGGTTTTGTGCCGACAGCAAATTATGTTTGAAATTCCCAGCAATATTTCTAAGACTTGAAATAGTAAGTAATTTAGTTACTGTGTGATTGTATGGTCATGCTCAGTGTTTTTCTGAGTATATCTGTACTGCACAGCCTTCTCTAGATATGTAGGCAATATTATCTATTTTCTACCCCTCTTAGAGTAAATTAACAGAAGCATTATTTAAAGGTACACTTTACTGCTCAAATACAAAAATATAAAACATTACTATTTAGTAGATATACTCTCAATGAAAACATGCTTTAATTTGGTTCTGCATTTTTTATTAAAGACATATCTAGTGCTCTAGTCCTCTCTGCTGCCTTTGCAAACCCTACCCGTCTTCCCCTGCACAGACATTTTGTGGCTGTTCCATCACAGACTTTCCAATGTAGCTCAATAAGAAATATTTGCAGGGAAGGTGCTCTGAGCAATTGCCTGCATCCTGAATTTAGGTCCACTGAGCTAAACAATAAGGAAGTAGCAGGACATGTCTGACCGCTAGAGTAGGGTAAAAAAAGTGTTTTTCACGTAAGTGTCAATTTCTATTAATCTCAGCACTTTTTGAAGAAAGAAAAAAAAACCACTCACTCTTCACACACAAAGCACTAAATATGCACTGATCGGATAGTTTATTACAGCCATATAGCAAGGACATATGTTCCATTTCGTTAATTTGTGCATCACAATGAGATATAAAACTGATAGGCCTATTGACACTGGGGTAGATGTAATATCAACTGTAAGGCATTTTCTGTCAGAGTTACAATTAAGTCTCTGACTTGGTCTGTGGATGCAGAAGTCAGTCCGCAAAAACAGTCATGGCTCTCAGCTCTCTGTGATTAAAACAGAAGTGGAAAATACATTTAATCTACCGAGATACTGTGGCAGTAGCTAAAAGATACTGTAGGTCCACATTAACATGAACATGCATTTATGATAGGGAAAAGATGACCCCACACCCACATTAACATTTTACAGCATTGTGCAAGGTTCCAATGTCTCTCCCCAAGTTGACGTGTGGACATATTAGAACTACCACACAGCTATCAACTTGATATTAAGCTTAGATTATTCAAAGTGCAGAAAATCAGCCCTATTTCTTATTGGGAAATCTGACCTTTGAGATGTATTGTTATGGTCTTACCTTCCTCCTGATACTCACTGTCTGACACAAGTCTTATCCCCTACATTTGGCTGTAAGGCTCCGAGGATCTTCCCGCTAGTTCAGTCTACTTTTTTTTCACCTCCCCAGTAGTTGTCATCTAGATATACAACAGTTACTACTATTTGTGTCCTTGTCCTTGAAATGTACTTGGTTGGACTGGCATCCCCATGTCTTTGGGTCGTGACTTCCATTAAATGTGTGTGTGCTAAACTTGGTGTGATTTATGATGGAACTAGGCAGAATGATGCAGCGATGATGCCACTGACACAGAGTGATGTGGGTTGGTGTCCCTCTCACTCCGAAATAAATCCTTCCTCATTGTTTAGATTCCCTGTGGTCATGTTAGCTATTACTTTGCTCCTCTGGTATTTAACTCTCCTGCTAGCCTACAGCGGCTGTCCACCAACCCCTTCTGCTGAACCTGACTTTGCCTGCACCTCATCTTGGCCTTTTCTGTTCCTTGTCAGTCACTGCATTCTGGGCTCCTACTGCTGAAAACTGTGATGCAAATTCAATTACAATAATTTATATAGTGTCAACATATTTCGCAGTGCTGTACAATCGGTAAAACAATACAACAATTCTATCAAAACATGTTTGATGTACGGGAACAGAAGGAGAAGATGGCCCTGCCCAAATGATCTTAAAATCTATATGCTAATCCATATAGTAACGCATATTGCTACAAATTGACAGTGTTTGCCTTCATTTGTATCAACAGCAAACATTCGTAAAAGGGTTGAACTTGATGGAACTGCTTTTTTTCCAATGTAACAATGCACATTTCTACAGATTTGTATGAAGAATGTAGTCAATTATATCATGGTAGTATAGAGCAACTTTGATATGTGTGTTATACATTTTCGAGTAGACTATATGAATGTTTTTCTTTCTGCAAGGCCAACAGAATTTTATTTACCATTTCACTTTAATGTTCCTATTATGAAATAGTATGCATTAGCATTGTGCTTGATGCCTACTTTATTATGCATATAAATAGGAAACAATATTTTCATAGAGCTGAAGGTATTGCGAAATTCAAGTACAAAGTAACCAGGCTTTGGCAGATCCTTGGCATCTAATGAATGGAGTCTGCAGTACAAAAAGATAGAATGAATTGTACCAAGCATGCGGAGCTGACAGGAGATTGAACAAGGAGCTCTCCGTTTAAATACAGATATGTCAGTCTCCAAGGACCAAAATTTGTTACATCTGTGTTATATGCTGACAAAAATAACATCTTTGTGGCAACTACATATTTAATCATTGAGAAATACAGAACTTGGTAGTTTTAGCTAAAAATAAACAAAACGGCGACTGTGGAGCGGAAAAAAATAAGTGAGATTTAACATTAATCTAGAGGAGTTTTATTCTGAGTCCTCATATTTATTCTCCATGCTATACATGTATGCAAAGGTTGGAATATGTCATATATCATATATATTCAATAATTGAACTAAAAATATAATACAAATATTCTGAGCCATGTACTTTAACACATAGTTTTTTCAGTGACAAAACATGCAGTGACATACAAATGAATGGAACACAAACTAGAGCAACAAGTTCATTAAGTACAACTAAACTCATAAAACATATATTAATATACAAATGGATGACACATAACCTAACGAAAGCAACAAACCCTCTACTTGCAAATAAGCATGCAAAACCCCATTAGATCTCATCCACATTATCCATTATTCACACAGCCTTTTCCATAAACAAGTGCAGGATGAGAGAGTGATAATAGAATCATGTAGGTATATTTAACCCCTGTCCTCTGACATCACTAGAGATGTTTCGTTAACTCAGATAATTAAAATACGAAAATCTGAGTAGTCTAAAGGGGACTTGTATCTTTAGCCATAACATTTTTGTGACAGAATGTCATCAGAACATCAACCTTTGTCTTGATGAAGATGTTAAGCCCCCGACATGATGTAAAAATAGAGCAGTGTGTTTACTCCTGTTATGCAAGATTAATAGTTGGTCCGTTGGTCTTTTACAGGACCACTCCACACTATATACATCCATTTTTTTTTTTTTGTATATATAGTTGTAATCAAACTGGAGAATCTACAGCTTCGCTGCGGAACACATGTTTGTGTAAGCAAACCTGATTAAAAGGATAGGCAAGCTGCAGCTGAGAAGAGACTGTTTGATAAAAACTAATTCATGAGCTTAACCTTCAGTGGCTAAACAGAACATTCTTTGTATTGTTTTATACCTTTCATATCCTAGTTTTTATTATGTTTTTAAGGTCTTATGTGGTTGAATATAAAGTTGTTTGCCCGTTCGACCATTTGCATATTTTCTTTATAATTTTTGTAATTTTAAAATATGACCTAACTAGTATAGATGTTGCTAGGGAGGGACTTTGTGGGCTAAAGCCAAGGATGTGGGTCTCTTTAACCCTGGCTCTCCACTGTTGGTGGAGAGGGCAGGTGGATATTAGTGTTTCTCTCTAACTTTTTAATTTAATTTTTTTCTAATGTTCTATGACACTTCAGGAGGCCATCACTCAAGTTACCTTCTGTAAACTGTCATAGTCCTTGCTAAGATAGTATGTGCTGTATTGAGAAATAAACAAAGTGGCAGAAGTTTTAAATACCCATATGGGGTCACAAATTCTATGTAACTACTGTAACACTTGAATTTTGCATTGAACTCATTAGACTGTAGAGGTTTCATTCAAGACCATAACCGGTCAGTACTGAAAGAATAAACTGTCTTTTTTTCTATCTTGTAATATTTTTTTCGACTGACTTTAAAGACTAGTGATGATACACAGGGCTATCTTGCATCTTCCTTATGCTAAAACATTCTATCTCAACTCTTTTTGATTCTACTGTCTAATAAATACTAGTCACACTTGACTTTTTTTCATGTTTCTACGACTCATATTGAAGTAAAAAAAAAAAACACACCCAAGATGATTATTAAATATGTAGATATAAGAGAAACATGAAAATATTCCTCAGTCTTCCTAATATTTCCTTATATAAAATATCCTTCGTCTTACAATAAGGTCTCATTTTCCCTGACCAACACAGAAACCTCCCTGCTTTTCCCAGAATGCTTCATAGAATTAATAAATATAACTATATTGTCCTCTTCATTGTGGACAGTTAAGAACAAAACACAGACACTCTGTTTTCCTATTTCTTCTGTATGCCAAAGCAATTCTTCTCCTGTCACATCAAGCCTAGAGCATACTAGATAAATGTCTTTGTGTGGTATATAATGTATGATGATATATGAAGTCTTTGTCATAAAGGAAGCACACTGGGCCCTTGCTTTTTTTTCCGTTTTATTTGTTACGCTAACATTAGATTTGCACAAGATGTTAGTCTGCCGGGAATAAACCCCTAAGGTACCATTTTGTTTTAAAATGTCATATTTTTATTTATTTTTTTCCTTCTTTTTTTCCCTACCAGCAATTCGACAAAGTAATCATGGGATTTTATTCGAATGCTGTTTTAAACAAGAGCCCTGTGGCTTTAAAATACATATCAACACAGCAACATTCTGCTTTTATCCATTCAATTGCAAATATGTAGTCAGTGGATAAACATTTATGGTTAGAGCAACAATATCTACTTGAGATTACAAAGGATTAAATCAAACAAGAGATTTACTATATTTCAGATTTTACTATTATTTCTATTAAGTGCTCAGTGTTTTACTGGTATTAATTCTGATGAACATATCTATAAAATTCCACTTTATTTTCATTTTTATTGGATAACTGCTTAGTTATCAAGGTCAGGATTCAGGATGTCAAGGGCGGGTGAGATTAATGTCAGTGAAGAGCTTTCATCTGAAATGATTTATACATAAATGTATTGTCTACAGCTCTTTTCAGCTATGCCGTGAGTCTTTAATCATTTTGATCTTCATGTTACCCCTTAAACTAGTATGTTACCCATCAAATGACCCTGTAACCGTTCATCCTATGCATGTTCCACCTTCCCTTCAAATGTTCTGGATACCCCAAAATAGTTCACCAACTCTTTATACATCCACGTAACTCATGAAAATACAGAATATGAGTTAACAAAGCTGGTCCAATCTCATCCACAATCACAGCCATTGCACTCAATTCCAGGTTTGTCCAATCTCATCATGTGCATTATTTAATGTTATTTTCAAAACCTACACTTCCACTTTAAACTATACTGAAAGTCATCTAGACTTCTTAAATCATACCTGCAAAGCCATGGGAAACACTTAGGATATGACATATTTTTGACACATTTTGGAGAAATTGTTTAAATTTATATACAATATATGAATTTGATCATTGTGGCAGGCACGTTCTTGTTGCTCTTCAAATGCCACAGGTATTATTACACCATCATCTTTTTCTATTACATTTCACATGTTGGATACAGTTTAAATTCTGTCCTACATGTTTCGGTTCTCCTTAATCTGCACACAAACATTTTAGTCTGCACATGTTACTGAACAAAAGCCACATTTGATCTCAAATTATACAAATTTTCATTTAAAATCCTTGTAATCTCAGTATACTCTTGTTGGTAACTAAATTTGGATATTTGTATATCAATATCACTAAATATACTCCCCGATGTTGTGAATTGCAGTTCTTATGAATACATTGTAACACACAATGCAAAAATGTAACTCTCGATTCATGCAATCAAACACTTCTATAAGCATAGATAAATGATTTTTGGGTTTCTGGGTGTTCCTTTCTCAAAAGTCCCAGGCCAAATGAGAGCAACCAAATATCACCCAAAAATCACAGGGCCTAATTTGAGTGCATTATTTAGAATAAGTTAATTGTTGTCCAGCTAAAGTTCCATGGGTTGAATGCAGCCCAATAAACACAATTATTAAAGGACCACTATAGGCACCCAGACCACTTCAGCTTAATGAGAAACTGCTATGTTTCTAAATGGATTAATCCAGCCTCCAGTGGCTGTCTCTTGACAGCCGCTAGAGGCGCTTGCTTGCTTCTCACTGTGAAAATCACAGTGAGAAGATGCCAGCATCCATAGGAAAGCATTGTGAATGCTTTACTTTGGACTGGCTGAATGCGCGCGCGGCTGAATGCGCGCGGCTCCTGCCGCGCATGAGCATTCAGCCGAAGAGGAGGAGAAGAGGGAGGAGAGGAGGAGGAGAGCTCCCCGCCCGGTGCTGGAGAAAGAGGTAAGTTTAAAAACGAGTATGTTTTACTGGCACTATAGTGGTCCTTTAAGCATGCATGCTATATTCTTTGTTAATATGCACACACCTGTATCATACTATTATAATGCCCGTTATCTTTTTTCTAATACTGCCCCCAATCCCATGCTATACTTTTGAAGAGTATATAGCTGACTAAAAAGTTGTAGCAATGATAACAATCAGAAATAATTCCCATGTCATAATACAATGAATGCACCAAACATCTCTTTATTGTTATTAACATAAAGGACTCAAAACCCAAAGCCACCAGGCAGATACAAATGATGTTTAATCAGGAACAGTTTTTTCACTTCATTATATCTGATTATCATATCAATTAAAATAACCTTTTTACTTGCAATGCAATAGTCAAGCATGAGCCACCTCAGTCATAATTAGGACTTAATTAATTGTTTTAAATGCATATTACTGTTTTCCCAGAACTCAAATGAAGATAATGGGAATTTTGGTGATACACGATAGCAATGCTGGATACTTGAATCCCTTTGCCCCTTTATTTTCTTGTTACCCCACAGGGATTTTCTTTCTTTAGCAAATCATCCATCATTTATTAAGCAAGTAACTGATATATGTATGTGTCAATGCAGAGTAAATGTAGAAAGAACGAAAAAAAACTAGTGTTCTTGCATAAATAATACAATCCAATCATTAGCTGCAATTTTTATATTTTATAAAATTTTAGATGCATCCAACTTATAAATATTCAATATGTGTAATCCAAGGTAGGGCTTAATTCAATTGAGGACACCACGGAGCATAACTCCTCCTAATCTGGGGAAGAATAAGATATACATCCCCTGACACTGCTCTGAAATTAGGTACTCCATATTGCACTGTAGCAATTAAACCGTGCATTCAATGTAGCTACTTCCCTGTAAACTTTTCTAATTTCTAACTTGTATGATTACACTCTTGTAACAGGTCAAGTTGTGATTGAATTGTGTTTAGTTTTTTTTTTGTAAATATCTCTGCTTTTGTACACCTAGCTTCACCATTATTTATTTGGTACGAAAACTCAAAGTTAGTTTGACCACTAATTTATTTCATTGTCACTCTTTCATTACACTAATGTTCCCACTGCGTATTTTCAATTTGTAGTCAATTTTCAAATTGCAAACAGCACGTTTGTCGTGTCAACATAAAGTGTACCGCCTTTAACAAGGATACTGGAATTCTCACTAGCAATTAGTTCCCTTGCAGCACAGCTAATAATGTGATTAAACACTCTTCTGTATTTTAATTAAATACTTAGCTAACACCTCTACTGTTGTGTGCAGTGCAGAAATGGTGATTGAATCCAACCATGCTTGCTATTTTCCAGTTTTCTATTATAGAATGATGAGGAGATGTTTACATTACACTTTAAGGAAAAATACACAGGAAAATCAAAAAATAAAATAAAAAGCTATTTAGTAGACATGTCGCCACTGAAAACATGCGTGCATTTAGTTATGTATGTTGGCAATGGAGGGTATATTTTTGGGGTCTTTAAAAACATGTTTATTTAACGGTTAGACTAAATGAAGATTCAATGGCTTTTATAACTTGAAAACATTTTTAACTGTGAAGTTACAAAAGTTTGTTGGTATGCATTAATTATCCATGAAGTATGATTATAAAAAAAACAAAAAACCTAAGCTACTAAGAGAATAATTGCCGATCTTGTCTGATCCAAGAGAGTGAATTACCTTATACGATTTTGAACACCACACAAGAAACACCTACAGAGTTACTTGCAGAGGCGTAACTAGAAATCACTTGGCCCCGGGGCAAAAATTGCCCTTGGGCCCTCCCCATGTGTCTCATTCCTCATTGGCCATGTTTCCCATATTTCAGCCATATGAAAACCAGAGTGCCATAAACTTAAAACTCCAAGCATCATGACCAGTAAAGTGAGCTGTAGCGTTTATGGTGCCAGGAGCGCCCTGGGCACTCTCAACATAAGCTGTCAAACCATTTTAGAATGTTGTTCACTAGGTGCCGCTGCTTGCCTCTTTTTGTCCTGTCTGAGAGCTGAAAACTTCTACTAGGAACTTCTGCTAACGCTCCTAAATTAAACTCTGCATTTCAGGCTAACACAATGGTTGAAAGTGCCAGTTACTTGGTCTCAGCCAATCAACTATGCCCTGCACTCAGGGCCGGTGCAAGGATTTCTGCCGCCCTAGGCAAAGATCCATTTTGCCACCCCCTCATGTCACTCACTGGCAGACACACACACACTGATACACATACACTCACTCACTAACACACACACACACACACACACACAGGCACTTACTGACAGACATACACTCACTCACTGACAGACACTGACAGACATACACTCACTGACAGACACCCACACACAGACACTGATAGGCATACAATCACTCACTGAGAGACAGACATACACTCGCTGACAGACATACACTCGCTGACAGACATACACTCACTCACTGACATAAATACATACACTCACTCATTGACATACATACACTCACTCATTGACATACATACACTCACTCATTGACACACACACACACACACACACATACACACTCACTAACATACATACACTCACTCATTGACACACACACACTCACTGACATACATACTCATTCACTGAAAGACAAACACACAGATACTCACTGACTTACATACACTCACTCAATGACATTCAAACACTCACCTCCCTGGGGTCAAGTGTGGGGCAGCTCCTCACTCCTCCCGCCCGCTGTTTAGTATGCCGGGGCCGAAATGACAACATATTATGACTCTAGGCATATGAGAGGCTGCAAGAACAGCCTCCCTTGCCGCCTGCCTGCTCTGTCCCCCTCTCCTCTGGTCACCGGCATATTTTGGCAGAGCAGGCACCTGCCATCAAGGTAAGCAGGTGCCTTACCTAATAGAGCTTTGAGGCCACCTCCTGGGCCCCCTGTGACAGGGCTCTTCTCAGTGCCCCCACCTTCGGGCGTCTTGAGGATCGGCCCGGCGCTGGGGGCGGCTCAAGACAGGGGCAGACAGCCCACCAGGAAACATCCCATTGGGCGCCCCCAACCAGTTGGTGCCCTAGGCAAATGCCTAGTTCACCTAACGGTGGCGCAGGCCCTACCTACACTGCAAAGTTTAGCTTAGGCAGTGAGATCCCGGCTCTCTGATCAAAAGTGAAAGGGCATGGAGTGGCACCCAGCACACATTGGGGGGTACCAGGGCTCTTCTGACATGGCACCATAACCACTGTGCTGCTGTGGTTAATGTACTTGAAGTGTTCCTTTAAAACACCAGCTGTTGTAATAGCTCCATAATACAGTGATAGCCAATGGACTAAGAAGACAAACTAGGCTGTTAGACTGAAAGGAATTAGTAAACTTAAATGAAGTAATAGTAATAATGGATGGGGTGGCAAACTGCAAAGCTGAGTGTAATTTTGTGGCTGAACAGAACAACCATGCCTAAAAGAACAATGTGTCAGATGGAAAAAGAGGTTGACAGGCTAGTATGTGTAGTAAAGTTTTTTTGTACAATTCCTTGTAATAGTTGATATATTTTTTTATTTATTTTTAAATTGTATTATAGCAGACACATGTTGTATTATAGCTACTCTAATCCCTTTAGTGTATATAAAAATGTATATAGAATTTGCCACTTTTTGTTTAAAAGCCCCTGTCCCCTATAGTACATCAGCTTGCTGAAGCTTTATGTGTGAAGAGTATGTCCTTTTATTTCATTTTACAACAAATGTAGATTTCAATACAAATTGGTACATTTATAAATCAACCTAGTAACGCTCCCCCCCCCACCTGTCAATCAGAAAACCGGTCCTGTTAATTCCTAGTTTGGTTAGCTCAGTCAAGTTAAATTCAAGAAGCAGCAATTGCTCAGATCACCTGCTTCACAAAGACGTCACATTGAACAGCAATGGAATGTCTGTGATTGGACAGCCACAGAAAGTATGGTTAGGGTTAGAAGGGGAGGGATTGGTTTGTCTGCAAACAAGAGATCTGCAGCTTTTAGAAGCTGTTTTTAGATATACCCCGCAGAAAAAAAACTGCTTCATTAAATTCATGCAGGTTTTCATTGGTTTATATCTACTAAACAGTCATTTTTTTTATTTGGGCAGGGTCACTTTAATATAACTTTTTTCTCAGATTTTGAAAATAACTTTGATTTAAGAATATATATATTTTAACAGCAGTGAATCATACTGTCATATCCATTTCCTGTCTAAATTGTGTAGGATAGCATTTATCTTCCTACATGTATCAAACCACAGATATGTGTGATCTGTTAAATGGCTCAACTGGAAAACATGGCATTTGCCTCACCGAGTGACTCAACAGAAGCACAAAAAGGTCAAGGAACTTCTAGCCATTTATTATAGATGAAGGAGATCAGAGAGCAGTAGATAGAACACAGGACGTTTTGTAACATGCCTGTGCTCTGAAATTTGTAGCATTCAACAGTCTGCTTATTAACCCCTTAAGGACCGAGGACGGTTCAGGACCGTCATCGGCATTTTTGCCTTGAGGACCGATGACGGTCCTGAACCGTCCTAACGGTCAGAGCTACTTACCTGATCGCCGTCGTTCCCCCGGCGGCGATCAGCGTGGCTCCGGTTGTGGGGAGACTGCCTGCAGCCCAGACAGTCTCCCCACGGCAGATTAGGACCCCTGTGGCCATGTGATCGCTTAACACAGCGATCACATGGTCACAATAGGTGTCTATGTGTCTGCCTGCAGGGGGACTGTCTGTGCTGACAGGCAGTCTCCCTGCTAGTGTAAAATAAAAAAATAAAATAAAGTTAGTGTTAATAAAAAAAAATAAAAAATTATATATGTATATATATGATATATAGACATATATTATATAGATATAATATATGTCTATATATCATATATACACATATATAATTTTTTATTTTTTTTTATTAACACTAACTTTATTTTATTTTTAAAATAAAATAAAGTTAGTGTTAATAAAAAAAAATAAAAAATTATATATGTATATATATGATATATAGACATATATTATATAGATATAATATATGTCTATATATCATATATACACATATATAATTTTTTATTTTTTTTTATTAACACTAACTTTATTTTATTTTTTTATTTTACACTAGCAGGGAGACTGCCTGTCAGCACAGACAGTCCCCCTGCAGGCAGACACATAGACACCTATATATAATGCCATACTAAGTGTATTTTTATATTAATATGTACTTATATTAATATAAAAATACACTTATAATTAAATTACACACGTGTATATATATAATATATATAATAACTATATATATTGTGTATATATATATATATATTAGTATAAAATATAAATAATAAGTAATTTAAATTAAATAAATTTTTTTAAAAATAATAATAAAATTTTTTAAAAAAATTATATAGCTATATGAAATTTTATTCTAACTGTATTTTAAAATTAATATATATATATTTATATCAAAATACACTTAGAATGAATTTGTATATATATCTATGTATATAAAATTAAATAAAAATAATAAGAAATATACATACGTCCATATACAAAATTACATAAATAATTATATAAATATACACGTAGACTTCAAATATATAAATATGCATATATATTTAAATTCTATGTGCGTATTTATGTAATATTTTTACATAATACAGTAATTTTATTGATTGCAATTTGAGGGACCTGCCTGCCAACCCAGGCCGAAATTCCAGAGAATTTAATTTGCTAGCACTGTATTTTACCCTGTAACGTTCTACGACACCCTAAAACCTGTACATGGGGGGTACTGTTTTACTCGGGAGACTTTGCTGAACACAAATATTAGTGATTCAAAACAGTAAAACATATCACAGTGATGATATTGTCAGTGAAAGTTACTTTTTTGCATTTTTCACACACAAACAGCACTTTTACTGATGATATAATTGTTGTGATACGTTTTCCAGTTTTTTAAACACTAATATTTGTGTTCAGCGATGTCTCCCGAGTAAAACAGTACCCCCCATGTACAGGTTTTATAGCATTTTTGAAAGTTACAAGGTCAAATATATGGGTCAAATATTTTTACATTGAAAATGGCCAGGTTGGTTACGTTGCCTTTGAGAGCGTATGGTAGCCCAGGAATGAGAATTACCCCATGATGGCATACCATTTGCAAAAGAAGACAACCCAAGGTATTGCAAATGGGGTATGTCCAGTCCTTTTTAGTAACCACTTGGTCACAAACACTGGCCAAAATTAGCGTTCAATTTAGTTTTTTTACTTTTTTCACACACAAGCAAATATGAATGCTTACTTTGGCCAGTGTTTTCGACTAAGTGGCTACTAAAAAAGACTGGACATACCCCATATTGAATACCCTGGGTTGTCTACTTTAAAAAAAAATATGCACATGTGGGGTAAAATTTAGATGTTTTTTTTTAATGATTTTTTACATATATCACAAAGTTTGTTAATGTGCATTTCGTAAACCTGTGTTCTACCACTGGGTAAAACCCCATAATGATTTTAGCAACATTTTCTGAGTACAATGATGCCCCCACTGATCATTTCAGATGTTTCAGTTAAAATTTGAGAGACAGATTTTATGGGCGTATGGCAAATTTTAGCACATTATAGCAGTTTAATTGTTCAAATTACCAACAAAGTCCTACCATTTGTTAAAGTAGAAACTCCAGGATATCTCATATGATGTATATTGTTTGCATTTTTTACAAACTAATATGTGCCATTGTGATCAACTCCCCCACCCCCCAAAAGTATGCTTGGCAAACTCTTCTGAATTAAACAATACCACCAACGTATGCCTTTGGCACTATCACGTGAACTTATAGTGCCATATAAGAGAATTGACTATTTCAGTTTTTACAGTTAGATTTGTGATAGATGAATTTGATGGGTCAATTATGCATTTTTGGGGCATTGCAGCTGTTTTACAACTACTATTACCCCATAAATGCACACCATTTGTGAAAATAACATTGGGGTATGTCATATGGTATAATTTAAACATTATTATATAGCCATTTTAACACCACTTTTTTCAAAGTTTATAGTCTTATTTTACTTTTTTTTTTACATGCACATTGCAATTTAGCAGTATATTTTGTTAACTTGATATATGTTATTGTAGTAAATATCACCAAGTTGTGCTCATCTATATATCCTGAGTACGGAATGACCCCATTTGTATATCTTTGTCATTTTTTTTTATGGTAATACAGAGCTGAATTTCACTTTTTTTTTAAATGGCAAATTGAAGATGGGTTCATTTTGCATTTTGGGGCATTTTAATAGCTCACATATTTAAATGACTAAAAAAATGCAGGCCATTTGCAAAAGTTGACGCCATGGGGCTATCACATGATATATTTTTAGCTTTATTGAGGTGACATTTTTACAAAATTTTTTCCCAATGTTAATTCTTACATACACATTGTATTTTTTTCTGCTTATTTTTTTAAAATCTTGCGTGTCCTGCTGTAAACCTTAATATTAAACCACTAACCACTAAAAATGGCCCCATCTGACAGAGAGGAGCCCTAGCTCCATTGATATCTGAAATTCTCTGGTGTGAGCAGGGATTTAACCGTGCTCACACCAAATCTGCAGAACGTGTAATTATGCCCTAAATGCATTAAATCCCAGAATAGTTGGAATATAATGAAACCTCCTAATGTCCTTAAGGGGTTGATGATTACATGCAAAGTGGTGAATACATATCATAGACTTCCAGTAGAAGTGGTAGAGTCATTCAATAATAGAGTACAATAAATATTTAGGTAAACACAATGCTGTTAGGAGAAGGAAACACACTTTAATGTGACATTATTTACAAAACTGGCCAGCTAGATATTTGCATAGCCATCCGAATATATATTTCAATCTTTTTATTAAAAACAAAAAGTTACATATGAAGGAGTGATGTCTCTACCTGTACAACTAGATAGGTATCTAAACACTTGCAAGATAGAATTCTGTACATTTTCTACATGTCTGTTTATTACAGTGATAATTCAAAGTGAATTTCAACTTAAGACCTGGGTAACTGAAGTGGAAGTGTAGCTGACTTGGATAATTTTTCCCAGATCAGCTATGTTGGCTTTACATTTAAAATTCACTTTGCATTTACTTTGGATTCTCACATTAGTAAATAAACCTGCATATCTTTAACAGATTCTAAAGTGAGAATCTGTTTCCTTCCTAAACACTTATTAGATATAAATTCATACCTCCGATATTGCTTTGCGAACCAGTTAGCTTGTTTTGGATAGACTTAAATAAACAGTGGCGTCCTGAGGTTTAGAAGATGAAATCTGAGCCCCCGGTAATAATGGACTATGATTCCGATGCTGTCAATTCAAACTCTTCACCATGACACATCTAATGCTGCAACATGAACCACAGATTCACCCCCACTTCCAATTATCACTCACTGATCCTTGTTTTCACAATGGCCACAAGGTCAGGCTTACCTCAAATTTATTTTGGAAACTAAATAACATTAAAAACCGAAAAGATGACTTTGTAAGCGCCAGGGAAAAATGTTGTTGACTCCGTGGAAACACATTAAATAAACATATTCTCTATCATCCTCTATTTCATTTTGACACTGCCTTCCACCTTTTATAACACATTTATCTGGGTTAATTTAGCAGTATATGGGCTATGCTAAAATAAATTGCTTTTTTCCAAGTTGTAGAAGCTAAGCTTCTACAAATACATTATACTGATGTATGATGAAGAGAAAATGCTTGGTACTCTAATATATTGTTACGAGAAGCCATCTAACTTGTATCCCCTTTTCAGTTTCTTGATCTGGTGTAAATATGGCGAAATTACATATTTTCAATATTTTTTACGTTTTTTTCTTGGTAAGCAGTTCTTTTGTAAAATGTTCTAAGTAGTAAGCCTATGAATATTAGATTAAACTCAAAAAAGAAAATGTCACATTTTAGATAAGAGCATTTCTAATCCAGTATTTCTTTCTCCATCTTTTTGTCCCTCAGTTATTTCTTTTACCATGTCCCACTTTCTTTGTCCATCTCCAACTCTGTCTTTTCTATCTCTTTTTGCCTGTTTCTCTGTATCCATTTATAGATATAGATAACGTTGTTTAAAAAGATGGTACCAGGGGAGTCATTTTAAACCTGACAGATTTTCTGTCAGACATCTTCTTTATGAATTTAGGCACCTATGCTATTTTATTTTTTTACTCTTCTCTATGGAGAATCTGTTTTGTGTATTTTTTTGTTTTTAAATCTTTTATCACCAAGTGATTATTGGTCTCTGTGTTCTTAAGTTTTCAAATACATTAATAAATCTATGACTGTACACAATGTATCAGATCTTTACATATTTTACAGTAGAGATGAAACACTGTACTATGTAAAATAAACATTTTGTATTTAACAAATTTGCAGGCTATGCTGTGCTCAGAAAGTGATTCTATCAAAATATGCAATAACACATACTGGGACCATAAAATGTGCATAATACCTATACAGGCACATTTAATCTTAAACTACCTCACACATCCCAAAGCTGTTATTACATGAACCTGCTCATTGTGTAATCAGCCAGTACATTTCTACTTTGGAAATTTCTGTCCTACGGAGTTCATGGCTGCAAAAACATTGAATAGTTCTGCAAAATACTGAAAAAAAGCTTAATTGAGCCCCTGTGCAGTTAAATAGTGAAACCAGTGGAATTGGGAACATGGCTTGCAGTACGAATAGTGGAAATCATTATGACAAGAAAATGCAGTGTTATAACAATATTAATTTGATAATAATAATAACAAAGTATTTAACCAGGAAAGTTACATTTAGATTACTCTGGTTTTCAAGTATATCCTGGGGATGTTATTTTAGCCCAGCATCCTGCGGTTGTTACTACTACCCAATTTAATGGTACTCATTTTATCTACCTCGGAAGGACGGAAGGCTGAGTCAACCCTGCCGGGATTCGATCCTGCAACCCAAGGGCTGTTCCTAATTTTTGTCCACCATTTCCTAACTCAGAGTACAGATTATTACAATATTACTCTGGGATTAAATGGGATTCTATTATGTTACTCGTAATATTAGAATAATTTTAACATATAACAAACACCTTAGACTAAAAAAACTTTTTTGTAACCCATCAATTTACTCCTGGTACATTTAATTAAATAGGAGTCTCATAAGTATTTTTTTAATATACATATTTATAGAACATTGTGCTGGAGTCATTATCCATGCTGCTCTGATTAGTGAGGGAAAAGTTGAAACAGGTTGGCCCTTGTATGGTTAAGGTTTGATTTCGATTGGCAAATTATTCTGAATAATAGAGGATCCATTTAAATAACTTCAGATATTGTCACGTGCCAGATACAAAGTCTTTGTGATATCAGTCTATCATTTTCTATCAATTTTCTCAGCTGCCTATATTAAAGAAAAAGACAGTGCAGTTGAAAGTAGTTCATCTTTGGAAAAAGTAATAGAAGTTAACATTAACAGCACATATTAATTAAATATAGATTTCTAGATAAAGATGAATATAAATCTTAATGATAATAAAGGACTCAAGGGGTCGGAGGTTATTATTCGTAAAGGATAAAGATAGGCAGGCTGATGGTACCAACCAATATTCTGGATATAGTATATAAAAATGGACATTTTCAGAAGCATACTATATGACACATTAAAAGGGAAAGAAGGTTCTTTCAGTTTCAAGAGTTTTCCAAAAGCTGGACTCCTGCAGGTTGCATGCCCTTTAGTTAATTCTTAGGTTCCACAAAGTGATTGTTGTAGAGTGTCTTAAAACATATAATATTATTACATATAAAATGTGTCATTTTGGTGAATTAAAGTATTCTAG
The DNA here is from genome assembly GCA_933207985.1 of Pelobates cultripes. Lineage (NCBI taxonomy): Eukaryota > Metazoa > Chordata > Amphibia > Anura > Pelobatidae > Pelobates > Pelobates cultripes. The sequence continues at coordinate 34,886,378 of OW240920.1, read as the reverse complement.
TTTTTTACACAGCAAGGCAATGACCCCTATCAATATAACTATACTCTGATCACTGCAAATTTTCTCCATGTGTGATAATGTGCTATTAGTGCCGTGACGCAAACAGCATTTCTCTCTTTCTCTCTCTATTTTAAAGGACAGAGGTATCATGTTTATACTAAGGAGGAAAGGCTAACACACATAAAAAAATAAATAAAAAAAACTCCTATAAGGAATCAATGTAACCAATTTATATTATATATTTAATAATGTAGTTAATATAATAAACAGACATTTACAATGGGACTGGCAATTCCTGGACTTTTATTTATATATGTTCTATATTTTGGTTAGGTGTGATTTAAAAAAAATCAAATAGAGGTGCAGGAGTTTGCAGGACTGTGCGATGTGGCTTTCTGCATCTTAGTTCCGTATTAAAGGATCACTATAGGGTCAGGAACACAAACATGTATTCCTGACCCTATAGTGCTAAACCCACCATTTAGGTGGCTTGCCCTCCTCTTAGCCCCCCATATAAAAGTTTAAAACTCACATTATTTTCAGGGCTGCGCGGGTCTGCTGGCGCTGGCTCTGCCCCCTTTGGGACATCATCAAAACGGCCAATTTTTTTGCCAATCCAATGCTTTCCCATAGGGCACGGGGACGGGGCCAAATGCTGTTTTGGCCAATCAGGATTTCCTCATAGATATGTATTGAATCAATGCATCTCTATGAGGAAAATTCAGCGTCTCCATGCAGAGCGTGGAGATGCTGAACGGCAGGGCTGCTTACTCGGCAGCCCTGAGCCAGGAAGCCCCTCCAGTGGCCATATGAGGAGTGGCCACTTGGAGGTGTCCCTAGGGGCAATGTAAACACTGCCTTTTCTCCGAAAAGGCAGTGTTTACATGAAAATACCTGAAGAGAGCTATTATACTCCCAAGAACAACTACATTAAGCTGTAGTTGTTCTGGTGACTATAGTGTCCCTTTAATCTCTATTCTTTGCAACTGACAATGTCAATTTTATTGATTGTTGTAACTTACAGAAGAGTTACAGTTCCCCATTTTAGAAAAAAAAAATCATAGAAATAGAGTTACAGATGATGTTAAGTAGATATCTGCCATTACTTGTTTATAAAGAGATATCAATATATTTGCTACAACTACATAATAGTCCTTTACTTTAATTTACTAAAATTTCACAGAAAATACAGACAAAAAAATGTTCAAACTGGGGACCACTTGAGAACAATCATCAAAGTAAGGTGTACATGGGATCAGATTTTAAAAGCTTTTATTTCAATTAGGCTCAGGCATATATTTTATGCCACTAACTTATGTGTATTCTTTGCAGGTTGTTTGATACTAGTTGGTGATGTTTCATTTCATTTCAAGATTTAACTATTTTCAGCTAAATAAGCCTTTGATTTCCTGATTGTAAAACCTCCTTCTCATGTTCTTCATAGTGAGAATTTATTTGTATTGTAGTTAAAAGGCTGTAATCATTCCCAGATTATATAAATCTTTACATAGGAATCCTATATCGCTTGATGTCACATACATTACATAGATTACATTTAGCTAGTTTCTACTTCCTAATTAAAATTTCACATAACAGAGTACTTATCTTCAATGGATACATGCAGATAAAACAGAATGAAACAAGCTTTATCTGCATGCATGTATTGAGGAAATGTACGTTGGAGATTTGGTCAGTAGTTGTCACCTATGAAGGCCTAGAGGTGTTTCAGTTTAGAGCCTACATCAAAAAAAGGCTCTAGCAAATGTGAGTGTCAGATCACTCACTTAACACAGTACAATATTGCACTATTGTTTTTTTTGTTTGGTTCCAATCCCATTAATATTTGAGGGTCAAGCGTACACATTATAAGCACTGCACCCACAGGTTTATGTTTAAATGGTAGGGCATATAACCTAAACATCGGATTTGTTTGTTTGCTTTTTGTTAATTTTATTTGTGTATTTTGGTTGTCATTCAGCTGCCTTTAAGTTATTTGTCACTTAGCGCCTTTTACTAGGACACTTGATTGTTACACAAAGATAAGAATATATTGACACCAAATTTAATGGGACACTCCAAACACCACAATCACTTATGCATAAAAATAAGCTTCACTGTCTAACAAAATTTTGGCAATTAAAACTGTATTTAATGCTGACATTGCTGCAGCTATGTGTATACTCATCCTTCTCATACACTACAACCACTATGTAGTGTGTCCATTAGTGGCATACACTTGCCATATAGTTTCCACCTATTTTTTATAGTTTAGATTTTCTCTCTATCCGAGAGACTGTACACGTGTTGCTGCCAGCAGCTTCATTAATTAAATAAAGAAACATAATCGCTTGATGAGTAATTTGTTTTGTATGTCTTTGAATGAATATTGCTACAGAGTACTGAACTGCATATTCTCGAAAGCTCCTGCTGGGCATGGACTTTGAGTGATTGGCTCAGTTTTCTATTTGAAGATAATAGAAGGGCAAGGACTGGCGGAGTGATTTCTGCCTCTGCCCAGTTCCTAAAAAGCTGTAATTATATTTTCTTCTTTATTAATTTCCATCCTTTAGTGTTGATTACCGTGACCAAATATTTATTTTAGAAAATAAATGTTAGACTTGCCTCCATCTACCAACAATGTCGCTCAATAAGCCTTCTGCCACCTAAGGAGGCACTATAGTCACCCAGAACACTTAATCTCAATAAAGCAGTCTGGGTACAATGGTCCTCTAGTTTTATCCCTGCAATGTAAAACATTGCAGTTTGTTTTTTTTACATTGCAGGGTTAAATTAATCTCTAATGGCTGTCAGTATGACAAACACTAGACCCTATGTTGCAGAAGCCCATAGAAAAACATTAAATACAATGCTTTGTTATGGGGAAGCGTGAATGTGGGCATGGTGCTTGTCACGCATGCACATTAGGTCCCCAATGCTCCTCAATGCTCTATGAGGAGCTTTGGATTGGATCATTCCAGATGAGGCTATGCCTCGTTGATGAGCTCACCGGAGGTGGAGAGGTGAACAGTGTCGAAGGAGACTTGGTGGTAGAAAAAGGTAAGTAAAACATTTTTATTTTTTATTTTACTGCACATGGAGTTAGAACCTATATCTAACTAAGGAAGGGGCACTGTAACATTCGAAATACAGGTTTTTATGCCTAACACTTTAGTGTTTCTTTAAGAATTGGGTTGCAGAAATTATTTCATTGTTTGTGCTCGGAAAGACCTGAATAATCCCAAGAGAAAGTCCTAACACTATAAATCTAACTACATATTTGGATTGGCATTGGTCAATAGTACTAGTATTAGAGTTTTGATCTCTGCATTCTAATAAGCCAATATATTAATACGGAAGCAACATTTACCATGTTCCCTTATACATTTCTTCATACACAAGACGAAGTGGTAGATTATGTTAGATTCTTGGAGCAAAAAACACAAGAAAAACACATGTGATTCTGTCTACAGAGGAAAATATAATTTAATCCATTCTTTCCTCAATAAAGAGCAATCCTTCAACTGTAGATTGTTAGTTTAGATAGCAGGAGCACACATTATGTGTTGCAGAATATATTTCATAATGGAATTTGCAATTTTTGTTTGATTTTTGTAACGGAATCAACTCCCCCTCCCCCCCACCCCTTAATTTGGTTAAATGATAAAGTAATAACATGACAATGGGGGTGTGCCATCAGAGCAGGTTGCTGTGCATGCAAAAAATATTAACTAGCACCCCACTCCTTTATGCAACATTTATAATATCTGTGACAGCAATCTAATATAAATCCTCTTAGGCTCCATCCGATCATTGCCACAGGATTTATTTCATTACATTAGGTCATCAACTGCTGGGTTGGGAGTATCTTTAAAAGGATTTGAGCAGCAAATCATCAACATCTTATTAGTCTTTCCTTTATATTAATACCCAACATGCCATCAATAATAAAATAGACAAGGCCTTTATGTTGGAAGAACAGCAGGACAGATGTGAATTTTGTTTAATAGAGCCTCA
>OW240920.1:34643384-34879831 GCA_933207985.1 Pelobates cultripes | reverse complement strand
AAGAGGATGATGATGGGCTCAGGCTGCAGTCTGGCTCCACTGATCTGGTGTAGAACATGCTCTCTGGCTCTCTTGTAACAGTGCTCACAAAAATCAATCAGTAGCTCCATTTTTTGGGACCCCTTACACAGCTCAAGGTCTGGGCCCATAGGGCCTGACCATGAGTATGCCTACAAGGCCCACCAATGAGTCTACCTACATGGCCCACATATGAGTTTGCTCACAGGGAGTGGAGTGTATATGTGTATTGGATGTGTTATGTGTAATTGTAGAGGATGTAATGTGTGTGTGTTCTTATAGAATGTAGTGTATATGGATACCAATTTGTGTAAGGGATGTAGTGTGTGTATTGGGGATGCTGTGTGTGTTTGTGTGTAAGGAATGCATTGTGTGCCTGTGTGTCTGTAAGGGATGTATTGAGTGTGTGTGAGAGATGCATGCTGTTTTTGTGTGTGTGTGTGTAAGAGAAGCAGTGTGTGCATAAGGGATACATTGTGTGTTTTGGTGTGTCTGTGTGTTAGTAGGGATGCATTGTATGTTTGTGTGTGTGTAGGGATGCATTGTGTGTTTCTGTGTATGTGTAGGGGTGAATTGTGTGTGTGTAGTGTGAAAGAGAGGGTTTGTGGGGTAGGATTGGAGCTGAGAGGCGAGCATCTCTTTATTTTATTATTTTTTTATAGTGCTATCCCCTCCCCTCCTGTCAATTAGTGATCTACCCTTTCCTCCTGTCCCTCAGTTCTCCCCCCCCCGTCCCTTACTGCTCTATCCTCCCTTCCTGACCCTTAATGTTCTCTCTTGCCCCCTGTCCCTTAGTGATCTCCCCTGTTCCTAAGTGATCTCCCCTGCCCCCCTGTCCCTCAGTGTTCCTCTCCCCTTCCTGTCCCTTAGTGGTATCCCCCCCTCTTAGTGGTCCTCTCCAGTCCCCTTAGTAGTCCTCTCCCTCACCCCCTCTTTGTGGTCCTCCGCCCCCTTTAGTGGCCCTCCCTCTCCTCCCTCCTCTTTGTGGTCCTCCCTCTCCTCCCCTGCTTTAGTGGTGCCCCCCTCCCCCCAGTGGTGTCCCCCCATTCTTAGTGGTCCCCCTTAGTAGTCCTCCCCTTGGTGGTCCTTCCTTTCTCTCCCCTACCCCCTTAGTATTATCCCCCCCCTCCCTGTTGTGCCTCCTACCTATCTTTGTAGCATTGCTGGGCAGCGCGGACCATGGTACAGGAGCTTCGGTTTCCTATACCTGGCCAGACTGACCGGAAGTGCTCCTGTACCCCGTTCCCTTTCCCCCCGCTCCTTTCCCCCCGGTCAGTGCCACCCGGCCATGCTACATTGAGTGCCAGGGAAGCTATTACCAGAGTTAGATACTCTGTATTATTTAAACATCATTGATAACTTGAGTTATAATAAGTATGAATAAAATGGTTATCTATAAGACATAGACATGCTCATATGATTAGTTGAGTGTACACACAACTGGCTGGATTACACACAGCCTAAACTACACTACTAGGGTGCTCCATTTCAGTTATACAAAATATAAGAAGTTTAGGATAGCAAGGGACAAGACAAGGATATAATGTATTAACGGGCCTTAGAATAGCCGGACTAAACGTCAGACAGAGATAAAGCATAATCAGAGATGAGACCAGGTCAGGGTAATGGGTAGACAGCGAAAACGAGAAATAGCCATAGTCAGACACAGTAATCAGTCAGACAGGCAAACAAGACAGGAAAAGGTCAACAATAAACTCAGTCAGGAACAAAGGCAAGGTCAATACCAGAATTAACACAATAGATCAAGGCATGCACTACAGGGTACTGAAACAAAAACGTGCCTATGTGGGGGTGCCGGAATGACGTGGGCCAATGGGAGCTTGAACCCACTTGTGACACCCACTGGTCCTTTAAGAGCACGCTCGTGATGTGAAGTGCGGTCCTTTAACTAGACTGTTTAGAAGGGGAGATCGAGCCGCACGCGGCTCGTGTGGAGGCGGAAGTGCTCGAACTGTGAACCCTGCCCGACCCCCAGATAAAGTAAGTATCATCACAGTTGTCTTTTATTCATGATATTCTCCTAAAAATATCCTAAAATATTTGCTAAGGCCTATCTTAAGTTCAACCTGGGTTTTCCCTATAATATTTCATTATTCTAATATTTTATATAACATTTATTAGCTGTATAATGACTAATACTTTTACTCAGCTCTTTGTAGTTTAAAAGAGCCACGTGGTATTGACCTCCTCTCATAAGTACAGACCCATGTGGTGGGATACATAATACACAATCCATTGTTTATTTTGCTATAGTATGGAAAATCTCGAGCACTGTATTCATATAACCTCACGTCCATGCAAGCCATACATCTATTAATAAATCTCCTGAACTGATGTTTCTCAATCACCACAAAATGAGCGAGACCTCGATATGATGACACTTATGAGAAACATGTTGACAAATTGATAACTAAAGAAGTGAATAAAAACCTTTGTCACATTAACGTGTGATTAATACATAAGATGTGTGATTATATAAAAAAGAAACACTGACTTTAACCTTGTGTTGCAGGCCCCAGCAGATAAATTACATAACTAACTGCCCAGCACTGCAAAAGCTAGTACACCTCAGTTATGATGAGCTACTCTAAAATTGATTCTTATAACTGAAAAGAAAATATATTCTCTGGGACAATTTTTGGTCGGTCATTTCCTCCCAGTTTAAATTTAGAGTTGCGTGGGAGAAGGAGGTACAGGCAGCATCAGGAAGTGAGCTGCTGCAGACCCCCACATATCAGTCTCGGTCAGCAGGACCACACGCAAGTCACCTTCCTGCAGACAAAAGTATGCTAACAGGAGGGTAGCTGCAAATATAAAAATGTTCATCTGTGCGTGCATTAGTCGGTGTGTGTATCTGTGTTTCAGTGTGTGTTTATGTGTCAGTGTCTGTAACTGTGTATATCTGTGTGTCATTGTATGTATCTGTGTGTGTGTGTGTGTGTGCGCCATTGTGTATATCGGTGTGTGTCAGTGTATGTATATGTGTCATTGTGCGTGTCTATGTGTGTGTGGATGTGCCAGTGTGTATCTGTGTCTGTATCTGTTTTTCAATGTGTGTGTGTCTGTGTCAGTGGATGTGTGGATGTATCAGTGTGTTCATTTGTGGATCAGTGTGTGCATGTGTCAGTGTGTTTATGTGTGTGCATTTGTGTGTTAATGTGTATGTATATCTGTGTAATGTAACGTGCTAACATCCCAGCAATCAAACACACTCCTGGAATGAAACAAAGGTATATACAAACACATTCCTTCACTCAAACACCAATACCACACACACATGTACAGCCAAAAAGCTAACACTACATACAAACATCCCTGCATTCAAAAATAAACACTGCATGCACATACACCACTGCATTCCAGTAACAGTATATACAATACACCTCTACATGCACACACATACTCTGTATAGAAACATGCTTACATTCAAAGGTACAAACACTGCAAGGATGGGCAAATATCCCAACCTGACATAGCTAAGTTGAACAACAGATGGTGTTTTACCACTCCTGAGAGGCCCAAACATTTTTTTTGCACCAGTGCCCTCCTTACATTAGTTCTACCACTGCACCAGTGCCCTCTTTACATTAGTTCTACCACTGTTCTGGTGACTTTAGTGTTCCTTTAATTTATAAAGGTGTACTTGGGTACTCAACCTTTGGCACTCAAGATGCTGTGGACCACAAATCACATATTGCTCTTATAGCCATAATGTTGGCAAAGCATCAGGGAAGATGTAGTCTACAACACCTGGAGTGTGTACATGCAAGTACTGTACAAAATGAAAAAGACTTACACAGTTGACAAAATTAAGCTTAATTTATACATTGGAAAAAATATATAATCCTTAATAAAGCTGGAACAAAACATTCTATAAATTAGAGAAGTGCGTTTGGTCACCAGTTTTGTCCAAAATATAAAGATGTTTTAAAAATACATCATTGCACCATATAGGATAGGATGTGTACTTAATATGTTATCGGCTCCAAGCAGTATAGATTCCTACCAAATCCCTTTTAAACATTAAAATGTACCCTTTGCCATTTACAAAATCTGGTCCTAAAAGGCATGACTTGTTTTTTTATGGTCTTAGAGTATCATGCAGCTGTGCAATGCTTACTTAAATGGTTTATTAGATATTAAAATAGGATGTTTAAATACAAATTATTACAGTGACACAGACCAACATCGATTGGTAAGAGGTTAAATAATATGAGATACAATATTAATAAACACTACAAATAAGCAAGGACAATCATCTCATGTTCAACATAATTTAAAGGCATACAGACAACTTTCTGCTATTTATGGTAAAAATGTTGTGCTGTTATTTAATATGATATAGTCCTGTCTTTTTCTGGAACAGACTGCGCGATTTTAATCACTTTCTCAGTCTAAGCTAATATCTGGTTCACTATGACGTGTGTACATTTCACGTGATTCCGAAGTGATTGTATATGAAAAACAATAAAACAGTAAGTGATTTTATAGGAATGCTAGTAAAATTTAGAGTGACTATCAATCATTCTTGTGCGCTGATAAAAGGGCATTTCATTATGAATTCAAAGCCAGCTGTTACTCAATTATACTTGAGGGAGTTTAAGTGATGTCAGGCCTCTGTAAGAACTGCTTATTTGTCAAACCAAACTGCTTCCAAAACAGAAGGAACCAAGTTTGAAAACAACAAAGAAAAGATAAAAGTTTCAGTGAAACATATAAGAACATCCAGCACAGAGAATACTTTCTAATGTGCAACTGAAGACTCCATTTCTAAGTCACTTTGAGCAGATAAGATGATTTCCCCTCTCTGTATGCTGTACTGTGTCACATATATACGAGATCTGTTCTTCAGCTACAATTATAATATTTTTCCTACTGAAGTGATCAATGAAACAAATCAAATGCATTAAAACAGTGTCATCATGACACAATTTCAGATTCTCTGCTCAGATCTTTTTCGATTTTTCTTATACGAGGGCTGAATCGAGGCATCATTTTTGACTGGCATTAAATAGTTGTACCCAGAATCCTTTGTGCTTTTGCTGTTTGATGTGTGTGTCTGGCTCAGACTGAATTATTATAGTGAATTGTTAAAGAAAAATAATTGTTTGCAGGTATTTGCTCAGGAATTCCTGTGTAGGATTTTTATTGAGCAGTTTATGACTTTGGCTTATGATGTTATAGAATATTTAAATATACAGCAGGCTGGTGAAAGTTTTAGCATACTGAACAAGCTTAAAAAGAATTTAAGAACCAAGATTCTTATTTCATTATGCGGATACATGTGCATGACTTATATGAAGGTTTTAAAGTTTTAAACTAAGAGTAAGTGCTGTTGATTTAAATTTCTAGATACATTTAAAAAAAAATCATTGCACCAAAACACTCCTGCCCCATAATAATTTAAGTGAATTTAAGTTGTTATGGTGGTGGAAGTTTTCCTTTACCTAACAATAGGACTTATTATAAATTATTAGCAACATGTCATAACTGTGCTTTTCATGTGGAAAGAAAGCTCAATCATGGATGATATTGAAAAAAACTTTATTGGTTAAAAAATCCCAAATCATATAACCCGGTAAGGGTAATTGGCACAGAGAAGTTGCGATCTGCTGCCTTTCTTCTGTTGATTAACTGGAGATGTTTTGAGATGCCTGTTAGCAGAAATGAGGCAGCAGGCTGAAACTATCCAGCAATGTGGAAGTTTGAATATAGGCTGGTAGCCCACAAAATCAGTACGCTCCAGGCCTGGACTTCCACACTGGGAGGATTCCTGGTTGATTGCAGCATTTTGGGCTAACCAGGCTGTCAGAATATGATGAGTATATAGAGACATTTTCTGATGGTAAGGGGTAAGATGAGCATGAGGCATCTGTTTCAGTGGAGTCACAGGACACATATTCGGTCACTTGACTTATGTGATTGTTTCTTCATGCTTTGCAGTTACACAAAAGTGCCCTGGAGGTCGTACTGCATGTAATGTCAATGGCCTTTCTCAATATGTGTCTGAGATCATATTTGAAACGGTGCTGTAGACGTTTGGTGCTGATACTCACTATAAGATTGACTTGTCAGGCAATATCCTGATGTCCTGTACAATTTCTGCAATTTAAAAAAAAAAACCTCATTATTCTGATCAAAGTAAAATCTGTAATCATATGGATTATGAATCATACATTCTGGTCTATTATTTAGAACGTGTATGGACAGATTCATTTCATGTGCAATAAAAGTTGGAAAATGTCAAACATAGGTTTTGTGCCGACAGCAAATTATGTTTGAAATTCCCAGCAATATTTCTAAGACTTGAAATAGTAAGTCATTTAGTTACTGTGTGATTGTATGGTCATGCTCAGTGTTTTTCTGAGTATATCTGTACTGCACAGCCTTCTCTAGATATGTAGGCAATATTAGCTATTTTCTACCCCTCTTAGAGTAAATTAACAGAAGCATTATTTAAAGGTACACTTTACTGCTCAAATACAAAAATATAAAACATTACTATTTAGTAGATATACTCTCAATGAAAACATGCTTTAATTTGGTTCTGCATTTTTTATTAAAGACATATCTAGTGCTCTAGTCCTCTCTGCTGCCTTTGCAAACCCTACCCGTCTTCCCCTGCACAGACATTTTGTGGCTGTTCCATCACAGACTTTCCAATGTAGCTCAATAAGAAATATTTGCAGGGAAGGTGCTCTGAGCAATTGCCTGCATCCTGAATTTAGCTCCACTGAGCTAAACAATAAGGAAGTAGCAGGACATGTCTGACCGCTAGAGTAGGGTAAAAAAAGTGTTTTTCACGTAAGTGTCAATTTCTATTAATCTCAGCACTTTTTGAAGAAAGAAAAAAAAACACTCACTCTTCACACACAAAGCACTAAATATGCACTGATCGGATAGTTTATTACAGCCATATAGCAAGGACATAAGTTCCATTTTGTTAATTTGTGCATCACAGTGAGATATAAAACTGATAGGCCTATTGACACTGGGGTAGATGTAATATCAACTGTAAGGCATTTTCTGTCAGAGTTACAATTAAGTCTCTGACTTGGTCTGTGGATGCAGAAGTCAGTCCGCAAAAACAGTCATGGCTCTCAGCTCTCTGTGATTAAAACAGAAGTGGAAAATACATTTAATCTACCGAGATACTGTGACAGTAGCTAAAAGATACTGTAGGTCAACATTAACATGAACATGCATTTATGATAGGGAAAAGATGACCCCACACCCACATTAACATTTTACAGCATTGTGCAAGGTTCCAATGTCTCTCCCCAAGTTGACGTGTGGACATATTAGAACTACCACACAGCTATCAACTTGATATTAAGCTTAGATTATTCAAAGTGCAGAAAATCAGCCCTATTTCTTATTGGGAAATCTGACCTTTGAGATGTATTGTTATGGTCTTACCTTCCTCCTGATACTCACTGTCTGACACAAGTCTTATCCCCTACATTTGGCTGTAAGGCTCCGAGGATCTTCCCGCTAGTTCAGTCTACTTTTTTTTCACCTCCCCAGTAGTTGTCATCTAGATATACAACAGTTACTACTATTTGTGTCCTTGTCCTTGAAATGTACTTGGTTGGACTGGCATCCCCATGTCTTTGGGTCATGACTTCCATTAAATGTGTGTGTGCTAAACTTGGTGTGATTTATGATGGAACTAGGCAGAATGATGCAGCGATGATGCCACTGACACAGAGTGATGTGGGTTGGTGTCCCTCTCACTCCGAAATAAATCCTTCCTCATTGTTTAGATTCCCTGTGGTCATGTTGGCTATTACTTAGCTCCTCTGGTATTTAACTCTCCTGCTAGCCTACAGCGGCTGCCCACCAACCCCTTCTGCTGAACCTGACTTTGCCTGCACCTCATCTTGGCCTTTTCTGTTCCTTGTCAGTCACTGCATTCTGGGCTCCTACTGCTGAAAACTGTGATGCAAATTCAATTACAATAATTTATATAGTGTCAACATATTTCGCAGTGCTGTACAATCGGTAAAACAATACAACAATTCTATCAAAACATGTTTGATGTACGGGAACAGAAGGAGAAGATGGCCCTGCCCAAATGAGCTTAAAATCTATATGCTAATCCATATAGTAACGCATATTGCTACAAATTGACAGTGTTTGCCTTCATTTGTATCAACAGCAAACATTCGTAAAAGGGTTGAACTTGATGGAACTGCTTTTTTTCCAATGTAACAATGCACATTTCTACAGATTTGTATGAAGAATGTAGTCAATTATATCATGGTAGTATAGAGCAACTTTGATATGTGTGTTATACATTTTCGAGTAGAGTATATGAATGTTTTTCTTTCTGCAAGGCCAACAGAATTTTATTTACCATTTCACTTTAATGTTCCTATTATGAAATAGTATGCATTAGCATTGTGCTTGATGCCTACTTTATTATGCATATAAATAGGAAACAATATTTTCATAGAGCTGAAGGTATTGCGAAATTCAAGTACAAAGTATCCAGGCTTTGGCAGATCCTTGGCATCTAATGAATGGAGTCTGCAGTACAAAAAGATAGAATGAATTGTACCAAGCATGCGGAGCTGACAGGAGATTGAACAAGGAGCTCTCCGTTTAAATACAGATATGTCAGTCTCCAAGGACCAAAATTTGTTACATCTGTGTTATATGCTGACAAAAATAACATCTTTGTGGCAACTACATATTTTATCATTGAGAAATACAGAACTTGGTAGTTTTAGCTAAAAATAAACAAAACGGCGACTGTGGAGCGGAAAAAAATAAGTGAGATTTAACATTAATCTAGAGGAGTTTTATTCTGAGTCCTCATATTTATTCTCCATGCTATACATGTATGCAAAGGTTGGAATATGTCATATATCATATATATTCAATAATTGAACTAAAAATATAATACAAATATTCTGAGCCATGTACTTTAACACATAGTTTTTTCAGTGACAAAACATGCAGTGACATACAAATGAATGGAACACAAACTAGAGCAACAAGTTCATTAAGTACAACTAAACTCATAAAACATATATTAATATACAAATGGATGACACATAACCTAACGAAAGCAACAAACCCTCTACTTGCAAATAAGCATGCAAAACCCCATTAGATCTCATCCACATTATCCATTATTCACACAGCCTTTTCCATAAACAAGTGCAGGATGAGAGAGTGATAATAGAATCATGTAGGTATATTTAACCCCTGTCCTCTGACATCACTAGAGATGTTTCGTTAACTCAGATAATTAAAATACGAAAATCTGAGTAGTCTAAAGGGGACTTGTATCTTTAGCCATAACATTTTTGTGACAGAATGTCATCAGAACATCAACCTTTGTCTTGATGAAGATGTTAAGCCCCCGACATGATGTAAAAATAGAGCAGTGTGTTTACTCCTGTTATGCAAGATTAATAGTTGGTCCGTTGGTCTTTTACAGGACCACTCCACACTATATACATCCATTTTTTTTTTTGTATATATAGTTGTAATCAAACTGGAGAATCTACAGCTTCGCTGCGGAACACATGTTTGTGTAAGCAAACCTGATTAAAAGGATAGGCAAGCTGCAGCTGAGAAGAGACTGTTTGATAAAAACTAATTCATGAGCTTAACCTTCAGTGGCTAAACAGAACATTCTTTGTATTGTTTTATACCTTTCATATCCTAGTTTTTATTATGTTTTTAAGGTCTTATGTGGTTGAATATAAAGTTGTTTGCCCGTTCGACCATTTGCATATTTTCTTTATAATTTTTGTAATTTTAAAATATGACCTAACTAGTATAGATGTTGCTAGGGAGGGACTTTGTGGGCTAAAGCCAAGGATGTGGGTCTCTTTAACCCTGGCTCTCCACTGTTGGTGGAGAGGGCAGGTGGATATTAGTGTTTCTCTCTAACTTTTTAATTTAATTTTTTTCTAATGTTCTATGACACTTCAGGAGGCCATCACTCAAGTTACCTTCTGTAAACTGTCATAGTCCTTGCTAAGATAGTATGTGCTGTATTGAGAAATAAACAAAGTGGCAGAAGTTTTAAATACCCATATGGGGTCACAAATTCTATGTAACGTCTGTAACACTTGAATTTTGCATTGAACTCATTAGACTGTAGAGGTTTCATTCAAGACCATAGCTGGTCAGTACTGAAAGAATAAACTGTCTTTTTTTCTATCTTGTAATATTTTTTTCGACTGACTTTAAAGACTAGTGATGATACACAGGGCTATCTTGCATCTTCCTTATGCTAAAACATTCTATCTCAACTCTTTTTGATTCTACTGTCTAATAAATACTAGTCACACTTGACTTTTTTTCATGTTTCTACGACTCATATTGAAGTAAAAAAAAAAAAAAACACCCAAGATGATTATTAAATATGTAGATATAAGAGAAACATGAAAATATTCCTCAGTCTTCCTAATATTTCCTTATATAAAATATCCTTCGTCTTACAATAAGGTCTCATTTTCCCTGACCAACACAGAAACCTCCCTGCTTTTCCCAGAATGCTTCATAGAATTAATAAATATAACTATATTGTCCTCTTCATTGTGGACAGTTAAGAACAAAACACAGACACTCTGTTTTCCTATTTCTTCTGTATGCCAAAGCAATTCTTCTCCTGTCACATCAAGCCTAGAGCATACTAGATAAATGTCTTTGTGTGGTATATAATGTATGATGATATATGAAGTCTTTGTCATAAAGGAAGCACACTGGGCCCTTGCTTTTTTTTCCGTTTTATTTGTTACGCTAACATTAGATTTGCACAAGATGTTAGTCTGCCGGGAATAAACCCCTAAGGTACCATTTTGTTTTAAAATCTCATATTTTTATTTATTTTTTTCCTTCTTTTTTTCCCTACCAGCAATTCGACAAAGTAATCATGGGATTTTATTCGAATGCTGTTTTAAACAAGAGCCCTGTGGCTTTAAAATACATATCAACACAGCAACATTCTGCTTTTATCCATTCAATTGCAAATATGTAGTCAGTGGATAAACATTTATGGTTAGAGCAACAATATCTACTTGAGATTACAAAGGATTAAATCAAACAAGAGATTTACTATATTTCAGATTTTACTATTATTTCTATTAAGTGCTCAGTGTTTTACTGGTATTAATTCTGATGAACATATCTATAAAATTCCACTTTATTTTCATTTTTATTGGATAACTGCTTAGTTATCAAGGTCAGGATTCAGGATGTCAAGGGCGGGTGAGATTAATGTCAGTGAAGAGCTTTCATCTGAAATGATTTATACATAAATGTATTGTCTACAGCTCTTTTCAGCTATGCCGTGAGTCTTTAATCATTTTGATCTTCATGTTACCCCTTAAACTAGTATGTTACCCATCAAATGACCCTGTAACCGTTCATCCTATGCATGTTCCACCTTCCCTTCAAATGTTCTGGATACCCCAAAATAGTTCACCAACTCTTTATACATCCACGTAACTCATGAAAATACAGAATATGAGTTAACAAAGCTGGTCCAATCTCATCCACAATCACAGCCATTGCACTCAATTCCAGGTTTGTCCAATCTCATCATGTGCATTATTTAATGTTATTTTCAAAACCTACACTTCCACTTTAAACTATACTGAAAGTCATCTAGACTTCTTAAATCATACCTGCAAAGCCATGGGAAACACTTAGGATATGACATATTTTTGACACATTTTGGAGAAATTGTTTAAATTTATATACAATATATGAATTTGATCATTGTGGCAGGCACGTTCTTGTTGCTCTTCAAATGCCACAGGTATTATTACACCATCATCTTTTTCTATTACATTTCACATGTTGGATACAGTTTAAATTCTGTCCTACATGTTTCGGTTCTCCTTAATCTGCACACAAACATTTTAGTCTGCACATGTTACTGAACAAAAGCCACATTTGATCTCAAATTATACAAATTTTCATTTAAAATCCTTGTAATCTCAGTATACTCTTGTTGGTAAATAAATTTGGATATTTGTATATCAATATCACTAAATATACTCCCCGATGTTGTGAATTGCAGTTCTTATGAATACATTGTAACACACAATGCAAAAATGTAAGAAAGAGGTAAGTTTAAAAACGAGTATGTTTTACTGGCACTATAGTGGTCCTTTAAGCATGCATGCTATATTCTTTGTTAATATGCACACACCTGTATCATACTATTATAATGCCCGTTATCTTTTTTCTAATACTGCCCCCAATCCCATGCTATACTTTTGAAGAGTATATAGCTGACTAAAAAGTTGTAGCAATGATAACAATCAGAAATAATTCCCATGTCATAATACAATGAATGCACCAAACATCTCTTTATTGTTATTAACATAAAGGACTCAAAACCCAAAGCCACCAGGCAGATACAAATGCTGTTTAATCAGGAACAGTTTTTTCACTTCATTATATCTGATTATCATATCAATTAAAATAACCTTTTTACTTGCAATGCAATAGTCAAGCATGAGCCACCTCAGTCATAATTAGGACTTAATTAATTGTTTTAAATGCATATTACTGTTTTCCCAGAACTCAAATGAAGATAATGGGAATTTTGGTGATACACGATAGCAATGCTGGATACTTGAATCCCTTTGCCCCTTTATTTTCTTGTTACCCCACAGGGATTTTCTTTCTTTAGCAAATCATCCATCATTTATTAAGCAAGTAACTGATATATGTATGTGTCAATGCAGAGTAAATGTAGAAAGAACGAAAAAAAACTAGTGTTCTTGCATAAATAATACAATCCAATCATTAGCTGCAATTTTTATATTTTATAAAATTTTAGATGCATCCAACTTATAAATATTCAATATGTGTAATCCAAGGTAGGGCTTAATTCAATTGAGGACACCACGGAGCATAACTCCTCCTAATCTGGGGAAGAATAAGATATACATGCCCTGACACTGCTCTGAAATTAGGTACTCCATATTGCACTGTAGCAATTAAACCGTGCATTCAATGTCGCTACTTCCCTGTAAACTTTTCTAATTTCTAACTTGTATGATTACACTCTTGTAACAGGTCAAGTTGTGATTGAATTGTGTTTAGTTCTTTTTTTGGAAATATCTCTGCTTTTGTACACCTAGCTTCACCATTATTTATTTGGTACGAAAACTCAAAGTTAGTTTGACCACTAATTTATTTCATTGTCACTCTTTCATTACACTAATGTTCCCACTGCGTATTTTCAATTTGTAGTCAATTTTCAAATTGCAAACAGCACGTTTGTCGTGTCAACATAAAGTGTACCGCCTTTAACAAGGATACTGGAATTCTCACTAGCAATTAGTTCCCTTGCAGCACAGCTAATAATGTGATTAAACACTCTTCTGTATTTTAATTAAATACTTAGCTAACACCTCTACTGTTGTGTGCAGTGCAGAAATGGTGATTGAATCCAACCATGCTTGCTATTTTCCAGTTTTCTATTATAGAATGATGAGGAGATGTTTACATTACACTTTAAGGAAAAATACACAGGAAAATCAAAAAATAAAATAAAAAGCTATTTAGTAGACATGTCGCCACTGAAAACATGCGTGCATTTAGTTATGTATGTTGGCAATGGAGGGTATATTTTTGGGGTCTTTAAAAACATGTTTATTTAACGGTTAGACTAAATGAAGATTCAATGGCTTTTATAACTTGAAAACATTTTTAACTGTGAAGTTACAAAAGTTTGTTGGTATGCATTAATTATCCATGAAGTATGATTATAAAAAAAACAAAAAACCTAAGCTACTAAGAGAATAATTGCCGATCTTGTCTGATCCAAGAGAGTGAATTACCTTATACGATTTTGAACACCACACAAGAAACACCTACAGAGTTACTTGCAGAGGCGTAACTAGAAATCACTTGGCCCCGGGGCAAAAATTGCCCTTGGGCCCTCCCCATGTGTCTCATTCCTCATTGGCCATGTTTCCCATATTTCAGCCATATGAAAACCAGAGTGCCATAAACTTAAAACTCCAAGCATCATGACCAGTAAAGTGAGCTGTAGCGTTTATGGTGCCAGGAGCGCCCTGGGCACTCTCAACATAAGCTGTCAAACCATTTTAGAATGTTGTTCACTAGGTGCCGCTGCTTGCCTCTTTTTGTCCTGTCTGAGAGCTGAAAACTTCTACTAGGAACTTCTGCTAACGCTCCTAAATTAAACTCTGCATTTCAGGCTAACACAATGGTTGAAAGTGCCAGTTACTTGGTCTCAGCCAATCAACTATGCCCTGCACTCAGGGCCGGTGCAAGGATTTCTGCCGCCCTAGGCAAAGATCCATTTTGCCACCCCCTCATGTCACTCACTGGCAGACACACACACACTGATACACATACACTCACTCACTAACACACACACACACACACACACACAGGCACTTACTGACAGACATACACTCACTCACTGACAGACACTGACAGACATACACTCACTGACAGACACCCACACACAGACACTGATAGGCATACAATCACTCACTGAGAGACAGACATACACTCGCTGACAGACATACACTCGCTGACAGACATACACTCGCTGACAGACATACACTCGCTGACAGACATACACTCGCTGACAGACATACACTCGCTGACAGACATACACTCACTCACTGACATAAATACATACACTCACTCATTGACATACATACACTCACTCATTGACACACACACACACATACACACTCACTAACATACATACACTCACTCATTGACACACACACACACTCACTGACATACATACTCATTCACTGAAAGACAAACACACAGATACTCACTGACTTACATACACTCACTCAATGACATTCAAACACTCACCTCCCTGGGGTCAAGTGTGGGGCAGCTCCTCACTCCTCCCGCCCGCTGTTTAGTATGCCGGGGCCGAAATGACAACATATTATGACTCTAGGCATATGAGAGGCTGCAAGAACAGCCTCCCTTGCCGCCTGCCTGCTCTGTCCCCCTCTCCTCTGGTCACCGGCATATTTTGGCAGAGCAGGCACCTGCCATCAAGGTAAGCAGGTGCCTTACCTAATAGAGCTTTGAGGCCACCTCCTGGGCCCCCTGTGACAGGGCTCTTCTCAGTGCCCCCACCTTCGGGCGTCTTGAGGATCGGCCCGGCGCTGGGGGCGGCTCAAGACAGGGGCAGACAGCCCACCAGGAAACATCCCATTGGGCGCCCCCAACCAGTTGGTGCCCTAGGCAAATGCCTAGTTCACCTAACGGTGGCGCAGGCCCTACCTACACTGCAAAGTTTAGCTTAGGCAGTGAGATCCCGGCTCTCTGATCAAAAGTGAAAGGGCATGGAGTGGCACCCAGCACACATTGGGGGGTACCAGGGCTCTTCTGACATGGCACCATAACCACTGTGCTGCTGTGGTTAATGTACTTGAAGTGTTCCTTTAAAACACCAGCTGTTGTAATAGCTCCATAATACAGTGATAGCCAATGGACTAAGAAGACAAACTAGGCTGTTAGACTGAAAGGAATTAGTAAAATTAAATGAAGTAATAGTAATAATGGATGGGGTGGCAAACTGCAAAGCTGAGTGTAATTTTGTGGCTGAACAGAACAACCATGCCTAAAAGAACAATGTGTCAGATGGAAAAAGAGGTTGACAGGCTAGTATGTGTAGTAAAGTTTTTTTGTACAATTCCTTGTAATAGTTGATATATTTTTTTATTTATTTTTAAATTGTATTATAGCAGACACATGTTGTATTATAGCTACTCTAATCCCTTTAGTGTATATAAAAATGTATATAGAATTTGCCACTTTTTGTTTAAAAGCCCCTGTCCCCTATAGTACATCAGCTTGCTGAAGCTTTATGTGTGAAGAGTATGTCCTTTTATTTCATTTTACAACAAATGTAGATTTCAATACAAATTGGTACATTTATAAATCAACCTAGTAACGCTCCCCCCCCCACCTGTCAATCAGAAAACCGGTCCTGTTAATTCCTAGTTTGGTTAGCTCAGTCAAGTTAAATTCAAGAAGCAGCAATTGCTCAGATCACCTGCTTCACAAAGACGTCACATTGAACAGCAATGGAATGTCTGTGATTGGACAGCCACAGAAAGTATGGTTAGGGTTAGAAGGGGAGGGATTGGTTTGTCTGCAAACAAGAGATCTGCAGCTTTTAGAAGCTGTTTTTAGATATACCCCGCAGAAAAAAAACTGCTTCATTAAATTCATGCAGGTTTTCATTGGTTTATATCTACTAAACAGTCATTTTTTTTATTTGGGCAGGGTCACTTTAATATAACTTTTTTCTCAGATTTTGAAAATAACTTTGATTTAAGAATATATATATTTTAACAGCAGTGAATCATACTGTCATATCCATTTCCTGTCTAAATTGTGTAGGATAGCATTTATCTTCCTACATGTATCAAACCACAGATATGTGTGATCTGTTAAATGGCTCAACTGGAAAACATGGCATTTGCCTCACCGAGTGACTCAACAGAAGCACAAAAAGGTCAAGGAACTTCTAGCCATTTATTATAGATGAAGGAGATCAGAGAGCAGTAGATAGAACACAGGACGTTTTGTAACATGCCTGTGCTCTGAAATTTGTAGCATTCAACAGTCTGCTTATTAACCCCTTAAGGACCGAGGACGGTTCAGGACCGTCATCGGCATTTTTGCCTTGAGGACCGATGACGGTCCTGAACCGTCCTAACGGTCAGAGCTACTTACCTGATCGCCGTCGTTCCCCCGGCGGCGATCAGCGTGGCTCCAGTTGTGGGGAGACTGCCTGCAGCCCAGACAGTCTCCCCACGGCAGATTAGGACCCCTGTGGCCATGTGATCGCTTAACACAGCGATCACATGGTCACAATAGGTGTCTATGTGTCTGCCTGCAGGGGGACTGTCTGTGCTGACAGGCAGTCTCCCTGCTAGTGTAAAATAAAAAAATAAAATAAAGTTAGTGTTAATAAAAAAAAATAAAAAATTATATATGTATATATATGATATATAGACATATATTATATAGATATAATATATGTCTATATATCATATATACACATATATAATTTTTTATTTTTTTTTATTAACACTAACTTTATTTTATTTTTAAAATAAAATAAAGTTAGTGTTAATAAAAAAAAATAAAAAATTATATATGTATATATATGATATATAGACATATATTATATAGATATAATATATGTCTATATATCATATATACACATATATAATTTTTTATTTTTTTTTATTAACACTAACTTTATTTTATTTTTTTATTTTACACTAGCAGGGAGACTGCCTGTCAGCACAGACAGTCCCCCTGCAGGCAGACACATAGACACCTATATATAATGCCATACTAAGTGTATTTTTATATTAATATGTACTTATATTAATATAAAAATACACTTATAATTAAATTACACACGTGTATATATATAATATATATAATAACTATATATATTGTGTATATATATATATATATTAGTATAAAATATAAATAATAAGTAATTTAAATTAAATAAATTTTTTTAAAAATAATAATAAAATTTTTTAAAAAAATTATATAGCTATATGAAATTTTATTCTAACTGTATTTTAAAATTAATATATATATATTTATATCAAAATACACTTAGAATGAATTTGTATATATATCTATGTATATAAAAATAAATAAAAATAATAAGAAATATACATACGTCCATATACAAAATTACATAAATAATTATATAAATATACACGTAGACTTCAAATATATAAATATGCATATATATTTAAATTCTACGTGCGTATTTATGTAATATTTTTACATAATACAGTAATTTTATTGATTGCAATTTGAGGGACCTGCCTGCCAACCCAGGCCGAAATTCCAGAGAATTTAATTTGCTAGCACTGTATTTTACCCTGTAACGTTCTACGACACCCTAAAACCTGTACATGGGGGGTACTGTTTTACTCGGGAGACTTCGCTGAACACAAATATTAGTGATTCAAAACAGTAAAACATATCACAGTGATGATATTGTCAGTGAAAGTTACTTTTTTGCATTTTTCACACACAAACAGCACTTTTACTGATGATATAATTGTTGTGATACGTTTTCCAGTTTTTAAACACTAATATTTGTGTTCAGCGATGTCTCCCGAGTAAAACAGTACCCCCCATGTACAGGTTTTATAGCATTTTTGAAAGTTACAAGGTCAAATATATGGGTCAAATATTTTTACATTGAAAATGGCCAGGTTGGTTACGTTGCCTTTGAGAGCGTATGGTAGCCCAGGAATGAGAATTACCCCCATGATGGCATACCATTTGCAAAAGAAGACAACCCAAGGTATTGCAAATGGGGTATGTCCAGTCTTTTTAGTAACCACTTGGTCACAAACACTGGCCAAAATTAGCGTTCAATTTAGTTTTTTTACTTTTTTCACACACAAACAAATATGAATGCTTACTTTGGCCAGTGTTTTCGACTAAGTGGCTACTAAAAAAGACTGGACATACCCCATATTGAATACCCTGGGTTGTCTACTTTAAAAAAAAATATGCACATGTGGGGTAAAATTTAGATGTTTTTTTTTAATGATTTTTTACATATATCACAAAGTTTGTTAATGTGCATTTCGTAAACCTGTGTTCTACCACTGGGTAAAACCCCATAATGATTTTAGCAACATTTTCTGAGTACAATGATGCCCCCACTGATCATTTCAGATGTTTCAGTTAAAATTTGAGAGACAGATTTTATGGGCGTATGGCAAATTTTAGCACATTATAGCAGTTTAATTGTTCAAATTACCAACAAAGTCCTACCATTTGTTAAAGTAGAAACTCCAGGATATCTCATATGATGTATATTGTTTGCATTTTTTACAAACTAATATGTGCCATTGTGATCAACTCCCCCACCCCCCAAAAGTATGCTTGGCAAACTCTTCTGAATTAAACAATACCACCAACGTATGCCTTTGGCACTATCACGTGAACTTATAGTGCCATATAAGAGAATTGACTATTTCAGTTTTTACAGTTAGATTTGTGATAGATGAATTTGATGGGTCAATTATGCATTTTTGGGGCATTGCAGCTGTTTTACAACTACTATTACCCCATAAATGCACACCATTTGTGAAAATAACATTGGGGTATGTCATATGGTATAATTTAAACATTATTATATAGCCATTTTAACACCACTTTTTTCAAAGTTTATAGTCTTATTTTACTTTTTTTTTTACATGCACATTGCAATTTAGCAGTATATTTTGTTAACTTGATATATGTTATTGTAGTAAATATCACCAAGTTGTGCTCATCTATATATCCTGAGTACGGAATGACCCCATTTGTATATCTTTGTCATTTTTTTTTATGGTAATACAGAGCTGAATTTCACTTTTTTTTTAAATGGCAAATTGAAGATGGGTTCATTTTGCATTTTGGGGCATTTTAATAGCTCACATATTTAAATGACTAAAAAAATGCAGGCCATTTGCAAAAGTTGACGCCATGGGGCTATCACATGATATATTTTTAGCTTTATTGAGGTGACATTTTTACAAAAATTTTTCCCAATGTTAATTCTTACATACACATTGTATTTTTTCTGCTTATTTTTTTAAAATCTTGCGTGTCCTGCTGTAAACCTTAATATTAAACCACTAACCACTAAAAATGGCCCCATCTGACAGAGAGGAGCCCTAGCTCCATTGATATCTGAAATTCTCTGGTGTGAGCAGGGATTTAACCGTGCTCACACCAAATCTGCAGAACGTGTAATTATGCCCTAAATGCATTAAATCCCAGAATAGTTGGAATATAATGAAACCTCCTAATGTCCTTAAGGGGTTGATGATTACATGCAAAGTGGTGAATACATATCATAGACTTCCAGTAGAAGTGGTAGAGTCATTCAATAATAGAGTACAATAAATATTTAGGTAAACACAATGCTGTTAGGAGAAGGAAACACACTTTAGTGTGACATTATTTACAAAACTGGCCAGCTAGATATTTGCATAGCCATCCGAATATATATTTCAATCTTTTTATTAAAAACAAAAAGTTACATATGAAGGAGTGATGTCTCTACCTGTACAACTAGATAGGTATCTAAACACTTGCAAGATAGAATTCTGTACATTTTCTACATGTCTGTTTATTACAGTGATAATTCAAAGTGAATTTCAACTTAAGACCTGGGTAACTGAAGTGGAAGTGTAGCTGACTTGGATAATTTTTCCCAGATCAGCTATGTTGGCTTTACATTTAAAATTCACTTTGCATTTACTTTGGATTCTCACATTAGTAAATAAACCTGCATATCTTTAACAGATTCTAAAGTGAGAATCTGTTTCCTTCCTAAACACTTATTAGATATAAATTCATACCTCCGATATTGCTTTGCGAACCAGTTAGCTTGTTTTGGATAGACTTAAATAAACAGTGGCGTCCTGAGGTTTAGAAGATGAAATCTGAGCCCCCGGTAATAATGGACTATGATTCCGATGCTGTCAATTCAAACTCTTCACCATGACACATCTAATGCTGCAACATGAACCACAGATTCACCCCCACTTCCAATTATCACTCACTGATCCTTGTTTTCACAATGGCCACAAGGTCAGGCTTACCTCAAATTTATTTTGGAAACTAAATAACATTAAAAACCGAAAAGATGACTTTGTAAGCGCCAGGGAAAAATGTTGTTGACTCCGTGGAAACACATTAAATAAACATATTCTCTATCATCCTCTATTTCATTTTGACACTGCCTTCCACCTTTTATAACACATTTATCTGGGTTAATTTAGCAGTATATGGGCTATGCTAAAATAAATTGCTTTTTTCCAAGTTGTAGAAGCTAAGCTTCTACAAATACATTATACTGATGTATGATGAAGAGAAAATGCTTGGTACTCTAATATATTGTTACGAGAAGCCATCTAACTTGTATCCCCTTTTCAGTTTCTTGATCTGGTGTAAATATGGCGAAATTACATATTTTCAATATTTTTTACGTTTTTTTCTTGGTAAGCAGTTCTTTTGTAAAATGTTCTAAGTAGTAAGCCTATGAATATTAGATTAAACTCAAAAAAGAAAATGTCACATTTTAGATAAGAGCATTTCTAATCCAGTATTTCTTTCTCCATCTTTTTGTCCCTCAGTTATTTCTTTTACCATGTCCCACTTTCTTTGTCCATCTCCAACTCTGTCTTTTCTATCTCTTTTTGCCTGTTTCTCTGTATCCATTTATAGATATAGATAACGTTGTTTAAAAAGATGGTACCAGGGGAGTCATTTTAAACCTGACAGATTTTCTGTCAGACATCTTCTTTATGAATTTAGGCACCTATGCTATTTTATTTTTTTACTCTTCTCTATGGAGAATCTGTTTTGTGTATTTTTTTGTTTTTAAATCTTTTATCACCAAGTGATTATTGGTCTCTGTGTTCTTAAGTTTTCAAATACATTAATAAATCTATGACTGTACACAATGTATCAGATCTTTACATATTTTACAGTAGAGATGAAACACTGTACTATGTAAAATAAACATTTTGTATTTAACAAATTTGCAGGCTATGCTGTGCTCAGAAAGTGATTCTATCAAAATATGCAATAACACATACTGGGACCATAAAATGTGCATAATACCTATACAGGCACATTTAATCTTAAACTACCTCACACATCCCAAAGCTGTTATTACATGAACCTGCTCATTGTGTAATCAGCCAGTACATTTCTACTTTGGAAATTTCTGTCCTACGGAGTTCATGGCTGCAAAAACATTGAATAGTTCTGCAAAATACTGAAAAAAAGCTTAATTGAGCCCCTGTGCAGTTAAATAGTGAAACCAGTGGAATTGGGAACATGGCTTGCAGTACGAATAGTGGAAATCATTATGACAAGAAAATGCAGTGTTATAACAATATTAATTTGATAATAATAATAACAAAGTATTTAACCAGGAAAGTTACATTTAGATTACTCTGGTTTTCAAGTATATCCTGGGGATGTTATTTTAGCCCAGCATCCAGGGGTTGTTACTACTACCCAATTTAATGGTACTCATTTTATCTACCTCGGAAGGACGGAAGGCTGAGTCAACCCTGCCGGGATTCGATCCTGCAACCCAAGGGCTGTTCCTAATTTTTGTCCACCATTTCCTAACTCAGAGTACAGATTATTACAATATTACTCTGGGATTAAATGGGATTCTATTATGTTACTCGTAATATTAGAATAATTTTAACATATAACAAACACCTTAGACTAAAAAAACTTTTTTGTAACCCATCAATTTACTCCTGGTACATTTAATTAAATAGGAGTCTCATAAGTATTTTTTTAATATACATATTTATAGAACATTGTGCTGGAGTCATTATCCATGCTGCTCTGATTAGTGAGGGAAAAGTTGAAACAGGTTGGCCCTTGTATGGTTAAGGTTTGATTTCGATTGGCAAATTATTCTGAATAATAGAGGATCCATTTAAATAACTTCAGATATTGTCACGTGCCAGATACAAAGTCTTTGTGATATCAGTCTATCATTTTCTATCAATTTTCTCAGCTGCCTATATTAAAGAAAAAGACAGTGCAGTTGAAAGTAGTTCATCTTTGGAAAAAGTAATAGAAGTTAACATTAACAGCACATATTAATTAAATATAGATTTCTAGATAAAGATGAATATAAATCTTAATGATAATAAAGGACTCAAGGGGTCGGAGGTTATTATTCGTAAAGGATAAAGATAGGCAGGCTGATGGTACCAACCAATATTCTGGATATAGTATATAAAAATGGACATTTTCAGAAGCATACTATATGACACATTAAAAGGGAAAGAAGGTTCTTTCAGTTTCAAGAGTTTTCCAAAAGCTGGACTCCTGCAGGTTGCATGCCCTTTAGTTAATTCTTAGGTTCCACAAAGTGATTGTTGTAGAGTGTCTTAAAACATATAATATTATTACATATAAAATGTGTCATTTTGGTGAATTAAAGTATTCTAGTTTTTTACACAGCAAGGCAATGACCCCTATCAATATAACTATACTCTGATCACTGCAAATTTTCTCCATGTGTGATAATGTGCTATTAGTGCCGTGACGCAAACAGCATTTCTCTCTTTCTCTCTCTATTTTAAAGGACAGAGGTATCATGTTTATACTAAGGAGGAAAGGCTAACACACATAAAAAAATAAATAAAAAAAACTCCTATAAGGAATCAATGTAACCAATTTATATTATATATTTAATAATGTAGTTAATATAATAAACAGACATTTACAATGGGACTGGCAATTCCTGGACTTTTATTTATATATGTTCTATATTTTGGTTAGGTGTGATTTAAAAAAAATCAAATAGAGGTGCAGGAGTTTGCAGGACTGTGCGATGTGGCTTTCTGCATCTTAGTTCCGTATTAAAGGATCACTATAGGGTCAGGAACACAAACATGTATTCCTGACCCTATAGTGCTAAACCCACCATTTAGGTGGCTTGCCCTCCTCTTAGCCCCCCATATAAAAGTTTAAAACTCACATTATTTTCAGGGCTGCGCGGGTCTGCTGGCGCTGGCTCTGCCCCCTTTGGGACATCATCAAAATGGCCAATTTTTTTGCCAATCCAATGCTTTCCCATAGGGCACGGGGACGGGGCCAAATGCTGTTTTGGCCAATCAGGATTTCCTCATAGATATGTATTGAATCAATGCATCTCTATGAGGAAAATTCAGCGTCTCCATGCAGAGCGTGGAGATGCTGAACGGCAGGGCTGCTTACTCGGCAGCCCTGAGCCAGGAAGCCCCTCCAGTGGCCATATGAGGAGTGGCCACTTGGAGGTGTCCCTAGGGGCAATGTAAACACTGCCTTTTCTCCGAAAAGGCAGTGTTTACATGAAAATACCTGAGGAGAGCTATTATACTCCCAAGAACAACTACATTAAGCTGTAGTTGTTCTGGTGACTATAGTGTCCCTTTAATCTCTATTCTTTGCAACTGACAATGTCAATTTTATTGATTGTTGTAACTTACAGAAGAGTTACAGTTCCCCATTTTAGAAAAAAAAAATCATAGAAATAGAGTTACAGATGATGTTAAGTAGATATCTGCCATTACTTGTTTATAAAGAGATATCAATATATTTGCTACAACTACATAATAGTCCTTTACTTTAATTTACTAAAATTTCACAGAAAATACAGACAAAAAAATGTTCAAACTGGGGACCACTTGAGAACAATCATCAAAGTAAGGTGTACATGGGATCAGATTTTAAAAGCTTTTATTTCAATTAGGCTCAGGCATATATTTTATGCCACTAACTTATGTGTATTCTTTGCAGGTTGTTTGATACTAGTTGGTGATGTTTCATTTCATTTCAAGATTTAACTATTTTCAGCTAAATAAGCCTTTGATTTCCTGATTGTAAAACCTCCTTCTCATGTTCTTCATAGTGAGAATTTATTTGTATTGTAGTTAAAAGGCTGTAATCATTCCCAGATTATATAAATCTTTACATAGGAATCCTATATCGCTTGATGTCACATACATTACATAGATTACATTTAGCTAGTTTCTACTTCCTAATTAAAATTTCACATAACAGAGTACTTATCTTCAATGGATACATGCAGATAAAACAGAATGAAACAAGCTTTATCTGCATGCATGTATTGAGGAAATGTACGTTGGAGATTTGGTCAGTAGTTGTCACCTATGAAGGCCTAGAGGTGTTTCAGTTTAGAGCCTACATCAAAAAAAGGCTCTAGCAAATGTGAGTGTCAGATCACTCACTTAACACAGTACAATATTGCACTATTGTTTTTTTTGTTTGGTTCCAATCCCATTAATATTTGAGGGTCAAGCGTACACATTATAAGCACTGCACCCACAGGTTTATGTTTAAATGGTAGGGCATATAACCTAAACATCGGATTTGTTTGTTTGCTTTTTGTTAATTTTATTTGTGTATTTTGGTTGTCATTCAGCTGCCTTTAAGTTATTTGTCACTTAGCGCCTTTTACTAGGACACTTGATTGTTACACAAAGATAAGAATATATTGACACCAAATTTAATGGGACACTCCAAACACCACAATCACTTATGCATAAAAATAAGCTTCACTGTCTAACAAAATTTTGGCAATTAAAACTGTATTTAATGCTGACATTGCTGCAGCTATGTGTATACTCATCCTTCTCATACACTACAACCACTATGTAGTGTGTCCATTAGTGGCATACACTTGCCATATAGTTTCCACCTATTTTTTATAGTTTAGATTTTCTCTCTATCCGAGAGACTGTACACGTGTTGCTGCCAGCAGCTTCATTAATTAAATAAAGAAACATAATCGCTTGATGAGTAATTTGTTTTGTATGTCTTTGAATGAATATTGCTACAGAGTACTGAACTGCATATTCTCGAAAGCTCCTGCTGGGCATGGACTTTGAGTGATTGGCTCAGTTTTCTATTTGAAGATAATAGAAGGGCAAGGACTGGCAGAGTGATTTCTGCCTCTGCCCAGTTCCTAAAAAGCTGTAATTATATTTTCTTCTTTATTAATTTCCATCCTTTAGTGTTGATTACCGTGACCAAATATTTATTTTAGAAAATAAATGTTAGACTTGCCTCCATCTACCAACAATGTCGCTCAATAAGCCTTCTGCCACCTAAGGAGGCACTATAGTCACCCAGAACACTTAATCTCAATAAAGCAGTCTGGGTACAATGGTCCTCTAGTTTTATCCCTGCAATGTAAAACATTGCAGTTTGTTTTTTTTACATTGCAGGGTTAAATTAATCTCTAATGGCTGTCAGTATGACAAACACTAGACCCTATGTTGCAGAAGCCCATAGAAAAACATTAAATACAATGCTTTGTTATGGGGAAGCGTGAATGTGGGCATGGTGCTTGTCACGCATGCACATTAGGTCCCCAATGCTCCTCAATGCTCTATGAGGAGCTTTGGATTGGATCATTCCAGATGAGGCTATGCCTCGTTGATGAGCTCACCGGAGGTGGAGAGGTGAACAGTGTCGAAGGAGACTTGGTGGTAGAAAAAGGTAAGTAAAACATTTTTATTTTTTATTTTACTGCACATGGAGTTAGAACCTATATCTAACTAAGGAAGGGGCACTGTAACATTCGAAATACAGGTTTTTATGCCTAACACTTTAGTGTTTCTTTAAGAATTGGGTTGCAGAAATTATTTCATTGTTTGTGCTCGGAAAGACCTGAATAATCCCAAGAGAAAGTCCTAACACTATAAATCTAACTACATATTTGGATTGGCATTGGTCAATAGTACTAGTATTAGAGTTTTGATCTCTGCATTCTAATAAGCCAATATATTAATACGGAAGCAACATTTACCATGTTCCCTTATACATTTCTTCATACACAAGACGAAGTGGTAGATTATGTTAGATTCTTGGAGCAAAAAACACAAGAGAAACACATGTGATTCTGTCTACAGAGGAAAATATAATTCAATCCATTCTTTCCTCAATAAAGAGCAATCCTTCAACTGTAGATTGTTAGTTTAGATAGCAGGAGCACACATTATGTGTTGCAGAATATATTTCATAATGGAATTTGCAATTTTTGTTTGATTTTTGTAACGGAATCAACTCCCCCTCCCCCCCACCCCTTAATTTGGTTAAATGATAAAGTAATAACATGACAATGGGGGTGTGCCATCAGAGCAGGTTGCTGTGCATGCAAAAAATATTAACTAGCACCCCACTCCTTTATGCAACATTTATAATATCTGTGACAGCAATCTAATATAAATCCTCTTAGGCTCCATCCGATCATTGCCACAGGATTTATTTCATTACATTAGGTCATCAACTGCTGGGTTGGGAGTATCTTTAAAAGGATTTGAGCAGCAAATCATCAACATCTTATTAGTCTTTCCTTTATATTAATACCCAACATGCCATCAATAATAAAATAGACAAGGCCTTTATGTTGGAAGAACAGCAGGACAGATGTGAATTTTGTTTAATAGAGCCTCATAAACAAACTGGTGTGTGGTCTACTCAGACTGACAGCGTTCATGATGTTTAAACTGATGTATGTTTTTAATTCAATAGTTTTATGAAAATGTGACTACTTATGTATGGCTTTTATTGTCCAAGTTTAATTGCACTGAGATTAATTTTGCCTTGTCTTTCCCCTTCACAGAGGGTGATGAGACAGGAGTGATGGATAGTCTGCTTGAGGCCCTGCAGTCAGGCGCGGCATTTCGAGATCGCAGGAAACGCACTCCAAAAACAAACGGTGAGTGAGCCTCTTCGACAAAGTTATTTAGCAGTTGTGCTTCGTAGAACATCCCCTTGTTGTGGAGAAACATCACAGCAGGCTATGATGATGTAATCACAAGCTCGTGCTTGTCAACTGCATCTCTATGGTCGTAATCCAGGCAAAGAAATATTAAAACGCTATAAGAAAAACACACTCTGTTTTAATACTACATTTAAATGCAAAAGATTGCTTCTGTTTTGCAGTGGATGCGCTGGTGTGCTAATGCCAATATGCTGAGTTGTTTCCTTTTTAATTTACAGGGAGCATTCTTGCTCCATTTAAATGAATTAAATGTAAATCCTCTTGTTGAACAGGGGGCCTGGGGTTGGACCTTTGGCAGATGTACAAAAAGGAGCACAAAGGAGTTAATGTAATAAAAGTTACAAATAGAATTAATGCACATATTACTTTGTTGCCCTCTTAGAAATATTAATGCGTAACTGAAATATTAAATATAAATATATGCAGTTATCCATGTGTAAATTGCTTTTTTAAATGGTATTTTTTTGCGTTATTATACATTTAGGTTATGCAAATATCTAGAAAGAAAATATCTACATTTGTTAGCATGCACAATAATATCACAATAATAATAATTGGCGTACTTTATTTAAAACACGGATATTGTTTGTGTTTGGGTATTGTTAATAGATAGAGGTATATTTGTGGTTGTCACTACTAAGACAGCCCGCTAAAAATAAGATGAACAAGGAAGGATTTTAAAACATTATTCAAATCTTATAAAACTAAGATGTTTATGTTTAGCTATGATTTAGAGTTCCTCCTACAGCTATAGACGGTTAGAATGAACAAAGTACATTTGAGATTGGTGTTTATTAGACGACATCTGATGTGTTTGGTATGAAAAATATGCAGCCGAGACGTGTTTGTGAAGCACTGACTTAGGACTTGGAAAAAAAGACTCCTTGATGACTAAAACTGCAACATAATAGAAACTATTATTGCACAGATTGCTGAGCTAGATGTGAGCTGCCTAACTGAAGACTTCATGTCTTTTTTTTTCAAACGGAACATCTTGAATAAAAACAATGGCTCACCATTCTGGATTATATCTGTTGTCGTGCCAGTGGGATGATTCATTGTTCCTTGTAAAAAATATTATCAATCAATATAGTTTGATTCATTGTTCCACTGTTAAAATATAGTTAACCAATATGATGTGTGTAGTGGATGCATGGAATGGTTACCCGATGATTGATTACAACATGGTAAGGGCTAATTTTATTGCCTTTAACCAGAACCTATGAGCTGAACGGTAATATTGATGGTGTCTGGAAAATACCCTAAAATGGAAAAGCGATTGAGGCATGTTTTATTTTTCTTAGTCCAGTAATATTTATTACTAGACTTTGTGCAATAGACTGCCAGAGAGAGCTTGGTAAATGGCACCACACTTACAAGGCGTATTGTAACATCAGTGAAGGTTCATTCACTTAAAGTTTAGAAAATTATTTTATGTTATTTATTTTTTGGTGCATTATTATTTGTGGTCTGGATTCCCTGAGATGATTTTGGTTACAAATAGATCAAAACTATCTATACATAAGTGTAAAGCATTGTACGTTATTATCCATGTTGTAGAATTAAATTAATTGACCCTCAAAAAACTTGAATTCCTGCAACCACCGGCCCCTCCCTGCAGGGCTGGCATATATGAGCAGAAAAGTGTATATACTATCTTATACCTGGCATGGCCATCCCAGTCCCCTGACTTTAACCCCATAGAAATCTTGTGGGGGTGATCTGAAGAGAACACACCTCACTCTAAAATTTGTGGGATCTGGAGAGATTTTGCGTGAACACATTTTTCAGATCCCCTGCATGTATTCTCCATCCTCATCAGGCATTATAGGAAAAGACTCAGAGCTGCTATCTAGGCAAAGGGAGACAGTAAAACATATTGACTAAAAGGGTGCCCATATATTTAACAAGGATTTATTTTTATTTTTTTATAGACCTGTGTTGTGTTTGCATGTGATTGATATCCATGAGAACAGAGTATTTTTGAGTATTTTTTAACAAAAGTTCAAAAGTTAAACAATAAAGACAATTCTTCACAGCCTTATTTGCTAATTTTTACGAAAAGTGCTAATATTAGTGGAGAGCACTGTATATATTGCTTTTTGCCTTATTTTATAAAGACCAATAATATAGCAAATCATAAACACCTTTGGCACACAAACTGAAGCTTGTGGATCATCTTACTAATCATTTTGTATGAAAGTGCTCCTTTAGTTTGGCTGGTTTCTCATAGAGAGGCTCTTGATTAGACCCTTCTCATTGTCTCAGAATGCATACATGTGCTCTCAGCCAGGGTGGGTAGGGAGTGAGGGATTGGCGTGTGTACAAACGTAGAAGGATATTAAAAAAACAAAATAGCTCTCAATGTAGGGAAGAGGAGGTGGGGTTCACCATGGGAGGGAAGACCTAGGCTTGCCCCCAGTACAAAAGTGCCTAATTCTCCATATGTGTGGCATGTCAATTACTTGTCGAATATCCCCATTCTTTAACTCTAAAGCTTTGTGGAATATGTTGGCGCTATGTCAATGCTAATACTTATATTATTATACACAGTGGCAGCTCCACAAACTGACCAAAAGGCCAAATATTAAACAATGTCAAAAATTTAAAAAGGTCAATCAAAATGTCATGTTCTACATCGTTAAAAAATATTTAAATCCATGTACCTTGCATCTACCATTTATAGACGTAACCTTTTGTGCTGGAACAAGTGAGTTCTCCCTTGACCCAGCTGACACACTATACCATATGCAATAATGAACACATTCAGATCTACACTTAGCAATCACTACTTCTTTGGCATCTGGAATGGCTTTCGGAAACTGCAGACCATGTGCAGATATCAGGCAGACATGTGTAACTTAACAACTGCCAGGCTACAGTGCTCCAGCTGATATTGTGTCTCTTGCAATTAATGCAGACATGCCTGTGCTAATTAGTAATCTGTTATGACATCAGATTGAACATATTCTTCTCCGTTCATATGGCAAAGTGAGAAGTTGCTTGATGTGTAGGCACTAATAGAATGTTAATTAATAATATAAGTGAGAAAGCAGATAAAAGAAATAATTCATTGGAAATCCACATAATAAAAGTCACACTGGTGGGCGGGTGAGTAGAGTGAAGAATGTTAAATATGAAGTCAAATGTTAAAACCAAGTGTTTCATAATTCCCATAGGTCCCACATGGTATAGAATATTTGTGGTTTTATATTTATATACATTCAGTCTGGCTAATACCAAGTCTGTCCATTGGGGATTTTAAAGCATCTCTACTGGATTCCCATCACAAACTTCTACTAATGAATGAGTCCAATGTTTGTTTTCAATTTAGCTCTAATAATCGAGGAAGCAGAGGCATGGCAACATGGCAGGTGCCCAGAAATATATCCTCTTCAGTAAATATATGCTACTAAAGGAGCCCTTGATCTCCAGTCTACATAACAAAATGAATCTATTATTTATATGTGCAAACTATAACTTTTCAGCTTCTGTTGTAAGCTCCCTAAACTCTGTGGCCCCCATTTTTTTTCTGGGGGAGTTCTGAACATATCATAGAAACCTAATAACAATTTTATCAAATATCTACAAATCTCCAAATCCATACTGTGTACCTCGTCAGTAAATTACAGCTTGTACCTTAAAGACAGCTGTATTACTTGAGAAAATAAATAAATTATTAAATTCTGCAGAAAAGAAGCGGTAAGATTAAGAGGCAAAATAATATGTATAAAAAAAATAAAATGAGCACAAATTATTTTATACTAATTAAAGAGAATTAATTCAAATATATTAACACCATGACATCACCTACACATTGTTTCAAACGTGTAGGTGCCTGGAGTTTTCATTTCAGAGCTCTGTGGTATGCTTCCATAATATTTAAATTATTTTATTGAGCCAATTTAATGCCTCCTAGTGTACTGTCAGTTTATCAATTCTTGACTTGTGAAATTATGCAAGGAAACCAATGCAAATTCTAAATAATTGTGCTTTCTTTTTTTTTTTTTGGAAAGTCAGTCATCTATTTCAATTTTTCATTGTTTCTAAGAAATTATTACAGAGAATAGAGATCTGGTTAATGCACTTTACTAATTTATGCAATACACAGCCAAGTAGAAAAAGAAACGTTAAATTAATTGACAAGGCGTTGGGAAAAAAATATTCAGATAATTGATTTTTTTTTGAAACTCCAAATTAGCTTTCAAAGCTTTCACAAAAGTTTATTGATGATGCTGCAAAGAAATATTATTGCATAAATATACTTAAGAATGTGTTTTAGAAAACATTGAAGATAGGTTCAAAGACACATTTACAGTAATGAGAGTTATGCATCTGTTGTTTACATAAGTTTTGACCCCTATATGCCTTGAGGTGTTTAAAACTCTTAATAACATGATACACATAACTAATTATCACTCATTAGTAATCTTTAACTATGCAAGCCAATGCACAGCTCTGTCATTTGATTATGAGAGAGCCTGTTCACTAAACACCGAATGGTAGTCGAATTATACTTAACTTTCCAAATATTACTGTTTCAACCAAATTCGCTTTGTGAAACCCATTCAGTTATTCATAAAATTCAACTTCAGTGATTTCATCTGTATCTACAATAAAGCTAAGAAAAGAGTACTAGTTATCCAAGTGGGGGGGGGGAGAAAGAAGAAAAGATATCTCATACAAGCCTCCCCAACCAGTACTGGTACAGTAGCACTAACCCTAGGTTGTACATATAAAATTAAAATATAACTTTTAATAGATAGATTAAAATGATAAAGTGTATGGAAAATAATATTTAAGGCTGAGAGGTAAAAAAAAACACCAAAACAAATATGGAGAGCCTTAATTGCCCTTGTCTGGTGGCAGCATCCGTGGCTCCGGGGTATATAGAGGGTAAGAATAAGAGGACCCTGTTAATCTCAGTGGTTCCAAACATATAGCCCCCAACTCCCAACTCTCTAAGCCACCTTGTTGGCAAAATATCTAGTCCTCTCAGCGATAAGAACGGCAGCCGAATATCTTGTATGAGATATATTTTCTTCTTTCTCCCCCCCACTTGGATTACTGGTACTCTTTTCTTGGCTTTATTTATTAATAGGGGCCACCCCCTAATTCTTATACAGCAACCTGACACACTCTATCTACTCCTTCTCCACTTGATTTCATCTGTATCTACACTTCAATTAATCTGACATTTGTTTAACTGTTAAAATAAGCTGAATCCCAGGACATACTTGAAAACGAGAGAATTCTCAATGTATACTTTCTGATAAAATATTTTATAAATATCTAAATACATTAGTTTCCTCATTTGGTTAATCACAAACAGCCAAACTACAACCCAATTCCCTACATGTGATCCAGTTTCCAAAATCTTAGATTGCCGTAATGCTTCCCTCGAGTCTTCTTCACCCTATAAAGAAGCCTAAATCCAAAAAAATTTTCACACCATACTCGTATATTCGTGGTATTTTTTTGCTTATTGCACAGAAATTGGCAGCTGATCTATTTTCAAATAAATCTCTTCAAGAATAAGTTCCATTTAAAATAGCTGGAGCTCGTTCAACTCAGAATGGTTATAGTACATCTGATACAGAATAAAGTGAGTTTTATCAGTCGTCTAGATGAGAATTTAGCTAAATGAAAGATCAAATTTGCTATAGCTATTCATTAATTTTTTTAGTTTTCTGACTCGGCCATGCAGTAAACTGCATGAAGCAGGACTACATCAAATGATAAGCTAATTGAAATAACATGCTACAAGTAGTAATATGAAAGAAAGGAATTCTCAAAAATCTCTTATAAAAGGACAGTACTTGGATCCTCACTTTTTCGCCCATACAAACAAGTAAAATAAAAAACAAAAAAATAAGTTACAATAAAACTATGAAAAATTAAAATACCCAAATATTTTGAATATTAGAAAGTTTCACCCTGTCTATGTAACAGATCAGATCAATATTACCTTGCTGGTTCCAGATGATCATCTGCTACATTGTGATTGGCTAGCTGCAAAGTCCTCTTATTACAACACAAACATGTTCAAGTCCAATTCCAGTATGGATTGCCATGTATTCTATACTTTGCATTGCAATACAATGTTACAGATAATTACTGTTGACATGTCCCACTCCACATGTCAAGAGGATGGCATCTCTCCAGATATACCAAGAAAAGAGCTTTCTTGGACAAATGACAAAAATGATGTTGCTCCATCATATAGAAAATAGAAGTGTACATATAAATCATTAACATTTGGTATTTATAACTTGCAGTAGATAGAAGAAATTGGTTTCCTTCCCATCGTCATCCTGTTTTATCCCTCCTTCTTATCTCTTTCTCTTGCTCCTTTGTATTTATTAGCTATCACCTTAATCCTCTCAGCCTTTTTCTGTTTTTACCTTCTTTATCCATATTGCATGTGAGCAAGGAAGTTTGATAGCCTTTTTTAAAATACAGACTTGGAAATATTTACTTTTCTCCCTGTATTCTGTCACTAAACCTTTCTTTACATTGACCTAGTGCTTTTAACTTCTGTGTTCCATTGTTATTACTGCAACATTTTAGTGTGGCGATTTTCGTCAAATTGTATAAAGTAAAGTATAATAACTACCTAAGTCTTGGGTATACTGTACACCTTTTAGCCTCTTCCAAGACCGTAAGGAAATATGCCAACTTTACATTCCAGTTGTTCAAAAGAAGAATAAATTAAGCAGATTTTTGTCTTTGTATAGTACAATATTTTTTAATGTTTAGATTATTTCACTTAGTGTAGTTTTTCAGTGACAATGTGTAAATTTTATGAGCTAGGTACAAAATGTGTTTTCCTCACTTTCTTATTGTTAACTCTTTGATTCTATAGCTTACTATTATTACTAGAATGAGAGCAAAATAAAATATTCTTCTTGTTAATTCAAAACACATTACTGAATTATGCTACTTACATGCTTATCCTTTACAGGAACACTCCAAGCACTATAACCACTATAGCTTGCCCTGACCCCAAGGACCTCCGGGTGCTTTACCCACCTACACTACTTCCAATGGAAAGCCAGGAGCTTCCTAGCAGGTGCTTTTTATTATATTTTCTGAGTTAAGCCTTGCACTACTGGATTTATCTTGAGCTTCTGGCTCTCCTTCAGAAATAGTGAAGTCAAGGAACAAAACTTGATGGACCCCAGCTAAGAAGTCAAACCACTCTAAAATGGATTGACTCCTTACAATGAGGGAGCACCACGACATTCCTTGCACCATAACCACTACAGTGTGCTCTAGTGGTTATGGTGCTTGGAGTGTTCATTTAAGTGGTTTATACACAAAAATGCAAAAGCAGATGTTTTAATGTTTTGTAGAATATTAATCTATGTAAAAACTATTTATGTATATGCTTTTAATAAAGAAGAAGA
Organism: Pelobates cultripes; assembly: GCA_933207985.1. Taxonomy (NCBI): domain Eukaryota; kingdom Metazoa; phylum Chordata; class Amphibia; order Anura; family Pelobatidae; genus Pelobates; species Pelobates cultripes. The sequence goes on along the minus strand of OW240920.1, from coordinate 34,845,010 downwards.
GGAACAGGAGTAAGGTATGGTTAGGTCTCAAGGGCAAAAAGAGTAGGGCGTGAACCCAAGTAAGTAGTAAGAGGTGGCCTTTTTGGTGCAATTAGTCAGCACACTTTAAGGATATCAACTTTAAATTGCAGGAAGAGATTGTTAGTGTAAAGAGTTTTTAAATCAATAGTCAATTCTCACCCATGGAAACTAAACTCCAAAACAAAATAGAAAATTTCAGACATAATCTAAAAATTAAAAAAAAAACCAGCAAATTTCAGCGTGACCATACAGACTTCAAAGAAGGTCACATTTTTAGACAACAACGCAGTCGTCGCAGATGCTTTAATAACCTTACTAGCTCTTCCTCAGCTGAAACAAACTGGTCAGACTGTGGAAGTAACTCATCATCCCAGACCAGAAATACCCATAGAGATCGAGCAAAACAACCTACCACCAACAGGAGCATCTTAAAAAATTCTAATATATCAGTATCCTTCTTAGACTCAGCTGTGCCCACCGATACTCTCCCATCCACCTTGTCTTCTTTTTTATACCAAGATTCACCATGCCGGCAGAGAACAAGACTACGGGACAGAGACAAATGGGCCTACAAATCCCATCCCAGACAATGATTTCAACCTCTAACAAAATAATTAACCTATCAGATTTTAGGGGCTCCATGCTGCCTTTGACTCAGTGACTTGTCCATGTCTGGCGCTACTCACACGTGTTCTGTTACAAGAAGAAAAGATCATTCTTTTTCTCCCAATTTACAAGTCCAGGTATACCCTACAGATATCACGGCACTACTGCTCTCTTAGATAGTTAGCTTTGTCTTATTTTAAGCCCAGGTGCTCTTGAAGGCACAGAATAGAGTTTTCACAGTGGTGCCGTTCTCATTACACTTACAGTACCATTGCTCTCAAAGATAGACAGCTAGCCTTATCCCAGGTGCCGTGGAAGGTACAGAATAGAGCTTCAGCTATGGTACCTTTCCAATAAATGCTCTGCTGGCACTCTCCAATGGACTGTCAGCCCTGGTGAATCATGGTTTTCACAGTGGTGCCGTTCTCATTACACTTACGGTACCGTTGCTCTCAAAGATAGACAGCTAGCCTTATCCCAGGTGCCGTGGAAGGTACAGAATAGAGCTTCAGCTATGGTACCTTTCCAATAAATGCTCTGCTGGCACTCTCCACCGGACTGTCAGCCCTGGTGAATCATGTCCATACAGGTGCATTCGCAGGCACTGTTTGCAACATTGTTGCTCTTCGGCTTGTTACAGTGTTTATTATCTGGCAAGGTTGTACCTGATATATAATAGGATTTTTCGCTATTACTGTACACAGAGTTGTTGTAACTCGCTGTACTTTGAGCCACTATTTCCTTAAGATTAAGAACTTTGATAAATATTTACCAATTATTGTACATACCCTCTTTTTATGTATATCGATATACTTTTTGCCATTATTTTTGTTTGCATTAACATTTGTAAATACCTTAGTTTACACTTGCCTTTTTTATATTAATTAATTTCACTCACATTTTCTACTTTTTATATATATACATATATATATAAAAATTATGCCAAATAAAGGTTAAGTCTTAACTATCCAGCAGTCCTTGGTTGCCTATTTTTAATTAATCAATGATTGAAATCTAAGTATTAACTATTTAACTACCGATACGTCAGTTCAATTAGCCATTCCTTTTTTCTTTACTATATGCTTTTAATGCTTTTAAATGTGAAAACGTCATAGTTCACATTATAGTGTGTATAACAAATATTTTTTTCTCTTTGTTTGTTTAATGATTAACGATTAAAAAAAACAAAAAACTTTTCACCTATTGCCTAATAGATCCTACCTCTAATTACTGTAACTTGATGTAAATAACAGCCCCCCAACATGGATAGTGCATTGCAGGAGTTGCAGTGTGTAGCTTTAGAGTGTTGTAGTTCATTAGTAGATGAAATGTTCAACTGTACCTGCCCTCAGTTTAAAGCACTGTTGAATACAGTTTACTTTGTGTGTGCCTTTATGCAAAACTAAACAGACTTTGATAAATCTGAGACCACTGCCTCTACATTCTCTCATCTCTGCCTCATTGACATTAACTGCATATATATTTTTTCCCGAAAAGCCCCCACGACCCTCCGTGTTTTCAGTCCCTTGTCTGATGTCGACCTCCGCATATGACTGCCATTTGTCAACTTTACAGTACAGAGAAAATAAATGCCCTTTGAAGAGAACAGCAGTCATAGATTGCTAAAATAGAATAAAGATTTCAACATGTATTTATTTTTCCCGTTGTGCGAGACTGAGCATTCGAAACGCTTTAGAAGCCGTTACAATGAATAAAACATTAAGAGGAATGCAACAAAGTAATATTTCATTTTGGGAAACTCTAATTATTTTTCTCTTCTCTATGTTTCTGGGTCTTGCATACAAAGTACGTTGTATTAAATACTCTCATCACTGGGACACGGCAAATGCGACGCATTAGTACATTATTGATATTTTAGGATTACTTTTACATTTTCTAAAATGACACCTTCTTGGTTCTACACTTTTATAGCGGTGTTAATGAACATCAATTATTGGTAACAAGGCTCTGGTGGCAATTTTTGTACCTCTGGAAATACTTTTTTTATCCTTCTTAAATTGGCTGTTAAAGTTAAACAGAGGAAATAGCTATAGGAAATAACTAATTAGGAGTGTTGCTTTGGGGAAGAGAAAAAAAAAAGGTTCTTTATATTTCTTTCTTTTTTTAGACTGTTCTTTGGTTCTGTTACATTGTTGCCAGTATGTCGACCTCGTTGAGATGCATGGGGCATTGGTTAAGTGGCATTAATCAATAGGTAGCTTGTGTGAGAGTTTATGCCCACTGCTTATATTGCTCCAATTAGCAATGACCTTTAGTTTTAGCCTCGGGATATAATAATAAAAAAAGGAGACTGCTTCTAAAATATGATTTATTTCTCTCTCTCTTCTATAATGTTAGTTTAAAGAATTATTATTATTTATTTTGCAGACCTGGGTGTTTCATAGCTTTTTTTCCTCCTTCCATTAAGCTAAATCTGTTAAATCTTGCATGGTGGAATTAGATGTAATGTTTCCAGAAACCGTAATAGCCATTGCCCTTTTTAAAATGTCCTTTTTCAGAAATATTGCCTCTGCATTATGTGTGTTCTTTCTCATTCTGCTTAATGACTGCAGAGAAAGCTATACATTTACCCTCCATACATCCAGCAGCTTGCAAATACTTTTTTTTGTTTTTGTTTTTATTTTGTTTTTTCCTGCTATTTGACTGTATGATTTTCTTTACATCAGTATATTTTGCATAGAGAATGATTGGTACTTTAACAATTGGCAAGTGTCAGTTGGTAAAAGCAATGAGATCCCAGTCTCATGGAATGCATGGTTAGATTTCACATGGGGTAAAGTTGGTACATATCAGTTAGCACGTGAAACTATAAAGTTCTTGCTAAAAGTTCTGCATTTTAAAGAGTTTTCTTATACTATATGGAAAGGGACTGGAATAAAGGAGTTGTGGATATCATTTAAGCCTGGTCAAATGGTCCCCAAGACATCTACTGTTAATAGTGTAACCCTCTTCCCTTTAATGCAATCCAGGAGCTACCAAGCCAATCTGTATATATAAGGAGATATGTTGTATTCTTTATTAGTAGTAAGGGACTTGAAAATGCCTCGCAACAAGAATCTAAGTGGATGTAGCTAGTACAAAAGGAACAAGCATCCACTGGTCTTTTATGGGCTACACAAAAATATTATGCCAGAAAATTGACCTATAAGTAGGTTGAAATGAATTATTCTGGCCTGTACTAAGTCCAGAGCCTTGTTTGGTAGCTAGCCTCAAAACATCTCAACGATGGCAGGAATTCAAACAACCACAGGCCATATAATTTAATTCATGTGATTGGCATGATAGAACATTAACTTTATAAATGATATATTTTTGATATAGTAATATGTTGAAAAAATTTATTTTAAACGTGTATCCAAAAATATTAAATCAGTTGGAAAGCTTATCGAACAAAATTAAATTAAAGCCATAGTTGGTTAATATATTAACTATAGAAAATGTTCAGGGTTACAGACCTATTCCAACAAAAATGTATGAAGCTGGATACTGTGTATATTGGAATGAAGCCAAGGAGTAGGCCATAGAAGGAGCCATCTTGGCAAATGTGGGTCTTTGGAAACTGTTTGAGTAATGCACCAATATCTCAGTAACTGGTACAGTGATCCTCTGCGTGTTTCTTATAGCTCATTTCCATAGTTAGCTTTGTGAAATGTAGCTTTATGAAACGTGCAATAGCTATAGTCCATAATCGGCCAAAAGTTGCAAGAAAGTCCACGACTTTATAATCACTTTTGAAAATACCAAAGTAAAAAGGCCACATCATCTGACTTGAGCAAATACCCTGATAAATATAAAAACTTGTCTTCCTTAACGTCTGCCTGGAACAAATCTGGACAATTAACAACAGCTTAATTTGTAAAAAAGATATTCACTTTAAAAAGGAAGATGTTTCTTCTTAACTTTGTTTTTCAGGGTGTAGGCCTTGATAAATGAATTTCACTATAATTGTCTTGGAGACATTGACAAATTGTCCTCTTAAAATGGTCTTTTGGGCCATTTCCAGCTAAATTCTTTAATTGAAGTCATTGAGGGAATTTCACTAAAAGCTTCCAACGTTTCCAGTGCTTTGATATAAACATTACAGCAGGTTCCTACCTTTGAACTCCAACATCTATGCATCATGGAAAGCATACTCCAGGGGAGAATTTCTTATGTATCTAGATCTTGTTACAGTTTATATAAATACAGCAGGGTGCACGGAAACATTGTGTTTTAACCCTAGTTATAATTTTTTTGCTTTTTTATTTTTAGTTTTCTTAATACTGCCATGATATCCATTCTTTTCTCTTGATCAGATAGAACTTGAGTTTGCGATTTAAAATTTGTTTGAAAAATAATCTGTCATCATAAAAAAAGTCCTGTCTAAAAAGACATAACAAAATACTTTGTTACTTAGAAAAAAATGCAATATAATATGTAGTAAAATACCGTAAGTTAGAATTGAGAAGAAAATATTAATTTCATGGCATTTGCCTCTTAATGTTGTTAGCAGATGCTAACAAGATCAGTGGATACAAACTGTGACACTTTGTTACGTTTAAAAAAATAATAGTTAAAATATGTTTACGTCGTTGATGAAGCCTAGTTTTGGTTTTCTTGTCTATACTTTACAGCAGACAGATAGATGCTCTCTTCTGATTGGCTGAATTGATCAATCAGATTTAATTTAAAATAGGTCATCTATTTTTTCTACCCCATAGCCTGTCAGTTTTAGCACTGCAGTAGACAAATCCCATATCCTGTACATATATAAACAAAGTATTGGTTTAATGTGAAAGCTATATTAATATTTAAGCATCACTGACCTTTTCATGATAGATGCATTAAGAACCATCAATTTCTCAACTCTGGGAACTCACTGGTAGATTGGGGCCAGTGTGTTTTTCTCCATTCAGTTATAATGACGATGTTTTATGTCGGTGCATTGTCCCACATAGCACAAAGCTGACAATTAGATCCTCATGGATAGGATATGATGGTTTGATGCTATTATCTTGCCTGCACTGCACTTTCAAAACTTGCCACATGGGGCCTTAAACTACGCATTGCTCTGGAAAAAGTGCTACTTATTGAACTACAGATGTAAGGATGCACATGTGTGTCTAGATATAGCTGCAATTCAGCCTCACTCTGTTCTTACCCAGCCAGAACAGAAAATAGAACACTGCCTCATTGTATGTGCCATATCAAATGTTACAAAAGCAAATATGTTTAATATTGCTCTATCGGATTGATTAATGTTACATTAAATGCGTACATAGCAAAGAACTTTAAAAAGTGAAAAATGTAGTACTTAATATTTTCTGTAACAATAATAAATAAAAAAATAACCTGTTAAATCAGGAGGGTAAATTAAGTATTCACTAGTTTTTAAGTAGGTCCTGGGAATTTCCTGATGTTCTAAGCCCTGAGTTGGAGCTGCCAGCTATGTTCACTTAAAATCAGCTCTTTTCTCAATTCGCAAAATACTTTACTTTGTGTCAAAAAAGTAGCATCGACTTGGTGCTTACAGCAAAAAAGTCATATGAACTACTGGGAGATTTACTCATATCATCTAAGCACTTGAGAGCTTTTCCCAAATCTAATAGCGAGAGATAAAAGGGATCGAAGATAATAAATTTGCCCTCCTCTCTCTGACAAACCGTTATTGCAAGACTCATGTCTCTGCTTTTATTGATAAATATAAATAAGAGTTATATAAAGAAAGTCTATTTATAAAGGTGTGTGAATATAATTTGTGTAATTGTCTTAGAAATGGGAGCTTCATAAAGCGTCCCAAGACATTGTCAGACAGGTATTTGTTGCATAATCTGTTTTTATTGCATATCCATTTCACTTTATGATTTTTGTAATTAAAGCAATAAAAAGAAATGCTATGTCCTGGTGGAGTAGTGTGCGTATAATAATCACGGTATGTCAGTGAGGTTTCTTCTGGTTATTGCATTTTTGCGTTTTTTTGTTTTTTTTGTCAGATGGGCTATACTTAAATAGGGAAGAACCCATAAACAGGTGTTTTTGCTATTCTCTTCTTCATAATGTCTGCTTTTAAAAAAAGATACGGAAACTGTCTTTTGAGTATCCTCCGATGCAGAATTTATGATCTGACTTTATGAATTCACAACTGTATTTTGATTGGTTTAAAATTCTACAGAAAATCAATGACTATATACGGTAAAATATAATTTTTGTGCAAATGAAATCCCAGGAAACATTTACTGGGGAACTTCATAACAAGTCAAATGAATGGCAAGACCTGCTTTGGTTGCAAAACTCTCTTCTGAGATGCTTGCAGTCGTTGTTTTGGATAGACTAAGGACTTTATTCATTAAAAACTAAACTGCGGTGAATTGACAGCTGAATTGCTAAATCAAGACTAAAATGGCTGAGTTGGCCTAAATTTAGCAATTTGATCATCAACTCAACACAATTCACTAATCCTGCTTTCTGTTTTGTTTCGCCTTCGACCTTTCCTTCTCTACAAATTGGTTTGCAAGACCATTGCAAGCAGCAAATCCACATAGCCTGGGGCTGGCAGGTTTGAGTCCCTAAGAGTGTAATATGTACATTACAGCTGTCTGTTTGACCTGTTGTAAATATGGATTTTTACATAGCTTTAAAAAAAGAGAGAGAGAAAAAGTAAATGTTTTGTCAAAGGGACTGCATTTATTTAAGCATTACTGAATAAATGTGCTAAAACACTTTTTAACACTTTTATGACTACCATGCATTTAAATCAGGGCCGGATGTCTCCTGGTGGGCTCCCTCTGTCTGGGGCCGCAGCGCTGGGCAAGCGCCCAGCGCCGGGCTGATCTTCAAGGCTACACATCAGGGCACCCCCAAACCTGTATTAGGTAAGACAGAGCAGGCACCTGGTTACCTTGATGACCGGTGCCTGCTCTGCCAAAAAATGCCGGTACCCGGAGGAGAGAGGACGAAGCAGGAAGGCAGCGAGGGAGGCTATTCTTGCAGCCTCTCACTCCTCCCTCGCGCACCCTCTGTAATGCCGGGAGCCGGAACACGATGTCATTCTGGCCCCAGCATACTAAAGAGCGCGCTGGAGGAGGTAGGAGCAGCCCCACACTGGACCCCAGGGAGGTGTTTGACTGTGTGTGTTTTTTTTTGTCAGTGAGTGAGTATGTATGTCAGTGAGTGTGTGTTTGTGTGTCTGTTTGTTTGTCTGTCAGTGAGTGTATGTATGTCAGTGAGTGTCTGTGTGTGTTTGTCAGTGAGTGAGTGTATGTATGTATGTCTGTCAGTGAGTGTGTGTGTGTCTGTCAGTGAGTCAGTGTTTGTCTGTCAGTGAGTGTCTGTGTGTGTCTGTCAGCAAGTGAGTGTATGTATATCAGTGAGTGTCTGTCTGTGTGTCTGTCAGTGAGTGAGTGCATGTTTGTCAGTAAGTGTCTCTGTGTGTGTGTGTGTGTCTGCCTGTGAGTTAGTGACATGAGGGGGCAGCAAAACGGATCTTTGCCTAGGGCGGCAGAAATCCTTGCACCTGACCTGATTTAAGTATTTACATGATAGGTCTACTATTTTATTTTTAAATTACAATTAAAGCCAACCTTTTTTTTTTTTTTTTTTCATAAATGGCTTTCTTCTGCATTCTACATTTTTATAATAATAATATTATAATAAAAATAACGTAGCATCCAGAAGAAAGCCAGAAAAACTATGCTTAAAAAACAAAACAAAACATTATGGTCACATTCATAGACTAACATGTATATTTAATTAACAATAATGGGTTCAATTTAAAAAGCGTTATCATACCTTCTGGAAATCAGGGGTAAACATTTCACAGTTTAAGTTAAATGGATCCTATAGTGCCAGGAAAACAAAGATGTTTTCCTGGCACTATAGGGTTAATAGGTCCCCCCCTCTCCTTCAGCCACTTACCTGAATCCAGCACCAATGTCCCTTGGCACTGGGTCAGGCTCCGCCCACACTCCTAATGCACATGCATTCAATGCTTTCCTATGGGGAAAATCAGACGTCAGGATGTCAGGACGTCCAGCATCAGATAACTGACCAAAAGTCAGTTTGGGTTCTGGAAGCGCCTCCAGTGGCTGTCTGGTAGACAGTCACTCAGGGCAGTCTTAGAGCTGCAGTGTAAACATTGCAGTTATCTGGAACTGCAATGTTTTACATTGCAGCACTAGGTGCAAAAGGGACACAGCACCGGGACCATTTCAATGAGCTGACGTGGTCTGGGTGCCTACAGTGTCCCTTTAATGAAAGAATAAAATCTAAAGCTGTGTTCTTTGGGTAAGAAGAGAGATTGTATAGGCTTAACAACTTGACTACTAGAACACTGAACTCGTGCAGGATTGTTCATAGAACTCCCCATCCATTTGTTGGTCAAAAGATTAGGTTAGAGTATGCAAAGTTTACATTCGACAATGCAAAAACAAAAAAAACCCTTATATTTCTATTAGAAAATGGAGCCTCACAATGCGCAAAATAACATTGTTTAATGTAACCAGCTCACCATTTCTTAATACCGCATTGTTCTAATGAATTACCTGTGCAGACTATGAAATTCTGCCATAAAACATAGTATGAAAATAGGGATATATTCATTATGATTTTAAATTTTGGATTTTGATGATGATCTCATTTGGAGTACATTTGCTGCATAACTATGCACTTATATATTAAGCTACATCTCTAAATGTATACACTTTTTAGATTCTTTATTGAAGCACAGGCAGTAATACAACATTTCAACAAAATACTGTAGCACAAATCAAACGCAGTACTATAACATCCACCACTGTTCTGCAGTTTTTATATTAAAAGAAGCCATACGAAGAAGAGAGAAGTATATCATTTTTTTTAATATATTGACAACATATTTTCTATGTGACCTTTTGACACTGTTAGTGAATATGCTTTTTTTCTGCATGTCTGCTTTGATTTGGGCATACCTGATATACTTCAACAAAAACGCCATTTGCCTTCCCCAAAGTTACAGCATGGTTCCCCACTTTTTCATTGCCTCCACAAACATTTACCTGTATTTCTCACAAACAGCACATTATGACTGCACATTTTCGCTTAAAGCACTGTGCTAAGTTACATATGAAAAAGTATTGGATCTATTGAAATCAGGACCTAAAATCTGGGCCACATGCTCCACATTCCAAGGGGAAAAGAAAAGGCCTGGGGGATTTTTTTTATTTTTTTTTACAAAAATTTTACAATATTGGGCATATATTGAAGAAAACATCTAGCACCATAACAACTTATTTGGAATGAAGTTGTTATGGTGCAAGGAGCTCCCTAGCATTTGCCTAACATTTTTTGGATACATACAATTAACAAATGGTTTAACCACAAAGTCTTCTTTCCAGTGCCATTTACTTTTACTTTTACTTTTATCTCCACATCAGCTTTTCTCTAATACTTAAAAAAGAAAGTATAGGACAGCCTCAGACAGGGATGTTGCCCATTGGCTTAGAACAGAGATGCCTAAAAGGTAGTTCCCTAGATGTTTTAAAACTATGGCTCCCATGATGCTTTGTCATTATAAAAGCATTCTAAAGGAATGCATTGGAGTTGTATTTTAAAACATGGGGATATACCTATAGGGCACTCCTGGTTTAGAACATCAGTTGGCATTCTAAGCCAATCAGTGGCTCCCCATTAACAATATGACTTGAGAAACATATCTATTTTTCTCAACCAATTTAGTGAATGGAGCTTATTGATTGGCTGAGAGTGTCAGCTGATTCTCTCGGCCAATCAGTGGTGCACTTGTCCTAGACTGTCTGGGGCTTCCTGTTTCAAGTATCAGAGAAAACTGGATGTAGAGCTAAACGGTGCTACAAAGACGACATCTGGGTTAAACTGCTAATAAAGGTTTAACACTGAAACATAAACTGGTGCCAGGGACCTTCTGTCACCATAACAACTTCATTCCAATAAAGTTGTTATGGTGCATAGAATGTTCTTTAAAGCCAAATAAGATATTTTAACTAGTGTTATATTATACATCAATGCAGGCCAGGTGCTTGGATTGTGTCTAAAAAATGAATATGTAAACAAAAGACCTTGCTTCACTAAATATATTATATTCCTAGAGGGAGTTTGCGCATAGCAACAACACATTTAAAGTTTCATCTGGCATATACATTAATATTTTTTATACATTAATATTTCACTGATCGACTTTGACACATGAACCCTGTTTCCTTAATCTGTCTGGAGTTCCATTGCTTCTCATGCACTTTTTCTCCGCAGCAGAAAAATGGAATGAAATTATATATTTTAAATATGTTTTATATACACTTGCCTTTGAAATAGGATAACCTTTCATTTCTTCCCATTTGTTAGACAGTATATCTTATTCATTGTTGAGTAGAAACAACAATGTATGCAAAGAGGTAACCAAGCATAGCATAGCAAATATTCCAATTGGCGCTAACATGCATTAAAATGCATGTTGCCAAACAAATTCATATAATGGGATTTATCCTTGTAAAGAAACTTTATGCTTCTGATGTAAAGGGAGAAAGGATAACGTTCTGTATTTCCCTTCTGATATTATGTAGCATTATTCAAGTCAGACAGATGCTTAATGTACATAAAGGTTGCTACATATCATTTCTTTATCATGCTAACTGCTCCCGGAATAACTGATGGCAAGATATGATTGGTAAGTATTGATTTTATGTTAAATATACTTAGGCCTTCAAGAATATCAACTCTCACTGAGCACAGGGTAATTATTGCCCTTTGAAGAGGATTTGATGCCTCTACCATAATAGAACATACTAATAGCTAGGTGAGAGCTGGCTATTAGTTTAGCTGTGTTTATATTCCCGTTTTTTTTTTAAATAACCCTCCTTTTCTATATTATTTTTAATAATTATATTGTTATTTATATAAAAAAAAAAAATTAACAATTTAAGAATTCCATGCAAGTTTACTATGTCCCATGATTACTTGCTCATTAATGCACAGGACCCTTCAGGGAATCATGGGAAGAAAATGTCCATGCTACACGTTTTTTGTTAATGGAATCATTAACAGCTAAAAGTGCATTTAGAAGAGAAGCGATTATTATGCCATTTTAACAACAAGATTACATGGTCCACTCTTAAAGGATTCCAACATCATGATTAGACTTCATCAATTTGCAACTTGGCCATTTGTCAAGAACAAGGTACATTTCCCAATTCATGAATATAGCAATTCAATGCACAGTTCACTTTCTGAGAAAGTTGCTCTTTTTTTGCACACATCTAGATGAGGCAGGTTTACTTTTTAGTCAGATATAGATAGGTACTAATGTTAATGTCTGACATTGAAATCACTGGATAAAAAGTACTCAGAGACTCCCAGTAAAACATTAAGTATGGGAAAGCATTGGGATTGGCTGAGATCATCACTTCTGATGATGGCAGCCAAGGAGGCAGATCAGGGCTAGAACCAGTAAGAAGGTAAGATTTTACTTTATTTATGGGAGGGGAGTGAGGAAGGGGGGAGCAGAGAGGCTAGGTAGTGTTTTTAACACCATGGGATCAGGATTACATGTTTGTGTTCCTGACCCTATAGTGTTCCTTTAACATTGCCATATGGAAACTTGCCCCTTGCCTAAAAAAAAAAAAATACATGTAATGGTTACAATATAATAAATGGGCAAGGTTATTCACTAACCAATGAATTGACAGGAATTCAAAGTGAATTCCAAATTTTAGAACAAAGTAGCAAAGCTGTCAAAATCAAGTGAGCTTTCAGTTTGCTATTTTGGACAAAAATTGGAATTAATTTGATATCCTTCCTTCAACTGTGTTAATGCATTTCATTCTATGCCAATATTTACCCACTTTGGCCATAGTCAGTGCAAACCAGAGTGATTCTTAGGTATACATATAAAAATATAAATTTTAACATATTCACCTTGTATGGAAATATTGACATTAATTAAGATCTAATATTCCTATGTGAGCTGTACACTATAAAAACAGGAAATAATTACATTTGGAAAATACAAAACAATATGACATGATGCCAGTTTTTAATACATTGACATAACAGGCTTGTTAAACACAAAAAGCAGAGAAGTTGTGGAACAAAATGTAAGATAAAATGGCTACTAAAACATCACTATTTGCTTTTTTTTAAATGAATTGTAAAATAGATTAATAATGCAAAAATACAAAGCAAAAAGGATACATTAAAAACACACTTCAGATCCATTAAGCACTTCAGCTTGCTAAACTCAAGAGGAAGGCAATTGTTCAGGGCACCTGTTTGCAGAGACTTCTCATTAAGCTGCATTGGGAAGTCTGTGACAGAACCATTGGCAAGTTTGATTTGTGAAGTAGGTAGGGGAGAGGGGCTTGCAAAGGCTGCAGACAAATGATCTATAGAATGATGTTAGATATATCCCCAATGAAAAGAATGGCTAATGAAATATATGATTTTATGTGGGTATATCTACTTTTCAGTGATTTTTTTTTTTTAAAGATGCACCATTTTGCACTGTAGTGGGTTGAGCGCGGCAGGTCTATGCCTCTTTTATCAGAGACTTTTATCATCACATACCCCTGCACAAAATAGGCTTATAGAATAAGAAGATGAGTTTTAATTACCACTGCACTGTAAACACATAGTAGCCGTACTGTGGTTGCCATTGTCCAGCCCACTGTTTAGGGAAGCAGGCTATGTTCTGCTCTTGTCTTGCATGCATGGTCCAAGGTAAGGCTTCCACTCTTGGGAGGAGAGGGATTATGCATGCAATGTTTAGGAGCCACGTGCAAAGTTTGACTAAAATTCATATAGACACACTGGAAATAAAGTTTCTGGCTGGGTAACCAACAGCAGTTGAAAGTGACGCTATACACTGGCAAAATGTCTTCATGATGAAATTCTGCACTTCTAGTAAGCCTAAAAAAATTGAGCATGCACAAACAGACATGTATAGTGTCTACCACTAAATAGCCAAAAACAAGATTTTTGAATCTGTATTAACACGTTTCTGCCCTCATAGGACCAGGGTGCGCATGCATAAAGTCTACTGCATTCATTGTCCTGGAGAACGGGTTACAGAGTAAGTCACAAATTTATAGTCTCATACATAAAGCAAGACATTTATTTTTCAACTCATCCATTTGTATTAACAGGTAGATTTTTTTTTTTTTATATACAATATTTACAATTAAATTTGACATTGGGATTCAAGATGGACACACAGCACAAAATATCTGGCTAAACATGAAGAATGAAGAAAGCATACAGATGGTTTCTCTTTTCTATTGACAGTCCTTAGTGGCTAATTCGTTCTTTTACAATACAGGGTCTAGAGTCTAGACTATTGTGTGTTTTATATAAATTTTATTTAGCACTGAATCGTCTATATTTTAGAAAAGTTGTCCTGTTATCCTTGTAAGTTTAGAGAAGTTATTGAATAAGATGTGTACATTTTTTCTTAACGTCCTTATTAAATAAAATCAAAACACAGCGTGACCCAGTATTTAATATGCCATGACTGCATTGTTAAGGTATTTCTAAATGAATAGTGTTTGCACATTTTTAGACAAAAAAAATAAATAAAACAATTACTTTCTAATAAAATATTCAACCATTTATAGCTAAAGGTAATTCAAAGCAGTGACTAGAATTTCATTACATTTAAATCAAATTTTATTTTTGAAGAGAAAAAGAGAGAATGCATTAAATACAAATCAATAAGGATAAACAATGCTAATCTTTATTTTATTGCAGACAGTAAACTACCTGGTCTCCATTCTATACAAAGAATCACCCCACAACAATACAATGTTAAAGATAAATATGTTCTGGAATAGCCCACACATTGCATTAAGTCTGAACTAAGGAATAAGTGCAAATGGGTTCTGTCTGGTGAAGATATAAGAAGTCATTTCCCCTTTAATATTTATATTTGCAATAAAATGTGTATGACCTTTTGGTCAGTATGAGGGGGTAGGGAAAGTTTCCCAAAGGCAACAGAGATGCATTAAATAATATATTATTGAATATATTTTGCAGCCTTCTTATTGGAACCCGATCAAAGTTCAGCGGCAAAGAGGCAGAAAAATGTCTTCATAAAATGTAATATCTTTACCTTGCTTAAATGTCATTTAAATATATGATATAAAGGTTTTAGATGGGATACTAAAAAAAGAGAGGGTAAAATAAAAAAAAAAAAATGTATTTTTACTGGACACCTGCATTGGCAAATTTCATTAGCTTAATAAACTCGAATGAGGCTAATGTACGGAGAAGTAAAATGTGTCATTGCGTTTACTGCATAATGAGTCAAATAAGGCAAGTTAATCTTTTTAAAGTTATATTCCTTTTTCAACACTATATAATGCAGTCCCTCATGTGATGTATGTGTGTCTATCTATTTATCTATCTATCTTAGATGAATCACACTCAGTGGCTTGTGTTCAATAAATCTTAATAATTTTCATTTAAACGTTGACAAAACTTGTGTATGTTAATATATATTTAAAAAAAAAAAATTATTAAACACAAGTCCACTGAGTGTGCTTCATCTGCTATCATACATACTTTAACCTGAAGTTTGCACTGTGGCATAGGACTTACAGTTCAATACATTGAGTGCACCTCACATGATTTAGTTTTATATATAATTTTAGCCATATTAGTCCAGCAATGTAGATGTAAAATAGCAGATGAAAAGAGTACCGTTTTTATTAGTGTAACAGAATTTTAGAAGGACAAGCTTTCTAGTGATATCAACTTTTTGAAATACTCATATTGACTGAATTGAAATTTCATTGACATTCCAATACAATCCAAAGATACCAAATGACAACTGCTGTGGGATTCAGGCATTGTGTTGTTCTTCAGGAGACATGATGTACGGAGGCTCCCATGGTCTCACTGCATTCAGTGGCCACCAACCCCTAACTGCAGATGTCACATCTGAGGGTCTTTGCCAATTGTGGAAAGATCTCAGAAACTGACAGATACACTTTAAGGGAATTGCAAATATAAGTCCAAAATAATTGCTTTAGAAAAAAATATGACTTTGGGGATTTTGTTTCCCTTTCAGCTATTTTGGATGAAACTAACAATTCCAGACAGATCACTGTTTAGTAATTAAATAAAGGGTAACATTGAATATTAGTTAGGATCATATCAACTTTGAAGAAGATATGCCAGCTTCATCATCATCAACAGCCCTCTGTTCTGCATCAGATAGTAAAAAAGTGAAGCTTGTGGTGGTCATCCAATGTTGGAAGGCATTGATAGGCTGAGAGAACTGGGAACTAACTTTCAGCCTTTAATAGATGTCCAAACATGGAAGGGATTACCAGTGGTTTATTTCTGCATTGGCTGAACCACAGTAAGGGGGGGCAGATATATTTGCAAAGACGGCCTCCGTTTTTGTTAAAGCACTAAAGTAGTTTTCCATTAACTTGGGAGATTGCACTGAAGACATTTTGCACAGTAACCACTCGTATGAGTTATGATGCTTAGAATGCCATATTTATCACCAAGGGTACAGCCTAAACTTTGTGAGAGCATAGTTATAGAAGGGATAACATAATCATTGAAGGATATATATCCCAGATATTCTTAAATATAGAATCATGCCGTTCAGAAGTTAATGATGTCTCCATTTTATAAGCTTTCCAAATGATTCAATAGTATTAGACACGTTTTCCAAATTATTTATCTACAGAAGTCATCATTAAAGTCTATGGAAATTTTTGTAGGCAAAGCATTTGGAACGTGTTCCTAATAATATGAAATGCTTAATAAATTGAGGGCTAAGACCTCCTATAGACTGCAAGCTCGTTTGTGCAGGGTCCTCTTCCACCTATTGTTCATGTAAATTTTCTTGTAATTGTCCTATTTATAGTTAAATCCCATCTCTTATATTATTATAAAGCGCTACGGAATCTGTTTCTGCTATATAAATGGCAATAATAATTTTAAAAAGGACATGGTAGGAGAAAGTGAAATAATTGGGATATATTTTAGTGCAGTGTGAGTCAGAACTGTAGTTAGAGAGATTGAGCAGAGTTGGAAAATCGTCTTATAGTTGAGTTGTATATTATCTAGTAATGCCTGGTGTCTTTCACATTTATGTGTTGTTTAGTTAACCATAATTCTATTCTTTAAATATAAAATGTAGATATAGTGCATGAAGTGACATGGTGCACCAGGATATCAGTGACAGGCTCAAGCCGTTTGCCTCCATGGTTACATAAGGTTCAATATACTGTATTTAAAAAAAATAAATACAAAATGATAAAAATCCAAAAAATATTAATTCCCTACAAAATAGTGTCCTGAGTTACAACCTTTTCCTCTCAGAAAATGGAGGTCGTGTTTTTTTATTTTAGTAATTTGCAAAAGTGATGATAGGAGTCACACTTAATCCCAGCAGCCACCCGGTGCTCCAGAGCATGACCAGCAATCCCACAATAAGACAATACAAGAAATTGTCCAGGCATTCATGGTATTCAAGCTGCAGTCAGTTTTAATAGAACAAAAAGGAGCAACAACGTTTCGACCTGCCACGAGGTGTTTGTCAAGCTTGACAGCGACCTCTTGGCAGATCGAAACATTGCTGCTCCTTTTTGTTCTAGTAAAGCTGCCTGCGGCTTGAACACCTCAAGTGTCTGGAGAATTTCTGTTTTGGTTTTTTTAGTAATGTGAAAAGATTGGTGATGTAAATAAAAGTTAGGACACAGGAAAGAAATGTTTGTATTTAAGACAACTTTCCTTTAGAAGTATAAAATAATAAATTAAGTTTTTAATCAGGTGATATGACAATCATTAAAAAAATAATTAGAACACCTGTTTTAAAACACTGATGCAGGGCATTAAATCTGTAACTAATACTGTTATAAAACTTCCATAATTAATCGCTAGCCACCCTTACAGACACCTTTATTACTGCGTATTACTAATCATATTTTGTCTAAATTCTTAAATACAAGCACATTACCATACAGAACTAAATTTGGCTTATGTTTAGAATATGTTGCACTAAAATCCAACAGATTCCAATGTATCAATGGAAATCTTGGCTCATTTCAGCCACAGCATGGGAAACTTAACATCACAAAAACAGAACAAACAGACAGAGCCTGCGTAAGATTGTTTTCCATAAGTGTATGAAAAGCGTGTCTGTCAGCAAAATAAATAGAGCAAATGTTTAAGTAACTAGCCTCCCAGTTGTGATTACCCAAGTCCTCCCCCAATCACACATTTAAGATGTTTGAAGTCACAAATCAATCCTTTCAAAACAGAAGTAACTCAAATTCAGGAGCTTATATAGTCTGCACATCAGAAAATACATAAAATAAACACTCCACAAACCTTTTATTTGATGGATTGAGACTTCAAATATTTCAACCATAACTGGTCGGAAAAAGTAATATTCTGTTTTGAAAAAAAGAGAAAAAATTCAATACAAAGCCAATATTATTTCTTGAAGACGCAACATGAATGCTGTAAATGTTATTTCCATAGTCATTTTCATATTGTTATTAAATGCAAGTGTCCATTACTAGCGACAAATAGCATTTGGAAGGTTCATAGATTGGACTATTCATTCTCTATTCTTTGCTCTGTCACAAGCCGAGCACACAAAATTAATATTTTAGTTTTCCATTTGCTCTGACGAAACATATAATCACAAACTATCAGTGTCCTGTGGCTGTCTAGAAATGAAAAATCCAGCAGGTCTTCAAAAATGATGCTTTGGGCTAAGATCATGCACGGCCTGTCTACTCTACGAAAACATCTCCATAAAAGAATCATTATGTGAAATGCCTCTGGTCTCTGGCTCTTTGATTCCTTTTTAACGATAACGCCATATAATGGGATATATATAACCTGAGTTGTTCTATGAAAGTGCATTAAAAGTGATGAATGATTACGGGTACTTTATGGAAACTATTCAGTTTCTTGGTTTACCTGTAGGGTTTGAAATGAAGTTGTAGCAAATAAATATATACATTTCTCTCTTGATATATATATATATCTCAATCAGGCTACAATTTAAAATGATATAGATAATTGTAGCGGAGCGTTAGCCCTAGCAGGGACTCTCCTCTGCTTGTTACTCCAAGAAGTACTCAGGAACAAGTAAGTTACTCCAAGGGGACAGCCAAAACACAGGAAAGTAATCCAAGATTCTCCCAACACCTCTGCAGCAACTGGACGACACTCAGCTCTGGGGGAATAACTCATTTTAATGGAGGCACACTGGCCTTTTATGCAAGTTTCCCAACAAGGGTGACACCCAGGTGGACCTTGTTGGGCACAGGGACACAAAGTTAACAAACCAATGAAACAGCATTGTACATGGAGAGGGATTTTGTACAGTATACAAAATCCCTCCCCTCTGCCTGGGAGATAATTGAGGTAGATAATGTAGTAAATCAATTATCTCCAGGCAGGAAAACCACATATTTTTACTAAGTTTCCTAAGTACCCCAAAACATAACATATCCCAATAAATGATATGGTGAAATGGAGAATTCCGATTTTAGTTCCATGCACTCTATGACCAAACACTGCTGTCTTTGTTCATGTCTAAAGATGGCCGACCACTTAGAATGTTCGTGTGGTTGCAGTTTATGGAAGTGTGAACAATGTTAATGAACGGTACACTCCATATCTGGGTGGTCTACCGTTCAGTAGTTTGCCCGGATGTCGAACAAAACTGTGGGAACCACTTACGGGAATGGATTTAGACAAACTGCCATAATTCACTTTTGATAACAGAAAACTATATTGATTATGGGTTAAGCCAAAGATGCAATTCTCTAATGAAATTGAATTAGTTATAATTCAATTGTGAGCTGTGTGTCACTTTTTAAGGATAATAAACATTGCAGCTCGTGTACTTTAGCACTTGAGAAGACCGAATCTAGTGGCACACTACCATGAAATATAATTTTGGTCTTATGCAAGAATAAAGTCTGTACCTTTAGATCACAAATGAGACCACAAATAAGTGAATGTTCAATCTGCCTTTAAAATAATTATATCTCTATTTATAAATACTACAAGTACAAGAAGGTAACTGGTCATGGGCTACTGATAATGAAGGTGTGTACTAATTACACAAGCTTACTAGACACTCAATATGGATAACTAGTTCCCTAACACTGGAACAACCTTATATCAAAGAACTTGTCACTCTGTTAATATGTTCCATTAACGGTTCCCTATTCATATAAAATCATACAGATTCATATCATACAGAATGGAGAGAATGAATGTACACCACCACTATAACTGCCTGATGAATTCAATTTAATCTAAGCCTTTGTTTACACACACACACACTTTTGTATATGCATATGTATTTATGGGTCTCTGTCTTTTTTATTTCAAGTAGAATAGTTTCCTGTCGAACACATCAAAATATTCAACATTATCATCTGCTGAGGGAAACCATGCAGTGAGTTTTCTTGTTTTTTTTTTTTTTTTTTTTTTACCAGTAAACATCGAGCATGTCAGGCAAATCAATCCGAGAGGCTTCCTGCTGTGACCATCCCTAGAGCTGCTTGGGGGTCCAGCCTCGACACATCAGGCCTCTGGAGATGGCGCCTTTCACAGAAGCTTCTGTTTGCCGCTTATCACCGGTCGTGCAGCGTTTTAATACTGGAGGGCTCATTAAGTCCACCGACAAAAGATGTCACTCAGCACAAACAGCTGAGGGAATAGGAATAGTTGGCAAAGGGAGACAGGGACTAACATTAGTGCTCTAAAGTCACAGCTGTGTAACCAAGACTGGAAACAGTACATCCCCCATGTGTGTTAGGCACTGTTTAGTGGGGTCAATACTTCATTCTTGAGTGTGGCTGATGAGTACTTTATCCTCAATTTAATATACTGTTGCTATAATTGGTATGGTACTTAACACATTAAGAGGCTCGGAAATGAAAAAAAAACTGCATCTCTTTATCTGCTTTGCATCCTTCAACAGTACTAATTGTAACAGAAACGGCTACCTATGGATGTAAGATTGTTATAAACAGAATTCAATTTTTTTTTCAATCCAATACAGCATGCAAAACATTTTAAAAGTCTTAGACATTCCATGAGTTATTATAGCATATATATGTTGTCACTTTTATTCGGTTTTAACCTTTAAATGTTGAGCACTATTAATAAAAGAATCCCAAAAAAGGTAACAATCATGATTAGATTTAGACTGTAAACTCATATGAGCAGGACCCTTGTTAATTCTTCTTATTTGCAGTTAAATTCCCTTTGTAAAATTGTAAAGCACTACAGACTTTGGTGATATACAGAATCCAATTATAATTAATACTAATAGAAATATAACTTATTACCTATGCAGCAATGTTTCACACTGGTTTAAAGGCACACAATAGTCACCAGAACAACAACAGCTTAATGTAGTTGTTCTGGTGAGTATAATAGGTCCCTTCAGGCATTTTAATGCAAACACTGCCTTTTCAAAGAAAAGGCAGTGTTTACATTGCCCCTAGGGACACCTCCAATTGGCCACTCCTTTAGATGGCCACTGGAGGGACTTCCTTGCACAGTAAGCAGCCCTGCCATTTAGCATCCCCACGCTCTGCATGAAGACGCTGAATTTTCCTCCTAGAGATGCATTGATTCAGTGCATCTCTATGAGGAGGTCCTGATTGGCCAAAATGGCATTTGGCCCTGCCATGTGCCAATTTTAGCCAATTCAACGATTTCCCTATGGGAAAGCATTGGATTGGCTAAAAAGTGGCAATTTTGATAATGTCACAAAGGGGGCAGTATAAGGTGAGTTTTAAACGTTTATAAGGGTGCTAAGGGGAGGGGGGGGGGGGCAAACCACCTAAATAGTAGGTTAAGCACTATAGGGTCAGGAATACATGTTTGTGATCCTGACCCTATAGTGATCCTTTAATTTACAGGAGAACACACTTTTTTTTTTGTTTTGTTTTGCATTTTTCTTTTTTTTTTTTTTACTTTTATTGTAAATATAGTGTGACAAAGTTGGCAAAATCACACAGAATAGGGAAGCAAACATTAGGTACAAATCCAAGTTCCAGGGAGGGTGACTAGTATGCTGGCAGGTGCAAAGTGGTTGCCATGTGATGCTAAATATAAGATACAGCTTAAACTGGAGGGTGAGCCAAAAAAGGCACATTTAGTTTCAGGAACTTGGTACAGGGGAGGCAGGGGCAAAGAGGAACTAAAATACAACCCACCCCAACCCTCCCCCACCCCCCAAAAAAAAGAATAATAATACATATAGTTATGTACATAGGGTTATTATAAAATGTTTAAGAAATGTGCTATTGTAAGAGAGAAAGGGGTAGTAAGAATGGCCATGCATGGCATAGGTGAAAAACTGGGGCAATTTGTTTAACTAAATATTTGACTATTTCTATTAGAGTAAGATAAGGACAGCCTTAGAAATTGCTCTGATTCAAGGATTATTGCTCATATTGTCCTGCTCAGCAAGTTGAATTCACTTTAATCTACACCTAACCAGAGATAATATCTTACATAGAAAAGAATTGTGCAGTTATGTCCTGTGGAACATGAAGGAATGAGTTTGGAATCAATCAATTCTTTGTAAACAGACTGCCTCAATGTCATAGTGTTAAACAATGTTAGAAGTTGCAATTCTGGTTTCCTCTGTTTGATAACCAAACGCCCAAAGCATTTCTATCTAGCCATAGACAAAGAATTTCAAGCAGTGAATGTTTGGCGCTTAATGATTAACCTTTTATCTTTTCCAATAGCTTTAATAATACATATGCTGTATTGCGACATAATTTAATATAATTTTAACCTCTTAAAGATCAAATGCAACACTTTGCTGTCATACTATGGTTCCTTTAGAACTTATACAAATATTAATTGTTTTATTTAGATATGCAGTGCTACATATTTCTGTAATAATTAACTGAGTGAGTAATTCCATTTTGGAATAATATCCTTAATTAACAGATTGTTATGCTTCATGTTGGGGCATGTATACTAAACAGTGGCTCCTCACTGTAATAAAAAACAAGCCACTGTCCAATCACTAATAAATATAGGTGAAATCTGGCACAGGTTTCAAGCATGAACCAACCGTTGGCACCTGGTAATTAAATAATGGGGTGTGGACTGGCACTATTGAGGACTATTAAATAAATAGGTATGGGGACATCCTACTGTACCCTTAGTCTCAACCCAGGGCCTGACGTGTCCTATAAGCAACTTAAGCTGTTGCCTAGGGTGCACAGGCCTGGGGGTGCCAGATTTAGGTGACCTAGCAGGAGGTAAGCGCACAGAGCTCCCTCCTACCAGTTACTCAATGTAGTTTGGCCGAGCGGTGCGGACTGGGGTTCAGTAGTGTCTGTTTCCTGTACTCGGCCAGACTTACAGGAAGTGCTTACTGAGAGTGCACTTCCTGTCAATCCGGCCGGATACAGGAAACATTAGATAATGTACCGCGGTCCGTGCCGCCCGGGCACACCACAAATATAGGTAGGAGGCACAATAAGGAGGGGGAGAGGAAGGGAGGACCACCAAGGGGAGGGGGGATCACTAAGAGGGGGGGACCACTGGGGTGGGGAGGACCACTAAGAAGTGGGGGGCAATGGGGGGAGGAGAGGGCAGACCACTAAAGGGGGAGGAGAGGGAGGACCACTAAGGGGGGGGTAGGACCACTGTAATGCCACCCCCAGGCATAAAAGGGGTTAAAAGCCATTTAGGAGATATTCCCTTCCAGATATACAGGCAGCTACTGTAGACACCAATCCACCGAACCTGAGAAGCATACGAATGCTCTCAAACATATGAATGCAGCCGAATAGGAAAAACCATATGAATAGGTTTACACTCCTAGCAGTCGAACTGGAACAGCATACAATAAATCCCCCCAAGAACGAGACAAGGCTCAGTTTTAAGGGTTAGGCAGGAACTGGCAGAGCTGTGGGTTTATTGTTCTGATATACACATTCTTACACATTAGTACCACCCACAGGGTTTTGCAAAACAACCAATAAACACGTACAATACACTCAGACCCTCCCACACAAAATCCTCCCCTCTGCCTTTGATACAATTACCTACCACAATGGGTTAATGTAATTATTACAGGCAGAGAAATACAGTTTTTCCACATTATTCATAACTTTAAAAGTATGCATCACATTCACATAAATCAGAATCAGCATACTCCAAATACAAACATGTAAAAATGATACACATTGGTCCAGTGGTTCAAAAGATAGATCGTAGTCCTTTGTGACCAAATGAAGCATGGTTTTTCTGCCCAAAACCAGTTCCACAGAGTCTTCTATCCTGGAGATAATTGGGAAGTAATCCAATTATCTCCAAGGACAGAGGCAAAACTCAATTGAACACATGGTAGCAAACGACAATAAAATACATAAAAATATATAACTGTGCAGCTATTGCATAAAACAGGTACATTCAACATATCCCCAGATAGCTTAGATCTGAGCGCACATTATTACTGAATGGGGCTCAGATCACATACATACAGTTCAATTGCCATGGAGCCAAGGTCTTTCACATAGTCTTTCATTCTTACGAATGGGCTCCATGGCATAGCTATCTGGGGTATCACTGTTCAAATAGGGCAAGTACCGAATGACCCGGTTTTCATGTCTTTGCAGGGGAAAATCAAGCGTTTCAACATGGGGCCATAGTCTATAGGCAGCAGGCGGGCAACCAGGCTCCTCCAATGCACAGTGGCGAGATTGGTCTCATCACAACCACTAAGAGAAGGGAGGAGGGGGAAGTGAGGACCACTAAAAGGGGGCGAGAGGGAGGACCACTAAGGCTTTTTACTGCAGGGGAGAGCTCTAAGGACGGAGGGGACAGCTCTAAGGGAGGGGAGAAGAGAGCACTAAGGGACAGAGGGGTTGGGGAGATCACTAAGGGAGGGGAGGGAAGAGCACTAAGGGACAGGAGGGGGGAGCTCTGAGGGATGGATGGGGGAGTACTAATGGAATGGATGGAAGGGGATATCACTAAGGGATAGGAGGGGAGGGCAGAGCAGTAAGGGACAGGAGGGGAGGGGAAAGAACTGAGAGACAGGAGGGTAGGGAAGGGGAGATTACTATAAAAAAATAAAGAGCTATTCCCCTCTCAGACCCCAGCCTATCCCACAAGTCCTCTCTTTCACTCTACACACATACACAATGCATCCTTACACAGAAACACACAATGCATCCCTACACACACACACAGAGAAACATACAATGCATCCCTATTCACACACACACACTGAAAAAAAACACACAATGTACCCCTTTTACACACACACTGCTTCTCTTACACACACACACAAAAAATGTACCCCTTACAGACACACATGGCATTACATTACTTACACACACACACACAATGAATTCCTTACACACAAACACACACTGCATCCCATATACACACAATACACCCCTTATACAAATTGGTATCCCTATACACTACATTCCATAACAACACACACGCATTACATCCTCTACAATAAAACATAACACATCCCCCACACACATACACTCCACTCCCTGTGAGCGAACTCATTTGTGGGCCATGTAGGTGGACTTATGGGCAGGCCTTGTAGGCATACTCATGGTCAGGTGCTGGGAGCCCAGACCTTGAGCTGTGTAAGGAGCCCCAAAAATGGAGCTGCTTCCTGTTTGTTGATTTTTGTGAGCACTGTTAGAAACAGTCTCCAGAGAGCCTCTTCTACACCAGACCAGTGGAGCCAGACTGCAGCCTGAGCCCATCATCATCCTCTTGTCCTCATCTGGTGGTAAGTAGGCAATCTAGTATATTATTAGTGTCACTAATCTCTAATTTACCTCACATTAAAGGGCCACTATAGACACCAGAACCACTGCAGCTTAATGTATTGGTTCTGGTGTCTATAGCCTGTGCCTGCAGGCTTTTTACTGTAAACACACTGCCTTTTCAGATAAAAGTCACTGTGCCCAGCTCTGGCTTTGGCCCATATGGCAGATCATATGGGTGAGGCATTGTGATGTCACATGGTGGGCAGAACATATGGGGGCTGCAAAAATCCTTGCACTGGCCTTGACTCTACCCATGAGCAGTGGGTGTGGGATATTTGTATAATAAAAGGGGTGACCTGTTGTCTTGTCCAGCCCTCATCCACAGGTGGATCCGAGCTCCTTTGTCCATCTTGACAGATGATTTGCCTAAGCCTTTATCCTGAGGGGTTTCAGGGTTAAATCTGAGTTTTAATCCAGTGGTTCAAATAACAACAGTACAGATAATCACATTTGAAAATCAATGGATGACAATTTGGAACTTATTTGTTTCCAGGACTATAAAACGTGTTTTACAAAACAGGTTGCATGTTTTAAATGTATTTACGCATTTTACTAGAAAAAAATAATGGCAAAATAACCTTCAAGTTTGAAAATTCTATCTCATGGAAATCAAATGGATGCATCCATATTTATTTCTATATCCTTCTTATACAGTAACCATCCCCTATAATATTTTGACAAAATTTACCTTAAAATGGGATATCATTAGAAAAACACAAGGCATGTAGTGACTAAGCATCACATTGTAATGAACTGAAAATTGAAAGTGTTGGTTTTGAAAAATTCCCTAACGCAGCTGTAATCATGGTTGGATTACTTTAGCAAAGTTTGTCATTCACTACGATCCTGCAGTTAGTAAATAAACCCCATGGTAATTCATGAAGTTTGAACTGATCGGGTAGTTTTAAATTTTATGCCAAATCATCCAACTTGGAAATCTATTTAACTCATTTTGTCCTAAAATTGGAAATTCATCTGTCATTTTTCCCCAATTCACAATTTTGTTAATATTCTAGGCAGAATTTAACTATTAAATCTCACATGAATGAAGTAAAAAAATAAAAAATAATAATAAATAACACAGGAATCCCTACCACCTGAAATCTGTAAGTACATGACAAACGGGTGTGTTACTAGTGTTGAAACGATCACAGTGAACATTGAAATGCAAATAAATTATTATTATTTTTTTTTTTTCACAATTTATCATGCATCAATATATTCCACAGCACTTTGCAATTCTGCTATGGAGATATAAAACAGCAAACTATTGACAAAAATTATAATTTTTTGCCTAAAGTACATTATATATAAGATGAAATAATAATTGCAGAATTGGAAAATGCTCAGAAGAGAAGGCACTTTAAATTGATTATTTCTTCTCCTTTACATTATCACCTTGTTGGCACATTGGCAAAAATATGTTTTCTCAGTTCTTAGAGTGTATTTGCTGAAGTAGCTTAGAAATATCATAAAACTGGATGAGCCAATAAGTTAAAGGCACACTGTAGGCAATGTAACAGCTCCATCTCATCGAAGTGGTTATCCCCTGGTGCCATCATTCCATTTAGTGTTAAACTGTATTTAATGTTTTAATGCTAATTTAGAGTACAAAACAGTCCACCCCCTCTGTGCTGCTTGGACTAATGAGTAAGCATTAGCCTGAGCAGCAATTGGCAACAAAAATTGGCTGAGCGTATCAATTGACTGCTTTCAGCTTATAACCGTGCCTATTCTGGTATGAATCAGTTTGGCTTGAAAAAAGTGTGTTATTTCTGCATTAGCCATGCCTCCAGTATTGGTCCGGGCTGTGATTGGTCAGGGACCTTTATTTAGTGTTAAAACGCCCAGTGATGGTTTAAAACTGAATGGATAGATAGTGCCATAGGACTCCGGGTTATAGTGCCTATAATGTTCCTTTAATACACTGTTATGTATAAGCAGTATAAACACATGCATTTAACCATTTGAAGGTCAGAGTTATAAGACATGCATTTTAAAAGTATAAAGAACCTGCAAGGAAAAGAAAATTATAGTTGTTGCTTTTACGTACTTTGTGATTTTTATTTTACTTTGTTTAATTTTGTTTCTTTTATTTGTGCAATAAACTTCCTCTCTCCCTCCCTCCTCTTCAGCTGTTTTTCCAGTTTGTCTTTAGGCTCCACTACGCCAAACTTAATTTTCTTTTTTCTTAAAGAGGACAAAGTCTTCATCACTTCATTTATCCATCGGGGGGAAAAAGTGCAGATCAATTATATTACAGCGTCTTTATGCCTTTCATTTTTTTCAGTATTAATGTGTTCCCTTTGAGTTTTCACCGCAGCATGCCCTTCAGTAAGCGATAGGACTGATATTGTACAGTACATATGGCATCTCGGTGCCTGGATACAGCTGAGATAATGATAGGAACATTTGTAGTAGAGGAGGTTTTTCTGTCTGCTGCCAGTGACTGATTGGAAAGATGATGGCTTAGTTGTACTTTGCCTTGACTTTTCTCTACAAAAGCTTCCAGAAAGTAAAACGTCCATGATTTGGGCACATTGTTGTCACAGGAAATTCTAGGAAATAAAAAGAAATAAATATGGTGGCCAGATCTCTTTGGTTTTACCTACTATGTACATGTTACACTTTTAGTACACAGGCCATCATCAGAAACATCGGGGTCTCAAATAAAAGAAGCTGCCTCTTCTTCTAAATTCCTTGTAACAAATTAATCAATTTTTTTTTTGTCTTCTCCTGTCTGGTCCCCCCATTCATTTTATCTCTCCACTTTTATCAATTTTACTTCTTCTTCCTTGTGTGTGATGCAGTGGGTCACATTACCTGTGCATAAACCTTTGAAATGCTTGTCTGGAAATATTGAACTTAAGGGACACTATAGGCTTTGAGTCTTCTTCATCTCATTAAACTGGTTATAGGATCTTGAGTTTCCTAGTACTGTCATTTCATTCAGCATTTAAAAAATATATATATGTTTTGATGCTTAATAATCCCTATCAGCCAATCACATCTGTGCTGCTTTGGCTAATGAGGTAGTATTACCCTGAGCAGCAATGGGTAGCTGTGATAGGCTGAGAGTGTCAGGTGACTGCTTTTAGCCTATCAGAGCTCCATCTGATGGTACGAATAACTATAAGGAAGTGTGTAATCTCTGCCTTATTCACACCTCTGTAAGGGACTGGACTGTGGGTGGCAAAGGACACTTATTTAGTGTTAAACTGTTCTTATATGTTTTAACACTGAATACAGGGACTGTGTCAGGGGACTCCAAACACTATAACCAATTCAAAGAGATAAAATGGTTATTGTGACTACAGCGTCCTTTAATTATCTAATAATAACATTCAATCAATTGGGTGCCTCCATATTGACTTCCCATCAGTCATGGTTCTAAGCTATGTTCTTTGCATTTGAAAGTAAGTGTTATTCAATGGTATAGCTCCCAGAGAAGTGACAGTTCCCTCCTAATACTGCAATTCTGGGACGATCACACTCTTTGTGGACTGTATACACCTATTATAGTAAGAACACAGGTAATATATGCAGAGTGTGCAAAAGTCCAGACAGTTCATTCCTTGTCTACATGAAACTTCTACACACCAAATGCTCTCTGCTGCCTACTGTGCGCTTGTGAGTTTTCTTCCTTCCAAACATTTAATTACATTTGACAAGGGTAGGCATTTACTAAGAAAGCACACACAATCCCCAGCATTCATCATGGAGAGAGGTATGAAGTACCAATCATTTCAAGGGATTCACACTTACTGAAAAGCAATCTTCATTCTTTCTCGGCATCAAACGTTCCTAAAAGGATTTGAATTCATTAAAACTAAAATTTGCCTGCAAACATTTAGTTTATTTAGTCATGAACTCTTCCATTTCCACCCTTGGGACACAAAGTCTGTGGACGTACACCTACCCTTATGCATTGACTCTGCAGGTTAATTAACTAAACAATAATACCATGGTGAGTAATCCTTGAAGGCATATACCTCATTTCATATGAATGACTGGATCAAGTGTTTAATTTTCAGACACAGCTAAAAAGTCAAGAAAATAACATAACTTAAACTAGCTTATGCTCATGCATTCCGTTATATCTCTCTCTCTCTCTCTCTATATATATATATATATGTATATATATATAGAAACATAGAATGTGACGGCAGATAAGAACCATTCTGCCCATCTAGTCTGCCCAATTTTCTAAATACTTTCATTAGTCCCTAGCCTTATCTTATAGCCTTATGCCTATCCCACGCATGCTTAAACTCCTTTACTGTGTTAACCTCTACCACTTCAGCTGGAAGCCTATTCCATGCATCCACTACCCTCTCAGTAAAGTAATACTTCCTGATATTATTTTTAAACCTTTGTCCCTCTAATTTAAGACTATGTCCTCTTGTTGTGGTAGTTTTTCTTCTTTTAAATATAGTCTCCTCCTTTACTGTGTTGATTCCCTTTATGTATTTAAATGTTTCTATCATATCCCCCCTGTCTCGTCTTTCCTCCAAGCTATACATGTTAAGATCCCCTCTATATATATATATATCTACTGTACAGCACAATAAATGTAAAAAAAGCAGGCCTTAACATCATACCATCTTCCTAGAATGAAAAATGATGACTATTAGGAATAGAAGAGCAGATTATCAGTACCCCACCCCCCATATAGGGAATCGGTGGTATTAATAATTGCTTCAAATCAGACGATTCAATTAAACCCGTACAAAGTCACTGCTGTTACTGTAAACTGAGAAGCAAAGAACAACAAAGTAACAATATCACTAAAGGAGATAGTGTAACCATTATTCCCCTATGGATACAGTTAAACACAGAGGTTACATTAGTAAACCTTAATTGTATTCAAGCAGACCAATTCCATAAGAATATTAACATGAGCTATATATAATGTAGCAAAGTATAATATCTACAAAAAGTTAGAGCTACTGCCTTCAATGTTTGTCATTTCCTCCAGCCACCACTAGTGAATGCTGATGGTAAAAAGGTGTTTTCTGTGGAGGATCCCTCGCTCTTACATGATCCTCCATAGATCTCAGTGTTGCGAAATTTGTGAAGACCTCTGACAGTGACTGCTCTGCTGGCACTGAAATATCCATGGGGGCAGGCGAAGGTGAGTTAAACTTGTCTGACCCTGTCCCTTGCAGTCACCATTTTTTTCTGCTGGTTCTCTTCAGCTTCTGGTACTTATGGGATCCTGAGCCTTTTCCCCTCAGCCATAGCACTGCCTTTTGTCAAGCATTGAAAACACGAAGACAAAGTAGATACTGTTTTGTCTCACTATATCTTTTGACTGGGTTGGAATTCCAGTAGAATTTCAACATAGTCCATGTCAAATGTTATCTTATGGGGATGGAGCAATGTAATAGTTCTGCATTAATGTCTGCATTAGTGAAACACATTGCCATGCTGATATATAAACTATGTTGAAAGGAAACTGACTGATTGAGTCTATAGGAACCAATGACTTTCAAATCAACTTTTAATCATATATTTTCAAACAACAATAATCTGTTTGGATGTTTTCCTTCTTCGTGGTAGATAATAAACCAAGATGTTTTTTTTTTGTTTTTTTTTTTGTTTTTTTTACGTATGCATAGCTCTAACCAGGCTGTCGATGTGAGCCATGCAGACTCAATGCATCTCTATGAGGAGATACTAATTGGCCAGCTCAGTGTTTGGCTCCACCCCTAGCCCCACCTCCTTGGCTGAGATCATATTGGGAAGTATTGGATTGGTTAAGATCATCAATTCTGATGATCTCTGCAAAACAGGCGGAACCGGGTTGGATTTAGGATATTTTGGATATTTTTTAAAATCCTTTACTCGCTCACTTGCTTGGGGTGAGACTGCTTTTGTTACATGCTGTAGTCACATGCACCCTAGACATGACTTCATTATTTATTTAATTTTCAACAGGTTTATCTGGACCAGTAGCATTGTGGCCGTAAATAGTGTTTTTCTCTTTGCATGTGTAATTTGCTTCTTACATCATGTAATGCAAATCGTGTGCTTATGATGCTGACATTCAACTCTAAACTTAGGCACAGAAATAATTGTGGACTAAAATAAATAAAAAAATAAAAAATCTAAAACCTTATTCACAGACCTATGACACATAGTTACTATATCATCATGTTGCTCAGCTTATTAAACTCTACATCCCGTCATGCACACACTTGCCATTTTTAAATGTAAAATTCAATCCACTATGTTGGAAACTAGCCAGTCACAAAGTCTAGCGGATAGAGCTTTATACTGTTCTTTATTCTAACTCCTGATAATGCAGTTGTAGCTAGCGGCAGGGGGCATTTTGACCAAATTGGCTATGTGCTAACAAACACCTATAAAACATTTTTTTTTTTAAAAAGAAAAGAGGAGGAGGAGTGAAAGCTTTATATTGCCAATGACAAATCAAAGCTGAAAGTTTCCTTTGCCTGTTGTCATTCATTGCCATTCATATTTACAAAGTCGACTGCTGTGATAATTGATTTGATGGCCCGGCTTGAGTAGAAGCACTTCTGGGCATAGCCAGCCTCAGAGATGCCAAGTAAAAAGAAAAGGTGGGAATGAAATAAAGCACTACTTTCTCCTTAGGGGCATGTGGCCCACTTTTTTTTTCTGAACAGAAAAACATGCTTTTAAGAGGAGAGAGAGAGAGAGCGAGGAGAAAGAAAAAAGAAACCTTAAGAATTCTGTAATAAATACAAGAAATTACTATATATTCCCTGCGTCATAAAAAAACAGGCATTCAGACAGACAATAAGAGTACATATTTTACTGGCAGGTGAATAATAGCAGACTGCTGTGCTAATAATCTGATTTTAAACGGACTCTGTATACCAAAGTACCTTTTTTTCTGGTCTTTTATGAAAAAGACATAAAGGAGGGGTCCCCTTTTAAAAATGCTTTTTAATTTTGTAAGTGTCATGGAGTGAAACAAATGGCTTTTCAAGGTAGAAAATGAAACCATTATTGAGTTTGTTTATGTACAAATACATACATACATATATTCACACACACACACGTGTGTATGTATTTGTATATATAAAATCATCCACTGTGCATTCCAGAATAAATTAACCCCCTTGAGTTTTATTTACTCTGAACGGTAGATAATAAGGTATAACTTTTTAAGTCTTTGGTTGTGGCCGATACATGCGCACTGTCTCCCGCTGATTGAAAGAACTAAAGTCTGTGAAGTGCTAGCAAAAAAAAGAACACAATTAAAGAAAAGGAAATTAAATAGGGGCTGATGACCACTTCATCGAAACTGTCAGCAGAACCATGTATTTTCCGTCAGTTTCAAGACGTAAGTGGAATGAGACAAAGGGTTGTGTGATGCCCGAAAAGAAAAATTCACATATTAATCAGACTCCATTTTAGTCTTGAAAGGAGAAATGCCTATTTTTATTTTTTATTATTTTTTTTTCAAAGCAACAGAGGGCTTAGACTCAGTTGACCTGCCTGCATTCACAGGCTAAATCCATGAGATAAAGCATCTCAGAAAGGAATTTGACAACAGAAGAATGATCGGGTTAAGTGCAGAAATGGACTTAAAGAAATGCAATGTGCCATTTAGAAGGTGATTACAATCAGCAGAGGATTCCTGCTTTTTGGGGAGTTTAAATGCAGTCTCATTTAAGATCTCTGCTAAGAGGGCTCATAAGTTTAATATAGATTTTTTTTTTACTACTAAAACTTAATGTATAAATCCTTAAAGGGAGGAACACACTTTTTATTGTCAGGTTTTTTTCACTACACTGGACGCTGTAGACAATCGACATGGGAACTGCAAATCTTAACTCATTATAGTGAGGCGATTCTCTAAAAGTAACAGATGTTTAAACAGTCACCCCAGTATATATAATTGAAGCATTTAGTGGGAAGAGCAGTGAAGTGGACTTACATATAACATTCACTTACCTCTTTAATACTACACTATCATGGGCAATGTCATTGCTCATTTAATTTTCCAGGTGTGGTCATGCACACTTAGGCATCTGCTGGGAAATATTATGCATGCGCATTGTTGCATTTCTTTCAAAGTGCCAAACAAGCTTGTGTGCAGCACTGTGGGATTATATTACTTTACATATTGTGTTTTGCTTAGATAACCAAAACTACAGCGTTAAACGGACTCTATCACCTTCTAGAGTCTTTCATATGTTGCCAACATTCGAGAAGGTGAATGCTTCCCTAAGGTACAAGGGAAAGGTAGTTTACTTACCTGACCCCGTCCTCTATCTTCTACTGCACGGTTCTCTGCAGCTTCTGGCACTTCATCTGCCAGGAGACGAAGTCCGTGAGAAACTCTCACGCATGCACAAAAGTAAAACACTGATATCTATGGAGGATCTCCGAGACGGCTTGATCACCCATAGACAGAGCCTTTCCCCCTCCTCATCAATCACTAGTGATGGCTAAGGGCTTGACAACGCTTGATAGCTGTAGTTCGACCTTATTGTCCAGCTTTGCTAAGAGTATAAAAATACAAAAAATGTTTGACTGGATTGAAATTCTGTGAAATTCAAACACATTCTTTATGAGCATTTCATAAATATTGTATCTTCATGAAATGCTTATTTTGGGGTTGGGATTGTGGGTGACACTGCATTTAATTATGCATTTTGTCATTGGGGATATCTAAAAATAGCTTACAAAAGCTATAGATCTAGTGTCTAAAACCTTGGCAAGCTCTCCTATTCTTCCCTAGCACAGACTTTCTGTGACTTCCCAATGTAGCTCTATGATAAGTCTTTGCAAATTGGGTGCTCTGGGTGTTTGCTGCCAGAGTTTATCTCCACTGAACTAACCAAACCAGGAAGTAACATGACAGGTTGTTTGATTGATAGCTATGGGGGAGGGGTAACAATGTTAATTTGTAAAAGTGCTAATTTCCATTGAATTTGCACTTTTTGTAAAATGGAGAAAAAGAGGACCCTATTCACACATAAACAACATCAGCATTCAGTACTTTAGGTGCTTGGAGTGTTCCTTTAATTATAAAATAATAGTCCAAGAAGAACTTAAAGGTATAACCGTGAGATATCAAACCATTCAAAAACTATTCAGCCAGCTGTAATGGCAATGTTGTTTGGAGTGTTCCTTTAAAAACCTTGATTTCTTTTCGAGGAAACTATAATCCTCATTAACATTTAAAACACAGCTCCGGGTTGTGTAACCAATGTGAATAGTGATACATTCTAGAGTGTGATATACCTGTCTGTTATGTGCAGCATATAAATGCACTGCGAAAATGATAAACATTATGTAAATGAGAAATGGAAGACTCGATCATTATCCGTAAAGTGGTTTGTGAGTTAATGCACAATTTGGCTGTCTTCGTGAACTTCGTGCCCTGCATTATTTGGTTTAATAAAGTATCTTTTGCAAGCAACAAGATGCTTTACTGGGGCTTGGTAACTATGATGGTATTATACAGAGAAAATCTTATCACATCACATGGAGTGCTTTAAGCTATTATCTGATAAACCTTTCCTCTTGGCATTTAAATGGGGAATATCTCTTTAGCATTACAATTTAAAATCAGACTATCTGCATATGTTTAATCTTTTCATATTTTTGTTATTTTGAAATATCAGTCATTCGAAACATTTACAATTGTGTTCTCACCTGCTAACTCTCGTAGAATTCTGGAGACAATTCCTGAATTTTGATCAACGGAGGAGATAGTTAATTTACTTTGTTGATGCAAATGTGGGGCATTCTATGTCATATGTAGAATGATTAATGAATA
The DNA here is from genome assembly GCA_933207985.1 of Pelobates cultripes. NCBI lineage: Eukaryota > Metazoa > Chordata > Amphibia > Anura > Pelobatidae > Pelobates > Pelobates cultripes. The sequence continues at coordinate 34,809,769 of OW240920.1, read as the reverse complement.
AAAAAAAGTATTTGGTTTTGAAATGTTTGGGTTTGGTGGCCACTATAAAACCTAGATATCCAGCATATGAAAACAAGGGTGGATCATTGACCTAAATTTGTGAGGGCTTAGTGCCAGATATAGTGAAGAAATCATATGATCAGTATGTTTTTCATTATGCTATTTCCCTGACCATCACCACGTATACACTAAATAGATAGAACCCCACAATTTCCAATACCCCTTACCATTGGTGATATAGGTGATGGAGAAATGACAGTGGCAGGCGATGTGTACATATTCTCTTGCATGTGGCTTGTAGATGTCACAACCCTTGAGTTGACAGACAAAGAAGACTACTAGCTGCAGATCACCTATCCCTGCCATTTGTCCAACCTACACTACCAACAGTCAAGGGTATTACGGGTATATATCTATATAGTCTGTACCTGGTGCGGGTCACATGATCAGTACCATGAAAACCATATTAATTACATTTTTATTTAATTATTTATTCAATCTGGATAAAGTAAGCTCAGTAGAAGAACTTCAAAAGCATCCCAAACGTTTATCTATTTGATTACTTTTCTTTTGCAACGCTAGTTATCTTCAATTATTATAGCCAAAACTGTTTTTTGTTTTTTTTGCTCACTGTTCTATTTTCTTCTACCTACTAAAATAGCAATTTGAGTGTGTTTATATGTGTGTGTATATATAATCACTTAAAGGGACATTCCAGACCACTTCTGCCCATTGGAATGGTGTGGGTGCCAACTCCCATCACCCTTAACCCTGCAAGTGTAATTATTGCAGTTTTTATAAACTGCAATAATTACTTTGCAGGCTTAAGTCCTCCTCTAGTGGCTGAACATCCTTACGCTATGCATGAGGACCTCCAGCGTAGCCGGAAACCCCATAAGAAAGCATTGAATAATGCTTTCCTATGGGGAGGTCTAATGCACACGCAGCCATTGCCGCACATGCGCATTAGGTGTCCCGCACCGGCTGACGCCGACAGGGGAGGAGCGTGAAGGGGTTTTAACCCCTTCAGCAACATGGGATGGGGGGTGGAAGGGAGGGGGCACTGCAGGATTCTGCAGTGCCAGGAAAACAGATTTGTTTTCCTGGCACTATAGAGTCCCTTTAATGCACAAGTAAGTATCATTCACTGATTTTGAAAGGTCACTTAGCACTTTTTTTCAATATATGTTTAGACTTAGAGTAAGTGTGTGCTTATATATAAATTGCTAAGTGACCTCTTAAAATCATTTAATTATACTTATTTATGCATTAGGTGAGAAAGGGAGAAATGATGTTTAGAACAAAGACAATCTTTGTCATGGAGGGGTTAATTCTCATGATGTTCTGAAACACTAGTTTGACTTGGCGGTGAAAGGATTAATAGGTTTTTAAACATAAGGAAATATCTCAAATTAATATTTAAATTGGGCTCTGTATAGTGCTGGCAATTTATACAAAAAAAAAAATCATCCTAATATTTCATGGCTCTACAAATTAATTATGGTAATACGAAATGAAGGAAGCCATGCTTAAAATAAAAGACTTCATACTGCATTGAAAGCTCAAGTGGAGTTTCCAGTATTCTGTTTAGTGGAATAATATATCACTGAATCCTAAGAGAACTAATTATGTTGTTTCAGATGAATTACAAATGCATCATTTAGTTGTATTATCACCACACATATGTCATTTACAATAAATCAGAAAAGAACATTACACTGAATTAGTCTAAATTTTAGAACCCGTGCTTCCAAAATAGTTTATTAGGATGTTGTAAGTGCTGTGAGTTACCTCCAACATAACTTTTAGCTGTTCAGATGGACACTGGTAATGCTTTTTATATGTTTATTTATAGACAAGCATATTAAAAAACAACCAAGGTTGTTAACTAGTTAGTTGTAGGTTCCCAGATAATGCCATTAATATTAGTACCACGTTTAAGTGGTATTATTTAGGAACTGTGTAGTTAAGGGGTTGTTTTGAAGTCTATTTAAGTGGAACTGTCATTTCCCGGGTCTTTTTTTAACATTCTGTTTAATTATCCGGACTGTTTAACAAATATGTACTTTTAAAGTGTGAAAATTCTAAATAAATTGAGAAGTAACACCTCTTGATCTTGTAGCTTGCTGATATCATCTTTGCTCCCTGTCAATCCTCGTTAAAAGCTCTGCCCTTTGTGCCTTGTATTTAGCAAAGAGAACGCAAACAGATAGGAGGAGACATGTTTCTATTTCTTCTCCTCATTTGCTCCTTGGCTGTGCCTGGACTTAAATGGATTGTTAATTGGATAAATCTTTAATATATCATCTAAAGGAAAATTGGCTATCACATGAGAAATGAGCATAGATTTAATCCCAACAATGTTTGGGATCAGCACTAAAATCAAGTTCCAATAAAGCAAGCCAAAATTTAAAATGGGTTCTGAAGAATGCATGGAAGTCCTTAAAGTGGACCTGTCATGGCCCACACCACTAATGCTCTTTTGGAAGAGCGTGCAATTTATCTTTACATTGTGCAAGCAGTTTTCTAGCTAATGTAGAGATTGTAAAGATTGGGAGAAAAACCTATTTAAAAATAGACTCTATGCCAACAATTTGACTGACAAGGGACAGCAGAAAAGACCATTCAAAGGCAGTCCGTGTTTCTCTCAAGAATAGCAACTGCAGTGCATGCACTGTGGTTGCTAAAGAAACTAACCGCCCAACACTGCTATTACTGGATAGGGAGTATAGGAACGGGGTGATTAACATAGTGGCACGAAGCCAGTGTGTCGGCATTGCTCAGAAGATTTGCTCAGCTTGGGGAAGTATTCCCAACTAGGACAAATCGAAGAATACACAAATACTACTCCATGAGGAGCTCAACCATAAAAAAAGACACTTTATTAAATGGGTCCACAATAACAAGTATCTCAAAATGCAAATCAGACAATCATAGCATAAATCACATAATAGTAGTACAAAGAAATATGCAAAAAATCTGCAATTACATCCAAACAGGAATGATGCCCAAAAATTATTTATTAACATAATTACTACTCGGAGACAACAACCCAACAAATAATACATATAAGACAAACTAATTCATACCAGAAATAGTGAGAAGAGGGAAAAAGTCAACATAAAAGCCCCCCACGTTTCAGCAGAAAAATGCCTTTATTAAGGGAGCATGTCAAATAAAAAAATACAACAGGAGGAGTCAAGGTCAGACCAGCGGTGGGTATCTGAGTGTAGAGTAACACCAAGGAAGATCTGAAGATGGTGGTGCTGGAATGGAGGTGAGTATATCTCTGTTACATGTATGTAATATGTTACGTCAAATACATCATCATTTATCTCTGTGATAGTTGATGTATTCAATGTATTTGGGGGCAATTTAAGGTAAGGTAAATCTTACATTTCAGGTTCACTTTAATGTAAGCTTGTGTTCAGGAGTCAATAAAAAGCCAGAGATATAGTGTGTCAGATATGTTGTATCTCAGAAATTACAGATAAGAATTCAATTTAGATTGATGATTCATCCATTTCAAAAGAAAATCAACTTGATTGAAGTTTTCCGAGTATCCAAGAGGTCAGTAGCACATCCATGAATCGGAAAACTGTGAATGACAATGTGGTTACTATTCAATATTAATGAAATGGAGTAATTCATTTTATTGTTTGTGAAGCCAATTAGTCATTTCTTTTTCATATTCAGGTTCCTCTTTCCTTGGAAAATGAACATATTGTTGTAATAACTTTGTGTCAACCTTCACAAATGAACACTTGAACAATAATCATTACAATCTATTGTACTAAAAAGGCAAACAATGGTACCATCCATCCTATGGTAATATAATATAACAAGCTAAAGGGCAAGTCTAAATAACAGTTTCTTCAAATTAACTTCAATTTATTATTCACTCATTTACCTCCTGAAAATGCAGTGTCTATGAATTTGATTAGAGTTTTACTTTTTTGGACAGTTTTAAGACACGAAAGGGTTGTGGCTTAGCACATGGATAATGATACATGCTTGGAATTATACATTTTGTAAGCAACTGAGGAAACAAAGCAATTCAACTTGTATTTGAGCAGGCTACATTTATCTTTGAGTAAACAAGGCTAATTGTTAGTAAACTAACTTTTGATAAGGTGCCCTTGAGGTACAAAATAGGTCCATCTCTCTAGGCGTGTGGTATGTGTCTCTTTCCTGTCCTCCCCACCACGTGTACTGTTAGCAATTTATTTCGTAAATATTTTCAGTGATATTTTCTGCCTTTGTTTTCTTGTTCTTAATCATTTTTTATTGGTTACTTAAGAGAGGAATTCATTGATTTTTTTACAGTGCATTGTCCCTTTTAGACAGCGCATTATCGTGAGATTTTGTTTTATTTTAATTTTCAGTAAACCAGACCAGATCCGGCTTATTTTTGTGCATAACCCAGAATATGTTTCACCGAGGCTCCATTTACTTTTTTTCCTAGAATGACATTGTGGGGAAAGAGGATGCCTGCTGTGTTTCTACCTAGAGATGCCTTGGCTGTAAAGCTAGCATGTTCTTGGCTCGGAGATGATCCAGACGGCTTTTAAATATGGTGCTCTTGTTCCCAAATTCTAAATGCACATATATTCTGTTTTAGAAAGACGATTGGCTAGTTCTTATTCTGCAGAGAAAAAAACATTTCCTGAGGTTGAATGTCATTGTAATAAGTGTTTAATTCTTCTCTTCTAGAGTTCTAAGAAATATATAGTTATTCTACAAAAATGCATGTGCATATTGAACATTCTGTGATCTGCAAGGTGAATGGGACAAAAAAAAAAAAATACTGAATTACTGTACCATCCAGCAAAAAATATTCAATAAGAAATATGAGTTTTAGCATTTGAAATAATGAGACAGTTAACAATTCTAATTAGAAATCTGCCATAAAGGAGGAAATTTTAGAAAGTGAGCTCTATAATGTATAATGACACTACGCCATATAAAGAAGATAAACCTTACAACTCAATTAACCAAATGTCAGAGACGTGCAATAGACGCACATGAATCAGTAAAAAAAATGGTATTTTTTTTGTTAAATAAGAGAGCAAATTAAGGAAGTAAGAGCCCAGAGCAGAGTACTTTGTTAAATAATTTCTATATTTCATGATATTTATGCTCCATGGTTAAGATTCTAATGAAAATATTTTTTTCTATAACTGTCCGAATTTATTGCATTTTATGTCAACAAATCTAAAGCAAAAAATGTACAGTGAAAAAAAGCAGTATAGCCGCAGCAACAAATCAACCACAGTAAATTCATTTGATAGGCGATGGGCGTAGACCAATTAGATTCAGTGTTGAGGTTTTCTTTTTTATTTGTGTTCAAAACACACAAGTGTATGCCATTTGCAAAGACTAATTTAGAATTACAGCATCAATTTATCCATTGTCCCATATTTATCATCCCATGTATCCCAAATTTGAGAAAAACATACTAACCCCAATTTTTCTTAAAAAGAACAAGTAAAAAAACTTTATTTTTAGTTTAATTGACCCTTACTCGTCATTCTTGTCCCTCCCCCACTGAAAAAAAAGACTCCCCTTTTATCCAGCATCAAACAGCATCTATGTTGGGCAGCCATTACTCACAAGACAAATTAATTCATCCAAGCGATCTTAACCCAGCTAATTGAAGTGGTCTGGGTGCAATGTCCCATGTCCCTTGACCCTACAGTGGTAATTATTGCAGTTTTATAATTACCTCTGAGGGTTAACGCCTCCTCTAGTGGCCCTCTACCAGAAAGCCACTAGAGGGACTTCCGGAATCCAAACGGACCTTTGAATAATGCTTTCCTATGGGGAAATCTTAATGCGAGCGCGGTCTACGAGGAGCCTGACCAAGCACCAAGGGACATCAGCGCTGGTCTGTGGTAAGTGACTGAAGGGGTTTTATCCCCTTGAGCCATGTGGAAGGAGGAGCACGAGGGAGGGGGACACTGTAGAATCCCTTTAACTCTAATCCAATACTTCTTACAGAGAAGCACTGAGGAATTAACTGACATGTAAATCAATTGCCATGCTCAGTCAGTCAGATTCTGTTGAATCTAATTCTTCTTCTTATCAAGAAGCAGTATGATAAAGAATGTGAAGACTTTCAGTTACTGAACAGGTTCAGGAGGAAATGTGTCAAACAACAGTCTGATTCACAACCAGTCATCATTTTCAATGTCAAATGTAAACATTGCTGTTTCCCACAAATGCCAATGCTTACATTTGTCCTAATGTAGGGGCTGTGTCTATACACAAAACCATTACATAATAGGATACATATAACACAAAAATAAGATACTTTTTTCTTTGGTATGACAATGTCAAAACCTGTGACAAATATTTATATGGCAAAACAATCCAATGGCTTGCAGTGCACTCTATCCAATGAAAACAGTTCAGTTTTGTAGTTGCACCCAAAATAATGCAGTTTTAACTAAAGGCTGTATAGGAACACACAAATTATTTAAACAGTCAGCGTTCGCCAAATGTACGTGGCATATGGATCATTGGGCTCACAATGGTCAGCTTTGTTAGAGGTATCACACAATGGAAATATGGTCCTAAGGGGTCATGGAAATCCACATGATCATAGTGGTCTGTAAAGGGAAATACAGGGGACAAATAAGACCCCTTTCAGGTTAGTCCTACAATATTGCTATTTGTGCCATCTGCAGTATAGCATGGACAATATAATCATTGTATGGCAAAATCTTTAAAACGTACTAAATAAAGTTATGCTCTAGATCAGGGGTGCCCAAAATGTAGATCCCCATATGTTGTAGAACTTAAATGCCCATGATGCTTTGCATACCTTTATAATGACAACACATCAGCTGTAGTTTTAAAATATTCGGGGATCTGCCTTTTGGGCACCCCTGCTCTAAATTGTAAGCTTTCTAGAGCGGGTCTTCATAAACCTCTTGTTCCTGTCAAAATCTGTCATAGTTTGTCTTATTAGTTGTTAAACAACTCCCTTTGTAATATGTAAAGCATAGCAGAATAAGTTAACATAAATGACAATTATAATTTTTAGTATAATTTATAAAGATTGTAGGATGCTATTCCCATTTTTTGATGGTTACTCCGTTTTCACTAGGCTCAAAATGTTTGAAATGTTTTGTACAAGTGACTATATCTGTGTTCTCCACAGCAGTAAAACTCACAATAAGATGTGAACTTACTAATGGATGGAAGCCATGCAGTCCAATGTGTACCATATGTGGTCACCCCTTGTTAAAGCTTGCCTTGTGCTGTCTATCACCTCTCACATCACATTTATATACTGAGATCATTTAAGGTAATGGAAGACATAATGATACTCACAACATGTTTCTTTAAACATGCTGTAACAGATCAATTCATCCCAGGGTGTTCAAACACCCATTTTATCAAGAAAAATGAAAGAAATACTATAAAAATAAACCCTCAAACTGCAATACAGCATTATGTTCAAGGCTATTCTGAAGCCAATAAACCAGATTAGTTAAATCACTCTGTGAAGGAGTAATTTAACTAGCCTAGTTTGCAATAGAAAAATGTAATACCTTTGCAATATTGTGCAGTCATTTGGATTCCATGAGAAGAATGAACATATGTACTCCTTAATAAAGAAAGGTCAGTCCTGCCATAGAACTCAGTGAGGCATACTGCTGCAAATAAGCAGTGTTTTCAATACTCTGTGTATATGCAAGTGGCACATTCTCCATTCCCAGATTACAGCAGTATTTAGAAGACATATCATTCCTTACATCTGTTGTGTTGTTCTAAAGATGCTGCAGTTTAGGATTTGACTTTGAAACATGTTGGCAAATTGCAAATGTCACATAATGTCTATACGACTGCTGACAGTAGCTCTCTGTGAATTAATTTATATGTTATATGTAGACTTCAATTACTACGTTTCATTTAAATATTTCTCTTAAAATCTGTTTAAACTCCTGCATACAAGATAGCTAAACACATCTCTTTACAGAACAGGGCAACTGCAAACCTCTATGGCTCATTATTGTTGCATTTGAATAGTAAGTTATTATTACATGTGAAGCTTTGGGGCAGAACAAAACGGACCCATCAATACTGTGTATTTGTCACATTGCTGATGTTTTAGTTTTCCTTTATAAAAATGAACAATTATGGCATTTTAGTTTTGGTTATAGAAAGCTGGTATGTTATTAAGTAGGCCTGTATCTTGGGGAATTCTATTATGGACCTTGTGCCCGGCACGGGAGCATGGCGCTGGAGAAAGGTAAGTGGCTGAAGGGGTTTTAACCCCTCCCCAGCGGGAAGGGAGGCCATAAAAAAGAGTTTGTTCCTTTAAGGGAAATATGGAATATGCAGATTACTACAAGAATTGATGTGGTAACATCAAGGGTGGGTCTAAAATCTAACAAACTGAAAGTTACAAATCTTGTTGGGTTTTTTTGCCACAAAAACAGTAAATGTATACATTATTTTATAATACCTTCTATATCATGCTTTTAAAATGATGTATAGCTTTAGTCTGAAGTGTTCCTTTAATTAATTTCTTACTAGAGTTATCTGAAATCTATGTATGGAACTTAACCAATAAAACCAATTCGGAGCAAACATTAAATGTCACTGTAAATATACAACCCCCCTCCCAATTAATGTTGGTCCAGATTATGCTTAAACTCCCTCACTGTGTTAACCTCTACCACTTCAGCTGGAAGGCTATTCCATGCATCCACTACCCTCTCAGTAAAGTAATACTTCCTGATATTATTGTTAAACCTCTGCCCCTCTAATTGAAGACTATGTCCTCTTGTTGTGGTAGTTTTTCTTCTTTTAAATATAGTCTCCTCCTTTACTGTGTTGATTCCCTTTATGTATTTAAATGCTTCTATCATATCCCCCTTGTCTCATCTTTCCTCCAAGCTATACATGTTAAGTTCCTTTAACCTTTCCTTGTAAGTTTTTTCCAGAAATCCATGAACTAGTTTAGTAGCTCTTCTCTGAACTCTCTCTAAAGTATCAGTATCCATCTAGAGATATGGTCTCCAGTACTCTGTACAATACTCCAAGTGAGGTCTCACCAGTGTTCTGTACAATGGCATACGCACGTCACTCTTTCTATTGCTAATACCTCTCCCAATATAACCAAGCATTCTGCTAGCATTTCCTGCTGCTCTATTACATTGTCTGCCTACCTTTAAGTCATTAGAAATAATTACCCCTAAATCCCTTTCCTCGGATGTTGAAGTTAGGACTTATCAAATATTCTATACTCTGCCCTTGTTTTTTTACGTCCAAGATGCATTATCTTGCACTTATCCACATTAAATGTCAGCTGACACAACTCTGACCATTTTTCTAGTTTACCTAAATCATTTGCCATTTGGCTTATCCCTCTTGGAACATCAACCCTGTTACATATCTGTATCATCAGCAAGACATACCTTACCATCAAGACCTTCTGCAATATCACTAATAAAAATACTAACGAGAATGGGTCCAAGTACAGATACCTGAGGTACCCCACTGGTGACAAGCACATGCTTCAAATATACTTCATTGACTACAACCCTATGTTGCCTGTCACTCAGACCATGCCTTACCCATTCAACAATATTGGTATCCAAACTTAAAGATTGCAATTTATTGATAAGCCTTCTATGTGCAACAGTGTCAAAAGCCTTACTGAAATCTAGGTAAGCAATGTCTACTGCACCACCCTGATCTATTATTTTAGTTACCCAATCAAAAAAAAATCAATAAGATTAGTTTGGCATGATCTCCCTGAAGTAAACCCATGTTGTCTCTGATCTTGAAATCCGTGTGATTTTAGATGTTCGACAATCCTATCCTTTAACATGGTTTCCATTACCTTCCCCTCTACTGAAGTAAGGCTTACTGGCCTATAGTTGCCCGACTCCTCCCTATTACCTTTCTTGTTAATGGGCACAACATTCGCTAACTTCCAATCTTCTGGGACTACTCCTGTTAACAATGATTGGTTAAATAAACCTGTTAATGATTTTACTAGGACATCACTAAGTTCTTTTAATAACTTTGGGTGTATCGCATTAGGTCCCATTGGCCTCTTTGTCTTTACTTTTGATAGTTGAAATACAACCTCTTCCTCTGTAAACTCACGTGTAACAAATTACTCATTTGTCCTTTTTCCTAACTGAGGTCATTTACTCAGTTAAATGTCCATATGGAGATGTAGAGTTAGTTTGATTGGTCCAAATTCAGTAGAAAACCAATTTGTCCGAATCCGAATTTATAAGTCTACCCCACATTTTTCCCACTCTAGTGGGCAAACCTCTTGACCATACCTGCAATCTTACATACAGATCCAGTGTTTGTATATTTGCATTTACCTGTAGGTGTATCTGGTAAAGTACAACTAAACTGCAGGTTTGAAGCGACTAAAAGTATATAATTTAGAGGAATAAGAATAGAAAGGAAGTATATTGATCAATTTATTTAAAAAACAAACACACATATCATTCACTCTTAAATTAAGCTCAATGACCCACTGAAGTACATATTCTAGTCCCGTCTAGTCCCTGTGTCAACAGGATATCCTTGTTTGCGTACAGAGGTCCCTTCTTGTATTACTGTATACAGTTTAGCTCACTGCAATAGCTCTGTCCTTGGCATATAAAGTTTACTTTGATTGACTAATGATTGTCAGTAAAGTGAATTGGCAAATTATAGCAATGTCTGTAACAACTCCTTTTTAATTGCTTGGTATACCAAAGTATAGATTACGTTGGCGCCTTATAAATTAATGATATAAAAAAAAACATGCTATCAAAGTGGTATGCAATATTAAATGTGCTTATTTATTGATGAATTGAGTACACAGTGCTTTGATGATTCCGTCTACTCTCTTGCCAGTGACTGAAAAGATTATTTAGCGTATTTTCGTTAAGAACACTTAAGAGCATGTCCTCTTATTAAATGGTAATCTGTTAGATGCCTCTTTTTATTACTCCAGTAACAGATCTGTAGCCTGAATTGACACTGGTTCTAGACAGACACAGACAAAAATTACGTACATACGCACAGACCGTAATGAATACCTGCATAACTTGTGTAAATACAAACCTTACAGCAGATTTGCCTAGTTTCCTATTGTAAAAAAAAGCTTGGCACTGCTATCTCAGTCTACTTTTAGTTACCTAGAGAGACATGAAATAAAATATAACCTCTGTATATAAGTAACGTCTTTCTACACCAGTCTACAATTGTATGAAGGCCAACACAATAAAATGTGTTTACTCAAGTGCCGCTGGGTCTCTTTTATGGGATCTTTTAGATAAGCGACTGAGTTCCTGTGTTTCTGACAAAGGGAGCCATTAAATTTTTACACTCACCCAGCTGTAATAAATGTCCATATAATTTTCCCATTCTTTTTTTTTTCCCCACATGTGAGTCTTTAGATATAGCCTACCCTATATTTCACCCCATCCACAAATACTCTTTACGACTGCCCAGTGGTGTTAGCTGAGAATATTTGTGTCTCACGGGATGCTCAAAGCTATTTAGGCATACTGAGTTTATTGGATTAAAAAATTACTAATTTGTAATTGCTTTATCATTCTGAAGTCTTTATAAATAACTTTTTTCCATTAAATGTTGCTAAATCACTAATATTTATTAAAAAAAAAAACAAGGTTGTGTTAGATAACAGTGTTAATGCAAATAGGTTTTTTATTACTTGCTTGTTGACCTGCCCAAACTACTGCCCAAATGACCTTATTATAAAAGGAACAGATTGAATTGACCATAATGTTGAAGAATAAAGGAAGCCTAGTTGCAAACATTCCTACCGTTATTGCATTTGTTGTTGTTTTCTACACCAGTAAATATGAAAGACTGACAAAAAATGTTGTCAAAAAAGTTTAGGTCAAAATAGCTTAATTTGAATAATAATACTTCAAATAATTTATATTTTCAATTTGGGTGTTTTTGCACAATTCTTGTAACAATTCTCAATTTTTTAAATAATTCACAGCTCATACTTTCATATTTATAGGTGGAACAAAGAAATATAGCACAGTGTAGCATAGTCTAATAATGGAATATATAATAGAGGAAAGATTTGTCTACATAGGCAGATGGTAATGTTACCAGAGTACACATAATGAAATGGCAAGCTGTTGGGATGGAGAGTTAGTGCAAAGGGAAATTTGGTCGATTTGTTAAACTCTGTTACCAATGGCAACACTGATCGCAAAATAAATAGAACTGAAGTAAACAATACAAGGTGTACAAATTCACTTCAGTCTGATATAACAGAATCCGGGTAAAGAACGTATTCAAAGTTTTTACATCAACCTTGGGACTCATGTACACAGCTCTGTTACTATATAATACTGTTTTATTAGTTGTGTGGCAGCATCAAGAGAAAAGTGGTGGCACTCATTATTGAAGGTGTAGCACACAGAATATTTAGGTTATAGAATGTACTTTAAATACAGTTAATAGGTCAGTTTTTTTATGAGCTTATTTGTCCTACTAGCTCTACCTTCTTTGCAAGGAAGTAGTGCAGTTCAGCGGGTGTCTCTCAGTGTAGTAGAAGGTAGAAATTTGGGCTTGGCTTCTCAATGTGCCTTGTTCAGGAGCAGTACATCCTGTGGGAGTCACTGGGAGATCCAGGGCAATGGCTTTAAATAGGTCAAACATGTACATGTCTGCAATTCCTGCTTAACCTCAGATTATTCCATCTCGACCTACCTTGTCTGTGAGCTTGAGCTCATATTCCACGAAATGAGATTCCATGCTTTCCAGCTTGGTGGCCAAGATCATTATGCACATCAGTGTATTTGGCTATCTTGTAATGTGCATGCACCGAATTGCTGGATGTCCTTTTGGATATCTCCCATTATCTTCTGCAGTTTCTTCATGAGCCTGTTGGACATTGTGTCCAACGTGATATGCAGAATTCGGTGTGACAGGTGAGGTCTCAGGGGTCTTCTAGATCTTCTCTAGGTTTTCCTCACCATTATCTTGGAGAGGTTCTTGCTGTAACTGGGACTTTCTTTGAGCAGTTCTGGCCCCGAATAACTTTGTCTTGTCCAATTTTTCAGTTTGTCACTTATGTTTGTGTTGAGCCATGATAGCAGATCTCTTCGGCGTGGTACTGTTGTGGGTTCATTGGTATTTCCATCTGATGGCTGAATTTAGTCCAGAGCTGCCATCTAATGCAACCATTCTTCTCGATGTCCATGACGTGACCCACTATGATCTCTGCTTATGTATGCATTATGGAGAAACTGCACACATTGTTGCACCACATGTTTTATTGTGGAAAGACCATACAAAACTCTCTGCTCCTTTCCTGGTGTGTGGCCATTTTAGCTGATCTCTGTATTGGTAGGTACATTCCTTCCAGTTTCTATAAATATGAAAGAACGTTTATTGTTTGAGTTCATCCAGGCCTATCTTAACTATGTATTCAAACAAGTACTACAGCCTATAACTTAATAATCTCCTTTAAATATTGTTACACTCTATACAGATCTCAGCCAATTGGTCTACTGGGTCGAAATCAATGAAATACAGAGCTTTGAAAGATTTACAGTCTGCAGTTCTACTTTAGAATTAGCTTGATTGCTATATAACATTAAACTGAAATCTAGTGGAACTGACTCTTCAGATAATGCAGGGGTGTTTAAAATAAAATCCATTTCATGGTTAATTTAGAAGAAGTAAATTCATTGTGATAATGTGTTTCTTTTTATTATTCTCAGTGATAGGATTTAGTTTAATAGTAGCAAACTAAAGCTTTGTTCACAGGATGATAGTTTGAATGCGTCTTGAGACAACAAATAAAATATATATATAAAAAAAAATATATATATATATATATATATATATAAGAACCAAAGACATGCAGTTTCAAAGGATTTTCAAGCGCGGTGGTTTCAAGGGCGTTTCATCTTATTTGTCTCTATTTTATTTTTTTGGCCTTTCTTGCATATTTTTCATGTTACCTTCTCTGATCAGAATAATAAACTCTTTATGATCACTGTGATTATTTTTAAGATTATTTGTCAAGGTCCCTCTGCTATACAGAGAATACGCATACACTAAACTGATGGGGAATGAGCTCTGATTATATGCTATAATATTATTGTGTATAGTTCACGGTGTGCAATGCCGAAATTACAAAGACGAAGCTGAATCTTCAGAACTCTTCTTTTCTGATCATTCATAGTGTTGACCTTAACATACCCTTTGTTTAAAGGGCTGATAAACTAGGCCAATGGCAAGGAAGTCTGCTGTTTGGGATAGGGTGATGATATATGCAGAACCATTGGATATGCTGGGGGGCTCACAGTTGCCCTCCAGTTGTCGAAATGCACTACATAGAGCAGAGGTAGTCAGTTCCAGATGTTGAGGACATCTCCTCAGATGTAGAGTAATTGCATTATGGGAGATGTATTCCACAACATCTGGAGTCAATATTAACTGATGCTCCTATCAGAAATGGCACCTGGCAGGCCCCAGGTAGGTAGTCAAACTTATCAAAAACAATACAATATGGGGTGCCTGGGCACTTCCGGTACCATAACCACTAAAACATGTTGTAGTGGTTATTTTACTTGAAAGTTTCATTTGTCACTCTTAGACATAATAGTGGATTAAAGTACTGTTGCAGTAAAACAATGTGGACTTACCCTTTAACAATGAGTGCAAAATGTGAATTTTATCCTGCACTCTGCTGAAATCTAGCTGATGCAAATTAGAACTATCCTAAAGAATTACATTAGATGATGAAAAAAACTCACTCACTAAACTGTGAATTATGTTGCTCAAAATCAGAGTATTTCACTAAATTGTGAATTTGAATATACAAGCCAATTAAAACACTTAACACAAAATATCTATTCTAGAAACAATTTCAAAAATAATATATTACCTACAGTGTGCTTTCAGTTCAGTACAGTTAACCATTTAGTGAATAAATCCTTTATTTTTCTAATAAAACTTTAATTATAACTGTAAATGTCCATTTTGCATTTTCCATAAAATATATATTAAAAAATGACGAAATCAATATAAATATATACCTGCACATAGTGTAACAGTATAAAGGATGCTCACAGGTCTGCAAGCAGTACTGACTCTGAAGCTACTTGATTCCTCTTTGAAAATCTGCAAGCTGGCAATTTAAAAACATATTCACAAAGGATCGTCAAAGTGCCCAGTAATGTCTTTCAGCATATGCTTCATACTGTGAGGCCAACCTTGTATCATAAATAAATAAAGAGGCTGATTGCTGAAAGGAGTATTTGAGATGATTGGGTTTGATTAGATGGAGCAGTGTAGAGGTATGTTGAACCCCTAGAGGGGGTTTGATTGGTAATAAGTAGACAATTCAAATCATTTGGGGAATACATACTGAAACAATACCTTCTAGGTAGGTTGAAGTTCACCTTTCAACCAGCAGATAAGGGACACCCCCACCTTATCCTGAGATATCCGTCAGTTAAAAAAGGAAAAATAATGATTAAAAATTATATATGGTTCAATACAGAGAAACAGCCTGTGGGGATGTTTAAATTACCTGCTGTACATCTATAAACCTCTACAACAAAGGGATAATCTGCCCTAACTGTATTATGTTCCTTAATCTGGTCAAAATCAACGGAATCTTAGAGACAGGAGAAATAGAGATTGATATCCCTAAATCATAATAAATAGCATGGGATTAATTAAATAATTTATTCCCTACCCATCTCAAAACGTTGATAGATAATGCTTTTCTGCATTGTCTTCATTTTTTCATGATTATTCAGTTTATTGCCCAGTAACACTCCAAGCACCATGATAAATACAGCAGTGGTTATTGTGCCAGGAGGGCTCTAATAGTGTAATATGGGAAACGTATTGGGAATGATTTGCCATTTACCTGGATACACTGGGCATCGTTCTTTTGCACTAGCATAGTCTCAGCACCTTGGCTGAGAGTGATCTGCTTGGGTATGGTGCGTGGAGAGTTTCTTGAAGATTTGACTGCTGTTCTTATATAAAAACTGTATGATTTGCCACCTCCATGTTATATCATTCAAGACAGACAATCATGCCCTGTGCTGCTTGAGAAATATGAATATCCACCCCCTTCTTTATATTATAGGTTTAATAAACCAATTAAGCATCACTGCATTTGGGCTCCTGGACATCATAACACTGCGATTTGGATGTGGCCTACAGTAAATATAGGTAGCACATGGACTATTATGTAAAATGCATGTACTTTATATATTGTAAACATAATATAATGTATGATGCCATTAAGTAAATACTTTTGGAAACTTTTGCAATATATGAAACTGGGTTTTCATAAGAGAATGACTATACTGTTATGTATGAGGAAGGCATGTGTATAGCAATTATTGTATAAAGAATGTGGTGGAGTGAAGCCATGAATTCATGGCTTTTCCTAAGGCAGGAGTAGGCAACTTTAAGTAGTCCAGATTTTGTGGACTACTTCCATAATGCTCTTTCAGCCATAGCACAGTCCAAGCATCAGTCCAGAACATCTGGCGTGCCGAATGTCACCCACCCCTGGCCTATAGCATCAAAAGACCAAGTGCTGGCCCTGTATGAATCCATGAAGATGTTAAAGCATTTTTCTAAAGAAACAATGTGCACTTAGAATGCACATGCAATCAAGTAACCTGGAATATTTGATATTCCAATAAATATCTTTATTTTTACTACTTGAGCAACTTTGTTACAGAGAACAACATTGCAGCTAATTTCAGCACGCGTGCCAGAAAAGAACAGGTTTTTGCTACACTGATCTTATATTTACTGTATAAGACAAAGTGCAAAGTACATCTACAGAAGGCAAGAAAAACAATTTACTTGGTGGGCTGCACTCACTTTTCCATGAAATGAAACACCACAAGTGGTCCCTCAATAGGCCCCCATAGCTTGTCGTAATAGTTATACGCCTTCCTTCCGTAAAAAGATATAGTGGTCCCTCTTACGCCTGGCTGGCCAGCCAGAACCCATTAATCATCTATCTCCTGATAAGCCATTAAAAAACCTGCATCTGCCTCTGTGGGACAAAACACCTGAGTGCATTCGGTACGTTATTGTCACAATGAGGGTATCAGATAAATACAGTCTCCTGTGGTATCAATGTATGGAGCACATAAGTTATTTCTATTAAAAGGAATTTTCTACTCCTAAGATCGTGAAATTCAAGTATCTTGGTTTAGAAGGAAGTTGAATGAACTTGTTGTGTGTCCAGTTGTTGAACAAGTACACTGATATGAATTTCACATACCCATCGTACATGTGCATAGACAGGGTGGATTGCTGATGCATTTTTTACTGCATTGTTTTTTGTTGGAAAGCTTTTATACTGCACATGTAAAGTACACTTCTGTAATCATCTGCAAACTCGGTTGGAGTCTAGAACATTAGCGAAAAAACTTGGGCTTGATTTTTTTTTTTTTTTTTTTAAAGAAACATTTTTGTATCCTCTTAATTTTAAGATTTTTTTATTAATTTAACAGTTAGGTATGGTTAGCTGACAACTGACTTGTCAAATTTATAGCCAAACCTCAGAGAAGGTTCATTGACTTGTATGTTGTGTCTTAAATATTGCAAGTGAAGACGAAAACTATCTAAACACATTATCATGGAATTGTGATTTTCACTAATCAGCACAGATTCACTGAGAACTGGTAAACTCCGGTTCAAATCAGGTGACCCTGGCAAGACACCTAATGATTTATATCTGCCAAACTCAAATCCTCATAGATTGTAAGCTCCTTTGAGCAGGGCCATCTTCACCTCTTACTTTCTATAACTGTAAAGAGCTTTGGAATTCATTGGCGGTACATACATGATATATTTCTATTCTGTGATTTAGTGATATTATTTCCTGTTATGTGATTGAGTAATAATTATTCATGTTACGTTGAATGCCTCTCTTATTTTATTATCTCTGTATACAGAACTTCTCTCCTACAACTAAGCTACATATTATTCTGACCACTGTTGGGACATGACACACAAGTATTTAAGCCTCCTTAGCTTTTTTTTCTTTCTGTTATCTCTCTATAGAGCACTATGCTTTGTTATTCCAACTAAACTACATATTGTTCTTCACACCATGCACTGTTAACCTTCTTTCAAATGTAAAGACACATAGGAGAGTTACAGTATATTGGGCCTTGGAACTTTGATGATACCAGTAGGTAACATGAGTTTGAAGAACAGATAAATAGCAAGTCACTCTCTATTTCAGTACAAAACACATGAACAAGAAAATCTGTTTCTAGAGACTAGATTCCTCTAGACAGTACACTATAATAATCTGCATTATTACAATCTACAGTGTGCTCCTACAATCAAAGATTCTATTTATATTTGTTTCAACAATAAACTCAAGGTATATCCTAATAATCCATCGTATGGCTCTATACAGCTTATGTGGCTATTATGCAGCTTATACTATCTACATTCCAACTGACAAACAAATACAATAAAAACGTTTGAGCTGTAATATCCGATTTTTTTACTTATTTAGATTTTTTTTTTCCCATATAAACCCTTTTTGTTTATATTTTGCAATACCAATTTTTAAACGGTTTATTAACTGAACTCTAAACTATAAAAAGATTCCCTAAGAATTGTGAGAATTCTAAAAATCTTTGAATAGTGTAATTAAGATTTCTTTAATATAAATAGGTGAATGCATTGACCTAAAACAACTCACACTGAATGATTAAAAATATAATAGTTTTATCTTTATTCTCCCGACCCTTTTATCATGATTTTATTATAACTTACCTAAAATATGAATACACTGGCTCATCATCACTAAGAATTGGTGTAGTTCTTGTGTAATTAACTATCGAAAGTAATGAATTGTAAGTGTTTTAAATTGCATGTTCAATTACTGGTAACTAAAATTATCTTGCGTAAAAAAAAAATCATTTAGTACTACAGAAAGGCTTCATTACTTTATCACAGTTGTTGTACTACAGTGTTAGATTAAGGTAAGTTCGTTCTTAAATTAAATGTCAAATATAATTTGCCGGTGGAGTTGTGATGTGTATGGCTGTATTCACAGTGAAAGTGTGGGTTTATGCAGAAAGGAATGTCTAATTCCATTGGGCAGGTCAGATGTAGCATTGGAATGCGTTGTTTAGGATTTTTTGCTGACCTCAAATAGCATTAAGCATTGACCGATAGTATTTCTTCGGGTGTCTTTTTTTTTTTTTTATATATATTCTTTATTATATTAGAGTGATGTGATACTTTATTACATTAACCAAAATTGGGTCAAGGATCTTATTAGTCTTCCTTATAGGGTTTCACTAAGATAGGTGTCTTGGGGATTATTTCATGAAGCATTGAGTTGCAGTTAATAACTTGCAATATTTAGGACAAATCAGGTAAGTCATAAAACCTTTTCTAACTCAGTTGAACATGGAAATTTTTATTTCCAGTTCATCAGTTTTTGTCTAAATTTGGCAAGTCAGTTGTCATCTGACCAGTTGTTAAATTAATAGAAACCCTAAGTTAATAAGATAAAATTTTTATTTCTTAAGAATATAAATCAATGCTAACTTGATAGGATGTGCACATGTCATCTAAACCAGGGTTCAAATAAATTAATATATTTTTTAAATAGTTAATCTAAATTAACTTATAAAAACAAAGCTATATTTTAATTATGATACATATGGATTAATGTATAGATCAATAGGATCATGCTATTGGGATTTCACAATCAAATTCTGTAACATGGGACAATATATTTATGCGGTATTTAAGTGTTTTTCTTAATGCTCTTTGTGTACTATATTTCTTGTCTATCTATCTATCTATCTATCTATCTATCTCAAAGGTGGCATTGTTTGAAATGGTGAATCATGTCTTTCTTCACCTTTTAATAATTTTGGATTGGATATAGCAGTTGCTCAGTCATTGACAGTTCCAAATGAACAGGCTGAAACAATCTGACAGTCTTGAATGTGAAGCATCTTTGAAATGCTCTTGATTAATCTGAGCAAGACATTTAAAATAAACATCTGAAGCAAAAACGTGCAAAATTATTCTTCATGTGTTTAAAACCAAGATTCTTACTAATAATATTAATTAGAGCAAGTGTCATTTACAGTTTGCACTTGCATATATTAAAGGAAACCTATCATACATGGAAGGGGATAGTGAGTAATTACACCCAGCAATTGCTAGCGTCAAAAAAGACCCCAGTTTTGAGCCCAAAAAATATTCACTGACCTCTTCCTAAAGCCCCACCACTGGCCCTCCCCATTTCCTCTGCATAAAACAATTATTTGTACGCCCAAGTTGCTTACAGATACACACAGATATACACAGACATACATATAAACACAAATGGGCAGACACAGGCTGCACAATGAGAAACAAACATACACAGGCATACACAGGTACTGATAGGCACATACATGCACATACAGATACACACAGGTAAAACTGGATATACACAGTAACAAACAGGCACAGTCAGGTATACACAGGAACATAGAGGGACTGACTTGCACACACAGAAAAGTTACAGGAAGGCTGTTGGCCACAAGCCTTCTGTAGGTAGAGCATCCAGGCAATTTGCTGTCAGCTCTGAGCTTCCTAATCTCCCATACTCCCTGGTCTTCCTATAGTGCCATTCTGCTCTGCCCGCTTCTGTGTCCTTCTATGTCCTCTGGCTCAGCAGTGTGCCAAAGCATAATAGTGGTGATAGAGATAACATTCATATTGCATTTTTCTGTCCATCACATTACTACTTCTCCTCACTGCTGACTCCTAGGTTCACCAAGAAAACTAGGGGAAAAAAATAGTTCAGAAGACAGGACCTCACACTCGGGGCTTGAGCACCCCAGCACCCCAACACTCCCCGTCATTGCTCCTGAAACAGCCGACTATCATAGTAAAATAGCAGTAGAGGCATTGGGATGTCTAAGCATAGTATTGTAGTAGTGGGCAGATGGCAGGAATCGTGCAGAGCTTTTGCTAGACCAGGGCCATGTATATTTGTGCATGACCTAATAAATTGCAATCACAATGCTGTCAAGGCTTGGACTGGTCCACTGGGCCATCTGAGGTTGCCTAGGTTGCCAGATTATGAGGTATTTACAAATCACTGCTGTCTGAAATGAGTCATGATACTGATTGGCCACAACATTAAAACCTTCTGCCTAATATCATGTAGGTCTCCCCTCATACTGCGAAACAGGTCTGATTAATCAAGGCATGGACCAACAAGACCCCTGAAGGTGTCTGTGGAATCTGGCACTAAAATAGTAGCAGAAAATCCTTTATGTCCTTCAGGTTGTGAGATAGCGCCTCCATGGATAAAATTTATTGTTCCAGCACGTCCCATGGGCTCAACTGGATTGAGATCAGGGAAACACCTTTAGAATCTTTATCATGTTCCTCAAACCATTTCTGAACAATTTTTGCAGTGTGGCAGGGTGCATTACACTGATGAAAGCGGCTACTGCCATCAGGAAGCATCAGTGCCATAAAGGGTTGTACATGGTCTTCAAAAATCTCTAGGTAGGTAGTACATGTCAAAGTAACATCCACATGAATGCCAGGACCCAATGTTTCTCAGCAGAAAATTGCACAAAGCCTAACACTGCCTCTGCTGGCCTGCCTTCTTCTCACAGTGTATCCTGCTGCCAGGTAAATGATGCACATTCACTGTTCATCCACCTGATCTAAAGGATAAAGTGATTCATCAAACCAGGCAATCTTCTTTTATTGCTCCATGATGCAGTTCTGACGGTCACATCCCCATTGAAGATGGACACTCCATCGGTCTGTGGCTATGCAGCCCCATATGCAGCAAATTGTGATGCACTGTTTGTTCTGACAACTTTCTTTCATGGCCAGCATTAAGATTTTCAGTCATTTGAGCAATAGCTCTTCTGTGTGATTGGACCAGACAGGCTAGCCTTTGCTCCCTATGTACATCAATGAGCCTTGGACACTCAGAACCCTGATGCCGGTTTACTGGTTGTCTTTCCTTGCACCACTTTTGGTAGGTACTAACCACTGCATACCGGGAACACCCTACAAGACATGCCATTTTGGAGATGCTTGGACTAGTTGTCTAGCCATCACTATAAGCATTGCTCCTGACCAAGGATCACTTAAATGACAACACTCAGTTAGAAAACACTGTAGGGGCTGTAGGTTTTCCTTTCCGTTCATAGTCGCTTGCGTATAGCAGAAACAGATCTTGTGAAGGCATAAAATCAAGTGCGAGCCTATAGACTTTGAATTCTGAACTGCTTAATAAAATATGATGTGTATGATCTGTTGCCTGAATGTGATATAAATATACACATTGTGAACTGTCAATGAAGCTATAGTAATTTTAAGAATGCAATTGAAAGAAATAATGATAAATATATCTCTAAGATGTCTGCAGAAAACGCTCGCTATGAGAATGAAAACAGGTTAAGGTACAAAATAAACTGTAAATTAAAAAAAAAGGTTACGTGCGTATCCATTAAGGACTTGTTGCTTTGAGGATACCAAGGGTTCAACACTAACTCTAACACTAAGAGGTTAATCTTGCAGTTCTGAAAGAAGATCTAAATAATAACTATTCATCCTTCCCACAGTTGACGTAAACGCATTGTAAAGTTTCCAAAGGCATATTTCTCCGTTGACCTTGTTAGTGTATTATCTATGGTTTTCATCTCAATCCGCCTTCAATAGCTATAACCCTAATTTTCCTGATGTTGCCATTGTAATCGTTAATAAATTCCAAGGTTGTAGCTAAAACATGTTTGTTGTAAATGCCTCTTGATGTTCCAAGTAACTGTCTGTTCAGCTCCTTATCATTCCTCTTATCGATGAACATTGTTGTCCATCCCAGGACTTAAAGATCTTACACATTTAAAGACATTTGTAAAAAAAAATGTAAAACAAACACTGCAAGTGTACTTCTCTAACTGAATTTAATAGCAATGTAGTATTGAAACAAAATTCTACCCACCTGAAAAATGTCTATCATTTTTACATTTCTGTTTTAAGAACAATGGATACATTCTTTTATAATGGTGAACAGTACAAAAACGGCAGAAAAGCCTTAGAGGTGTTCTGGACACATCCAATAATATAAATCCAAAGGTCTATTATATGATATTATTTTAACTTTTTAATTAGGATCAGGGCTAAGGATGTGCGTATACAGATACATGCATACGAAAATAGAAACACACACACTTTATCATGGTTGCTTGTTGACAGCTCTAGGACATTTATGTTCTGGCCTGTTCAAGATTATTGGGAATCACACTCCTGGGCAGCAGCTATTTGTGGCATTTCAAACACTGTCCTGCATAGTGCACTAACACACAGTTTGACTGACAATGTGCCTTGCAGTGACAAGGAATAGCTAAGAGACACATGTCCCGTCCTGCCTTATATTAGCAGGTTTTTCCACTCCTAGACTACAGTTGCATCTATTATAGTACATGTCTGAAATAACTGGCAAATATCATACAACAAGCCTTTTTTCTTTACATTTCTTAAGTCCAAAAACAGTGGCTTTCAATTTTTTTTCTCCTCGAGTGCCACCAATGGATTTTTTTTACAAGCATACCTCCCTAATAACAGCTTGTTCCCCAATAAATACCTCTATTTACTTATTATCAAACACTGTTATCTACTTATATATGGAAGTACCCCCTGGCTCCATCCGAAGTACCCAATGTGTCACTTGTAATACAGGTCGACACTCTTACCTTGAGATAGCTTTAAATCCCCCTCTCATAATATTGTAAAGCGCTACGGAATCTGTTGGCGCTATATAAATGGCAATAATAATAATAATAGCTGTATAATGATTCCTTCTCTATTCTTTTTGAATCTGAGTAGAATTGCAATCTAATTTCAGCATAACTGGTTCAAGGTTCCTTAAAACATGAGTCGAGAGATAAGACATTTTTATGTCAGTTTATAGAGGCAATGACTGAAAGAATTCCATTTGTTCTTTTGGGACTCTTAATATGATTAATATTATTCCATTTAAAATGAAAAGATCTGCTTTATACATTTATCACGTGTGTGTTTCTCTTGATCTTATCTAACCTGTTACTGTGCATATCAGTGTTCTTAAATAAATGTTGCTGAACATTTAAATGAGTGGTTCTGCATTTAACCTTAAATCAGTCTATTAATTATTTTTTACCTAATTGCCTATTTTTGTGTCGTCTTACAAAGAACATTTTCATTATTTCTTTACAATTAAATCAGTTTCTTGATTGCATAATCTACCTTTTCTTTGGCCCTTTTCACTTACAATGAGATTTTTTTTCTACCCTTATGGGTTTTTTTTTCATCACTTCATTAACCTAATGAATGTGACTTAATTTATTTGATTTTAATTAATCACACTAGTGCTTAAGGGGTTAAAGTAATTTATAGAACTGGCACTGAGCATTGATTGCTTGAAAGTAAAGGAGATTTAATTCCGTGAAATCAGAAAAGAAAATTGAAGGATTTTACCATCATTAAGGGGATACTCTTAGCAGGAATTGATCCATTCCTTTTAAGGAAATTTACAGATAATTTATCCAAAAATGCAATTGGGTGTGTGTGTGTTTTCATGCATTTGTGTCAAAGCTGCAAGCTTGGCAGTGTCTTCATTGAACTTTCAACAAACAAGAAAAGTGACTAGGCCAATCACAATGTTCACTTAAAGGACCACTATAGTGCCAGGAAAACAAACTCGTTTTCCTGGCACTATAGGGTCTTTAGGTCCACCCCCACCCTTAGGGTCCCACTCCCGCCTGGCTGAAGGGATTACCTTTCTCGAGCGCTGGGCTCCCTCAGCGCTGGGGACTCTCCTCCCTCTTCCAACGTCATCCAGCCTCATGCGCATTCAATCAATGCTTTCCTATGGACATCCAGCGTCTTCTCATTCTGATTTTCACAGTGAGAAGCGCGGAAGCGCCTTCAAAGGCTGTCAATGAGACAGCCACTAGAAGTTGAAACTGCTATGTTAACAGCTGCAGGGTTAACCCTAGATGGACATGGCACCCAGACCACTTCATTGAGCGGAAGTGGTCTGGGTGCCTATAGTGGTCCTTTAAATATTTATAACACTGATGGAGTTACCTCATTAACAGTGCTTTATATGTTTATGGGAGTTGTACTTTAAGTGCCAGGTTTTTACTGTGGAATGCTAGAATTTAAAGCACAACCACCAAAAAGTCATGGCATCCTAAAACTCAACCAAACATAAAATGATCTTAATGAATTCAGTTTTTCTAAAGTATTGGTAATTATTACAGAGAGAAGGCAAAATAATCTGTTGGTGAAATCAAGACAATTAACAGCAACAAATTAATGATGAAGGAAGCAGTATATTTACACTACAAACTCCACCAGTATGTCTGTAATAATTTGGCTTGATAGAGAAATTTAAGGAAGACTCCAGACGCATAAAGCACGTCAGCTTGCGCCTGCCTTCACCTTTCTCAGTGTGCTGTACTACAGCTCACTAAGAAGCATTAGAAAGTCTTTGCTGGTGAAAGAGGAATGGGCTTGCAAAAGCTGCAGACAGCAAGTCTGCAGCTTTTGCAAGATTTTTATACCTCCAAAGAACATATGCAACGTGTATCAATTAAACAGTAAATAGTTTTATTTCATCCAATGCAGTCTTCCTTCCATAAACCACAAATTATATTATTGTAAATCTGGTTGTCATTTGACTTTAAAAATATGATAGATTTGCATATGGTGGAACATGTTGGTTCAGTCAAACCATTTTCTTCCAAGAATTCCATTTACTTTTGAATTTCCGACACTCGTTCATTTAATGGTTCAATTCATACAAATTTTATCTATGAAAAATATTCAGGAAAATGATTTCAGTGTACTGCAGAATACATACACAATAATTGTTATGGTTATATTTTGCAGTAGACTAATCACCGTTTGGTTCACAGATCAAGTGAGAAAAAGTAACCAATAGAAGGGAATAAAAGAAGCAGCAGCACAAAATATATATTTATTAAATATATAATACATAGATAAAAAAAAATCTGCTCCTTTTTTCCGTCCGTTGGTCACTTCTCACTTGATTTGTGCATAAAATTAACATGTGATGGCTGTCTCCTAGCTATCAATCATCTTTTTTGCCATGGGCGGAACTCTGAATCCTGAAGCAAAGAAACTTGCTAGTCCATCATGACCAGTGTATAGTCGCCATATGGGCAGTCCAAACCTAGGACAACCACCCCACATACCTATCCCAATAAGACACTGATTTTAGGGTATATGGGTCAAATTGTCCACAGGTTTTATTAAACAATCTTAATATAATAACAATCTTATAATAATAACTTAACATATAAAACATGGGTCACTGCCCCCATACTCTGCCCTCACATCCGTATCCTTCTGTTAATATAAAAGGCAATGACCCCAATATAGATAACACACACACACACACACACATATATATATATATATATATATATATATATATATATATATATATATATATAACATTTTCCAACCTTCTTCCAACATGAACAAACTTAAAGTGCCAAATATAAATTAACCACGGCAAGGGTATACCCGGATACCTCTACCTCACCAGGCTCTGAGCCACCGACAGGACTCAAAACCTACCAACCACCAATGACCACAATTTTCCATTTCCATCACGTTCCTCATGGGGAGCCTATTTCCTCTCCTTCAGCTCCCTATCCTGCCGCTGTGACAAAATGGGATAACCCCCCTGAACCAAAACCCCAGGGAGGGTTGGTGAAACAAACTCAGCCAGGTAGGATATTAAGTGACTCATTCTAAAATTGCTACCTATTTAAATAGCCAAACCCCCTCACCCACAAACTCCAATCCCTGCTTGCTTCCTCCTATGCCTGCCTCCTAACCCCTGTCAAGGCCCTTTTCCGCTAAGCTGCGTAGTGGCTACATGGGGCTACATGCTAGTTGTTTGCTTGGTTATACATATGGAGTTGGGGAGTTATGGAATTCAGCAGAACTTCCGATCGGCCCTAAATTTGGATGAAATGCATTTCAATCAAAACCAAATGCACAAGGTTTAAAATATATTATTTAACTTGCCATACGGTTCCATTTTTGCTCTGCTATCAGATATTTGAACTAGGTGCATCTATGTCACTGTTAACAGTTACATCCTTTTTTTTCTTTTTTTCTACCTTGAAAATTTAGTTTTAATAATGAATGTATTATGACAATTGATATAGTGTTTACTGTAGTATTATTTTTATATTTTTATTTAAAACAGGATCTGTTCATTCTTCACTTATTACAAGCCACTGAAGATGTTCCATAAATCTTTCAAAGTCATATTTTAAGTCAATCTTAACTTTCATTTTCGGAAAGCGGTTCACTTATATTTTCTATGAAAGCCAGTTTTATTCTTTTGTAGTCAGTCGGGAAAGTCAACATCTTTCACAACAAACAATTTTTCTTCATGTGTCAAGAGAACAGAGTAGTTGGGAAATGGGATATCACTGTAGCTAGACGATAAACTGATGGAGTCACTGTTACAGTCACATAGTACTCTGGGTTTAACTTTGATCCAGACAGTGAAAGCAATTAGCCTTAAAGGAATAGTAAACTCAGAGTTTGCTTTCTGAATGATTTTCACAAATATCTCAATCTTCTGATTTTTGCATCAGTTTTTCCCCAAATACAGAACTGCTATTTGTTTTTTTCAATATATGTTTATTGAACAAATGGTAGTACAGTACTTCAGCTATATATATATATATATATATATATATATATACTGCAATAAGAGAAAGGTAAAGTTATATTCTCAGTTTCTTACTTGTCAGAAGGTTATACTGTAACTATAACTTTAACATTAAAATAATAATCTTGGAATCAAAACAACACAAGTGTATTTGATAGGTTTTGAGCTCATTAAGTATTTTTCTTCAACTTCAAATCTCTTGAATTTTGCAAAAAAAAAATAAAAAAATAAATGCAGTATTCATGCAAAATAAATCTGTCCACTTAGTAACCTCTACCTTTTTTTTTTTTATAAAACATATTCCTGATTGGTTTACATTTTAGCATATGTACACAACTAATTTAATGAGAGAACAGAGTGAGCTGAGCTACTGTCCAGTCAAACTCTTGCCTTGGTAATACTCAGGGCCAGACTGGGACACAAATTTGGCTGCATTAAAAGGCAGATCACTCCAATATGAGGTGGGGGGGGGGGAAGAGGGAGAAAGTGTTGTGTCATGATTAAAGTGGGCATGACAGCTTAATGCCTCTCTGGGGCAGTCGATTTCATACATAGGGAAAAATGCCCTGTGTTTGTTCAGAAATTTGCAAGAAAATTTAAAGACAAGCATGTTCTGTGTTTGCTGATAACGTGGCTCTGGTGTATAAGGGCTGCGATGAGGCTATGTGTATTTAAAATAATTAATAATAAAATTTTAAAAAATACGTTTATTCCCCCCTCTCTAAGTCTTACATTGGCCCACGACTCCTGATCTCTGGTGGTCTAGTGAGAGATGTTGCAGGTCAGAAACCCCTGATGGTGCAGACAGAATCTTTTGGCTTGTGATAATGCTTGGATATTGTAGAGCAGAGATAGGCAACCCTCAGCACTCCAGATGTTATAGACCACAAAATATAGGAAGATGCCTACCCCTACAGCAGAGAGAGAGAGAGCGCGCAAGTTCTCTCTCCTCCCCCTTGACATCAGGGTGGCTTAGTCAGTGAGGGAGATCTTTGATCTCCCCACCAGCTTTGAAGTCTCCAGCCATGAATATCTCATTGGCTGAGCTGTGTACGTACAATGAAATTGAGAATATTAAGGAAGATGAGTGGCTAAGAGGGTCGGATCATGCAGCTTTTTTTTTTTTTTTTTTAGCAAAACTAAAGAGATTTTACACAGAGAAAAATAAAACATACATATGAGGGTAAAACATCAAATGCAAGTTGTTAGTTCCCCTAAGTACTCTTTTATTCATTTGATCTCTAATCTTTTTGTGCTCGTATCAGAATTAATGCTAGAGATTGAAGGTGGTTAACAGCACTTGTTCTAGCAATGAGCAGAACACCTGGCACCAAACCAACAACCATAAATAGTGATTTTAAAACTTGTACAAAATATGCATTCACAAATGTATGACTCTAGTTGCTGCAGGTAGTAATATATTTAATTCATATTACAAAATGATATGAGATCCGGCTACATCCATTCATATGTCAGCTTAGTTATGGCCCAAAGTGATTAAATGCTGCTTGCACCTATATAGTAGAAGGTCATTCATTCCTTTGCAAAATCAGTGATCATGTAGTTTGAAACAATGATTCCCTCATATGAAAAGTTGGGATATCAGGAAGTGGTTGGATCATCATAGCCAGTTCCTGGTTAGCTGAAGAAGTAGCAAATAAGGTCTCCAGGAAAACATGCGAGATAGACATTTAGACCTGAATATATTGTGCATGCAATTTTAATCCATGGCTGTTTACTGCTTAGAAAGGTTTGATAAATGTATATACTGAAAAATTGAAAATAACGGACTCGGTCATGCTTACGGTGTGGTCTATGTTTTTCAGTGGTATTCATGTTGAGTGGCTACTTGGCCGGAAAAATATATTGTCACTTGGTGGCCTTTGATTCTCTATTTGATTGATTCTCTATTTGATGCATTAAATAAATGGAAAATATGGAGGTGTTTGTTGCAGTATTAACTCCCACGTGTTATTTGACATCTGCCGTTACATATATGTAATCTATTAAATAAGCCTCTTGTGCTGTAGTTTTTTTCTTTTTTTCCAACACCGGATTACAAACAGTAAACTATGGTGTCAGACATGTAAACACCAGAAAACTTAAGCTATTGTAGCATTACCTTAAAGCTATTGTCTAAATGGCGTAGAGACTTCAAAAGAAAGTGGCATAGCTGCAAACAAACAAGAAGTTCAAAGTGCTGATAGCTGATGAATATCAAAGACGTTGAAGGACACATCCCAACGAGATATAGACTCATCTCCAAGAGGAGCTGTCAGGCTCTCTGGCATCTCAGCACTCTACTTGTGTTGTATCAGCTTCTGCCTATATGTGCTCAGTCTCGTGTATGCTACAGAGTGATCGGAATGCAGACTCAGCAGATGCCTTAACAACATGGCTACTTCACAAACATTTCAGCAGTATTCAGTGCACAACAGCAACTTTTAGGTATATCTATCTGTATCATTACGTGTTGAACTATGTCCGAGATCTATTTTATTTGTATAAGTGACTTATTGTGTGTGTTTCATGATATTTTAAAATAATAAACTATTTAATACGCTAAGCACAGATATGTTTATCATCAAATAAGAAAATGTTAAAATTGAACAGCATTTTATAGAAAAATAGTATCAGATCAAGTTTTCTGGAGACATTTATAAATCACTGGCCTTTTGCTTTTGTGGTTTTGCAGTTCTGATGTATCCAGAGATTCTCTATGACCTTATTTTGCCATAACACAAGGTCAACTATAAAGACATCTTTATAATGTTTTCTAATTATGTATATATATATATTATTTGCCCACAATAGTAGCATAATTCTTTTCAATAAATAGATAGAGAGATTAGATATTACAAAGCAATCCTAGAATAGCCACATTCTTCATATAAGGCACACAGCGGGTAATAACAGATAATTCAATGCACTCTGAAGTGGACAATCATATTGAAATTGACTGAAAACATGTAGACGAGAGGGTTTCCAGCCAATCACACCATATTAAGCTCTATTGAATTACTGCTGGTAATAGCAGTTGCTTAACCTTTTTTTTTAATTACCCTCAAAGCATGCTTTCTCTTGTTTTGTCAATACATGATATGTTAACTCCCTTTTACTAATGTGGGGTTAATCTTTCTTATTGGTTTACCTTCCTGATCTAGATAACAGTAATTATTTTGTTCTAGAATCTAATGCAACTTTGCCTCACTGTAAAATTATTTAGTTTGAAGCTATTTTTTTTACATAGTTAACTCAGATCAAGTATGGACTAAAATGTCAAGTCTTAATATACAGAGTGCCCAACTATATGGGGCTCTGAAAATAACAGCACCAACTTGATTAAAGGGTTACTCCAAGCACCATGACCACCTTAATGAGTTGGGGTGTTATCAACCAGCCTGAAAATAGAGTTCTAGGCTGCCTAATGTCAATTCTGTCAAACTTTACTGCACAGAGGTCAGTTGACGATCTCAGCCAATGAATGACAACAGTCGCGGATTCTGGCTTCCGTGGCTCTGCCAAAATTGGAAGTGCGTCACTGAACAGCCAAGGAGCATCCTAGCCTAGCAGAGACCCAGGTCAGGGGGAAAACTATTGCTAAACAGTTTGCCCAAATACTGAGAAACTTTACCAGTGTACTCCTGGCATTATAAGCACTACCACTGTCTGTATTGCTTATGATTGGAATAATAGATTGAATACTGAAATCATTAGGCACCTTGATTGCAGTAAGACCTATGAAGTTCTCCTGACACTAATTGCAAATAAAATGTTGGATCAAAATATGTCGTACAAATACAAGTATATACTACAAAGGTATATGTATGGATATATGTAAAACCCACAGTTCAAAAAGATCATAGGACTTGCAGCTCAAAAACAGCTGGGAGGATCACTTTGATTCTAAAGTGTAAATAGACCAAATGCTGCAGGTTCAATCAATATTATTAAATATATTAAACATATTTTTTTCTATTTCTTACAAATAGTGTATGATTAAACCAATATTCTTGTCAATTTATTTTAAGACAACTTATAAGAAAAAAAAATAAGATATCCTCATATACAAAAAACTATCTCCAGAAAAAAAGTGCATAAACATCATACCTCAAGCTTGCTTGAATTAGAAAATAGCAATTTAAAAACACAGAAATGGAAACTTGACCAAAGGAGATCGGATCTTTATGTGCATCCACAGCATTGGACAAGAAGGGGCAAGTGACCCATCCTGAGATTTACAATTCCTTTTATTTAAATGGTCTCTAAGAAGGAAAGTGCCTACACAAAAATGGCTTTTCTTCCCCTCTGGAAAAAAAATCTACATATGCCCTTGATCTGCATACCATAGCTAGTGCTAAAAGGTGTATTAACTAGCAACACTTAAAGCAGCACTCACTTCTTCGCACAATGAGTATTTCAGAAAGCTAAAATCTTTATGAAATACCCATATTGGCTGTATTGGAATTTTATAGAAATGTACTGTAATTCCAACCTAGTCAAAATAGGGACCAGTTTGTCTCTGTATTTTTCCTATGCCTGACAATTCTAGACAATGCATGGAGCTACCACCGTCTAGAAGTGGCAAACAACCAGCCGTCACCAGTGGCACCCGTGATAGACAGGTTCAGGTAACTTCCCTTTGCCTGCCTTTCCCAGCACCGGATCGAGTGGTGATGACAACATCGGAGGTCTTTGCAAAGAGTCAGTGACTGCTTTAGGACTCCCTCTGCGTATTTTATCTTTAAAAGCTCCACTTTATAAATATATTTCCTCCCTTGCTCTGGTTTTCATATATTTATTTCTGAATTTCAAGTTTTGTTCAGATATAGTGTGTTCTCTGCACGGATCAACCAATTCAAAATGGGAGGCATTTAGAAGATCCCCCTGTCATGTAGTAGAAAAACTGTAGCATATATTCTATTATTCATACTAAATATGTCAGGATTCACATTTAGGTAGCACAGGAAGCATGAAAGCAAAAGCCCATCCTGAAATGCATACGTAATTAAAAGAACTGCTAATTCCCCTGGGGTGGGTGGGTGTGACTGATTTATATGTTTATAGTAATCCACTCTGGAGGGAGTATATTATGAGAAAATGCATTTCTCAAATATCTTGGATGGCAAGGTTTGACATTACAGTTTATATAAACATAAAAGGAAACCACCTCAATTAACTGGTCTGGGTGCCATGCCCCTGTCTGAATAAATCTTTAGTATAAAACATGTTTACGTTGCTAGGTTTAACCCCTTCCTGAAATTAGGGCGTGCTATGCTATCCTATGAAAGGATGGCTTTAATGCCGTTATGGTGGTATCGCTGACCCTAACAATCAGGCCCTTCCTCCAGCACAAATACTTAACTAACTCAACAGATTTGATTTGGGGCAATCTCACAACCCAATCAGTCCCACTGCAGCCAATCCCACCAATGTGGGTCATGATCGTGATGACCACGCGATCACATTACTCTGTTAGGTGTGATTTACAGATTAGCTGCAGGGGGACTGCCTTGGTTGTTGGGAAGATCCACCAATATATAAATAATACAAAGATTATTATTATATATACATAATACTTATACGCTTGGAATTAAATGTTATATATAAAATGAAGTAAACACAACCTCAGATGAACAACACCATATGACATATTTCACCATGTCAGTATTTATTTAACAAAAATAAAGCCAAAATGGAGAAGCCAAATGTTAAAAACTAAGTACACCCTACTGCTAATGTGCTGCTAATCAAATGCCTGTTGATTGATAACATTTCTTAATTTCTCACAATTTCTTTTATATTTTATTCATATTAAATTTGTTTCATATATATATATATTTGAAGTGGAATAAAAGCATTATTTCTCCTGAACAAAATGATATATAATAAATGTGGGTGCACTTAATATGAAAGAGATAAATTATGCTTGAACAGACATGTAGCTCAAATTGTCGTTTTAGATTTGGCATTTTCGACGATTGCCTCCATCCTTAATGGTACACTATAATGTCAGGAACACTGCAGTTTTGAAAGAGCTGTTTAGGTTGCCGGCTCCCTCTCGTCACTTTAAAAATGTGTTGACTCACCTTATTTCCAGTGCCCGGTCTTGTCGTGACTGGCTGTTCGTCTTTGGCTGAGATCATCAAATTTGATGACCTCTGCCAATCCAATACTTACCATAGGAAAGCATTAAGAGGGTATTGCGCATACATGGCAAAACTCTGCACTGCGCCAACCAGCAGCACCACATAGAGATGCATTAAGTCAATCCATCTCTATGGGGAATGTTCACCATTTCCATGCAAAGTGTGAAGATGGTGAATGTTAGCGCTGCACTCTCTGTAGCACTGACCCAGGAAGCTCCTCTACTGGCCTTCTGAGTGACTTCCACTAGAGGTGTTACTAGGCAGTAATGTAAACACTGCCTTTTCTCTGTATATATTGAAAAGCCTGCAGGAGCATGCTATACACAGCAGAACAACTACACTACTTACATTAAAAAACTTTTATTCCTTCAGAAGTGGGTGACACTTAAACTGCTAACAGGGCACTATATGGTCAGGAATACACATTTATATTCCTAACGCTATAGTGTTCTTTTAATCTCCCCCTACACACAGAAAAAAATCTAAACATAAAATATAATAAAATAATATCTAAACATAAATAAAAATCTTAGGTGATATACTTCTGGAAAGTTTTTCCAATATTGATTTACAATTTAAAGTTGTCTTTCGCACCAGATCATCCCATAAACTAAACTTTAGAAGTAGAACCTATGGGACCCTGCTGTGTTTGTTTAATTATTTTTTTTTCTGAGCGCAGGGAGGATAAAGCAAATATCTGTCTGTGGGCCTCTGGTAGGAAATTTAGTTTATTTATAAGTGCATTTGACATTTAAATCTCCTTTAACCTTATGAAAAGCTGTGATATATGATGACTGTAGCCAATTAACATGGGAGTGTGTCTTAGCTGAAGCAATATTTTTTATGACAAGGGACTCCTTGTCATATTCGAAATGCTACCCTAGTGGGAGAAAATGATATGCCACGCTGATTCTCTCTCTCACACTAAAATACCAGACTGATCCCTATCTGACAGTGTATTACAACCAGGGTTTTGTCTTACCTGCTGTAGCTGACAACATGTATTTACAAATGGGAAAAGAACAGAAATTCCAAAGGCTGCATGAGACAAACTGGTTTCTAACTATTTTAATTAAAAAACTAATAAAAGGTTTTGAAATGTAGACAGACAATGACTGACTGGATTAAGGTTGTTTTATTTTTTCCTGGTTGTTTTGGTTAGAAATAATGGAACATAGTCACGGTAGTCAAGTGTTAGAATATGAAAACATGGAATGATGAAAACAAGTAGCAATAGTGTTTGTGTTCTTTTCTGGGACTTCTAATTTGTAGAATGCATGAAATAAGATTTTGTAGTTTTGGTAATGGAATACTTATCTACACAGTCTCTGACCAAATCCATTTCGCTCCTCATAAGCATTTTTGTTGAGCAGTGAAGCAGTGAAACATTTAGTTAAGGATGCTTTAAGAATCTCAATCTGGTCTCTAAAGAAATAATGTGAATGCAGAATGCACTGCTAATTATGCATTTAAAGCTTTATCTTTGTTAAATGCGTAGGGCATATTTTGAGATAGAATCTTGAAATTATGTTTTTTTTTTTCCAATGACTTATTTTTGCAATGGTTCTAGGGATACTATATGAATTAAAACAACTTTAGATTAACGAAGCAGTTTTATTAAATGGTACACGTTGCTGCAGTCTCACTGCTCAATTATCTGCCATTTAGGAGTTAAATCACATTTGTTACAGTCCATGCAGCCCTAGCCACACCTCTCCTAGATGTAAACACCATATCTGAACACTACTTCAGACAACAGGGCGCCACAGCCACTATAAATATAAATTACTGAAAATAGGAGATTCCCATAATGATCGGTGGAAATACAGAGTCCACTTTATTGCATATAAAAAGGACACAATCATATATAGTAGTGCAACAAGAACAATGAATAATAAATAATATAATATAAAAACAATAAGTGCACCCTCGAAATGAAGATGCAGCCTAGGGGTAGCAGCTATACACATACAGGTGACTCAACTAAAAATAAAAATGTAAAGTGCAACGGTGCAGGGTACTAGTAATACACACCAAAAACAGCACAATGAATACAATATAAGATAGAGCACATGTAGAGAAAGACTGAAAATGCAGGGCTCTAGTAGATGCTCTACGCGTTTCGTCGATGTCGACTTCCTCAGGAGATTGCTAAATTCTTGCTGGTCCTCTTATTCTTTTAAATCCGCCGGTCCGGCCATCTTTCATTGATCGCGCATGCGCAGACCATGCCGTGCGCACCGTCATACGTAATGACGTGTGACTGGTCGGCGTGCGCATGCGCCACCAAGCTGGAGTGCAAAGAAACTTTGTGTAATATACACAGCCGCATAACGAGCAAGGTTCCACTGGGAACGCTCGATATTAATGTGGTCAGCATTTACAGACCTGCCTAATGTACAGTCTATATTTTCATACATATCCAGCATCCTAAATCAAATGTAAATTGGACCAGAAGAAAAAATGGGCTAATAGAGCCAAAAAAAAAATTATATTCCATATGTGCTAATAGAGAAAAAAAATAAATATATTCCATATAGACTATAGGCAGGTCAGAGAAACATATAGACCGACACACACACACACACACACACTCTCTCTATCTCTCTCGTGGTTTAGTAGGCAAAATACTTAAGGCAAAAGTGGTCTTGTCCATAAATCAACTTGCTTTAGCCAGTTTCAACTATTCCGATTAGGGCTGTATTATAAAAAAAAATCCCAAGAGCATGGGTATAGCTAAAGATTTTGGTAAAAAGATTGGCTGCTGGAGAAACGGAGAAGTAACAGGAGAAAATATTTGCAATGGTAGAATCTACCACCTCCGCTGGAGTAGTATGTTACTATTCCATACATGTACAGCTCTTTTAGAGAAAAAGAAAGAAAAAAATTGTGTTATGGTTGAAGTTATTATTTTAGCTACACTCCTACTACAGAAACCTTCCCCCTCCTACGTTGCTTCTTTATATTTAGAAACGTATGTACATTCAAACAGGTCATCTTTACCTTTTCTCTTCTCCAAGATATACATATCACTGTACAGATTATATTTTACTTTAGTAGCTGTTTTATTACATAGAGTATGAGTCTGAAACAAACTTGCATTATCGCTATTGCTTCAGCCTTTATATCAACCATCCCAACCCTGGCTTGTCAGCTGTTCATTAAATCTTGATTTTCTGTCAGGAGGAATTAATAATCTTGCTTTTTGACTGAATTTAAATGCAGTGGAGGGATTGACTTGAACTCTTTGAATACCTTATTCAATGTAAATAGTTACTCTTTCTTTTCCCACTTTCTATTAAGCTACACAAAGCACCGATGGGGATTATTCCACCTTATAAAATATCCTTTCCTTTTATATTTGTTTCTGTTTAACTAGGTTAAAATGGACAAATACAGTTGTTTTTCTGCAATAAAAATCTATTTTCATCTACTTAGACAGCTTTTTTTTGTGGGAGAAACAAGAACTCTTTCTCAAAGAGCACAAGAACTAATAAAGAAGATCAATTTGCAGCATCGTATAATATATTCTTCTGCAAATCAAAGTGCATTTAGCTGAATAACAGACTCATTGATTAGTCTTAGATTGGGAGATCTTTATGCAATAAAGCGAACCCACACAGTTTTCCGCTACATTCTTATTTACTTAGCAACCGTCGATTACTTGGCCATCAGCCAAACCTCTGAGGACATTACATTCTATTGCCTTATAATATTTCCTTAAACAACTCTGTTTTATTATTTTCATTCTGTTTCAATCCATACATAGCAAGTGTCTGGTATGGAAAATCAATTGAAGCCACGGAGGATTTTGTTTAAAGGAAAAGAAATATGGTTGCTGCTGTGTTTTCGTGAACTATGTGAATCGATACAATATGTCACTGTTTTAAAATTAGCGGTTTAGGAACAGCAGACAAAAGTTGGCCTTGTGTGTGAATTAGACTAGAATCTACAGTCCCGATTATTAAAAACAAAACACTCAGAATATTTGTTTCCTTGAAACTCGTTTTGTTCAATTCACAATTATTTATCAGCTCCAGAGTTTCTAATTCTGTCGTAATTCTATTGCATTCACATTATATTATGGTAGTGGTTTAAAATAAGGCATTATAGTATTTGATGGTAATTGTTAAATGGTTACTATGGATATTTGGTAAGAAAAATGTAAAAGCATTGATAGAGCTACCTAATCTATGTTTACTGTCACCCTATATTACACTTAAAAACTTAATTTAAAACCAAATATAGCAACCTAAAAACTCCTTACCTTGCGTTTGTAATACTGTTTTGAGTGTTCGTATATATCTAATAAGCCATAAGGCCAGTAGGTTTGTGTTTTGGTGACATATCTATTAAATAAGTCTTGTTGCACAAGAACATGACACTGTCAGGAGATCAGAGAAAAAAAAAGCATGTTTATTCAAGAAATCTGTTGGCAACTGGGTTAGTAATCTAGCTCATTCTTAATAAAAGCCATGACTCAAACAAGGCACCTTGCACGGAGTACAGAGAACTGGCATGTCCTGTTACTTGAGATGAGTACGGATTTTGATGTATTTTCTGGTGCGAGGACCTGTTTTAAGTGTTACTCGAACACGTCAAGGTATAGTAAAGCACTCATCCTTAGAATATCATTGGTGACTAGACTTGGAGATTAGGTTTGGTCCAAATTAAAGTTTTGTCCAATTCAGTGCCCTTCCGAATTTTCAAATTTCGAACCAAAATGTATTCAAATTATAAATAAACTGAATAGCGTGATAGCCTGGCTATTCCAGATAATTTACATATGTTTTGAAATGTATTTTTGTTTGTTCACTAACAACAAAGTTGAATAGAAAATGTTCCTAAAATTTAGTTAATTATTTATTTTTCCTTTATTCCACTGGATTATCTTAAGATGGCAATTTATTGCACACTATTCATTTTTAGTAGGTTTTATTTCGTATTCTTCACTAAAAGGAGTCTTATCAGGGCACAAACAGCCAAGCCAATATTAAATATCATGTGGCCTTCAAATCTTTCTGCTGCCCTGTTTTGAACACCACACATTAGGTCTTTAAACACAGCATTATACCCTATCGTAATATAACCTCTATTAAGAAGGAAGGTATTCATACCGGGATCTAATTTATTCTATCTCATCATTTTCCTTACAAACACTTCTAATTAATCCGTAAGAGGCCTGACTGTCCATAATAAACTATTGATTCTTGAACCCTGTCAGTGATAGGACAGGTTATAAGAATATATAATGGTATTTTCTTCTTAAAACATTTTTTTCACATCACCATGACAGCAATAATATATATGAAATACATTTTTGAAATGTGTATGTATTACTTATTTTAGTCCAATCAGACAATGGAAAGCACTATAAATCCGATGCATGGTGTGAATTCACTGGTTGTACATCAAAGAGTGTGAGGGTCATTACACAAATCAAATCACAGTGGGCACCAGGAGTTTCAAACCATATCACTGATATATTATATTAAACTATCTCCTAGTATCACATGGTAAAGAAAAATGCATGTATACACTGTATAGTCTTTTTTATTATTAGGTCCTTTGATTGCTGAAGCTCACATTATGTCTCTTTGCAGAGATGGGAATCTGGGTTCAAGAACAAAGTAGAACACTCATAATGGAGTTTAGAACCAATTGCTCACATTTTTAGAGTGGATTTAAGAAGTGAAACACAAATTACCCTGGTGTTTCTTCTAATCATATAAGTTGATCTGCCCTAAACAACAGAAAAAGATTCAGAGTGCGTAAATTAAATCTCAAATTATGTCCCATATAACCTTAAAGGGACACTATAGTCACAAGAACATCTACAGCTTAATGTAGTTCTTCTGGGGAGTATAATAGTTCCCTTCAGGCTTTTTTCATGTAAACACTGCTTTTTCAGAAATACCTCCAATTGGTCACTCCTTGGATGGCCACTGAAGGTGCTTCCTGGGTCAGTGCTGCCGAAAAAGCAGCACTGCCGTTTAGCGTCCCCACGCTCTGCGTTGAGACGCTGAATTTTTCTCATAGAGTTGCATTGATTCAGTGCATCTCTATGAGGAGGTCCTGATTGGCCAAAAGGTCATTCGGCCCCGCCACCGTGCCAATTTTGTCAATCCAATGCTTTCCCATTTTTTTCATAGAGATGCATTGATTCAATGCATCTCTATAAGAAGGTCCAGATTGGCCAAAAGGTCCAATTGTGCCAATTTTGTCAATCCAGTGCTTTCCCTATGGGAAAGCATTGGATTGGCTAAAATCAGATATTTTGTTGATCTCACAAAGGGGACGAAGTCAGCACCGGCGGACCCGCGCGGCGCTGGAAATAAGGTGAGTTTCAAACTTTTATTGGGAGGCTAAGGGGGGGCAAGCCACCTAAATAGTGGGTTAAACACTATAGGGTCAGGAATACATGTTTGTCCATCCAATGCTTTCCCATTTTTTTCATAGAGATGCACTGATTCAATGCATCTCTATGAGGAGGTCCTGATTGGCCAAAAGGTCATTCGGCCCCGCCACCATGCCAATTTTGTCAATCCAATGCTTTCCCTATGGGAAAGCATTGGATTGGCTAAAATCAGATATTTTGTTGATGTCACAAAGGGGACGAAGTCAGCACTGGCGGACCCAGTGCGGCGCTGGAAATAAGGTGAGTTTCAAACTTTTATTGGGAGGCTAAGGGGGGGGGGGGGGCAAGCCATCTAAATAGTTGGTTACTTGTTTGTGTTCCTGAACCTATAGTGTTCCTTTAAACCTATTTCTATTCTTTAGGGTAGATCAACTTATAACATTAGAAGACACACTCAGGAGTTCTGAGATATAAGATTATATCCAAGCAATGCCTAATTACTATGCATCACCTCTCCTCCTCATATATACCACAGGCATGGCAGTCTGGGCCCTCAGCCACCACATCTTACCTCTCTACCTTTTGTATGCCTGTCTGTTTGTGTTAGTATATGGCAAAATAACCATTTTATGAATGTGATTGGTTAACTAAGAGTGGTTTTGAAATCCATTGCAGAACATAAATCGTAATGAAGATGCACACAATAATACACAATGAGACTGTACAATGTGCAAAGTTTTTATTTAAAAGGTTTTTGAGGCATTACACACAACCATTCACCAATAAAACCATAACCAATATGAATAAATAAACCTTACATAACTTCAAGCTGAAATGAATAATCCACCCTGAGAGTCAGACTGTTATCATTGTACCTCCATCTATTCCAAAGATTGGAGATGACCTTACCTTTTGACTTTCAGTCTATGAAAGATAATTAGCACGGTGGGTGGGATCCTTGTCTCAGTAAGCTTAGAGAACAAGTTTAGCTAGCAAAAATGATGCCCTATAAAAGTTTGTAACATTCTATTGTTAAAGCTAATTAATCATATATGATTTTTGCTTTACTGGTGCAGCTAAAATGGTAAAAACTACCATATACAAGCCTGTGCTTAGTCTACCTGTCCTACGTTGGCCTAAACTTGACCTCTCGACCCCCAGCCACGGACAGCTACAGCACTGTCAATAGTACAAGTTCTTTACAATTTGGAGTGTGTTTAAGATATATATGGTAAATAGTGTGGATAATTAGGTTAAACTTTTCTTAAGTACTTGCTCTTCTCTTTTCCCATTATAGTTTAAATCATTTATGTGAGCGTTTAAATGAAAACAGAAAGTCCATGTTACGGCTTTCATTAACCAACAGACATGCACCCATTAATTCCTTTTACTTTAGACTTACTGATACCTTAAAACTTTGATCATCTAATCATTGTTGATCGTAGCAATAGCAGAGAGGCCCAATGGGATACTGGGAAATATCCCAGAGGGCCGTGTCACCTGGGCTCGGGCAGACAGCCCTAATAGCTTGTGCATGCATGTTCATATGCTTACTATATAATTTATTTTTGTTACCCAGAAAGGACCAATATAAAGAAACATACCTATAATTAATTGTATTTATTTGTAAATATATATATATATATATATATATATATATATATATATATGTCTGGCGTACATTTTTTATAGTGCTGATTGGTATTTTCAATCCAGCCATGGATCTTGGTGAATTAGTAATAACAGTACATTCTGATCTCCAAAATTTTGAATAGCCACATTCAACCCCTTAAGGACACATGACATGTGTGACATGTCATGATTCCCTTTTATTCCAGAAGTTTGGTCCTTAAAGGGTTAAACTATCTTTTAGCCCAAATACAATATTGCCCTTTTAATTTGAAGGCATGCATGATCAACAAATAAAATGCATGGCTGTGTTAAGATTGCTTTTCTATATGCCTGCGTGGTGAAAATATGGGAGGAAGTTTAGCATAATATTAGAAATGTATTGATTTAAAGTCAATTCTAATATAGAAAATAAAATATTCACAATAGCTTTTTATTGTTTTGAGTATGCATTGTGAATCCCATGTTTTATTGAAATGTCACACTCATGCCAATAAGTCACTTTTTCATTTTGTTTTTTCAATAATCTAGTTTTCTGATTGAAATGTTGTGCATGGCAAGGTCAATGTTTATTGCCTTTTTCACTCTTTGGGGAGAATTCCTGTATTTTTATTGGTAAAATGTGCAGGGACAAGTTATATATGTTACAAGTTATTAGACAACTGCTTCTGAAAATAAATGTGTTGCCCTGTTTAGCTTTAGATATAAGATCCTACAAAGACATTTACCATTTTCTGTTTTCATGTTACAAAATTCTACTTTTTATATGTTTTAAATGTTTTTTGCATATTTTCCAGTAGATTGTAACCAACCTTTTACTAAGGATCAATGTAATGTTATTAGGATTTTCTGAGCAAAGATTAGAATATCACTAGCAATTTGTCAGATTTGCTTAAAGGGACACTCCACTGCCCAAATAATAAAAAGACAAAAATAATTACTGTTTAGTAGACAGACACAATGAAAACTTGCATGTATTTAATTAGTACTATTTTTTCATTGATTGTATATCTGAATACATTTTGCAAGAGCTGCAGATATCTTATCTACAGCCTTTGTAGGTCCTCCCCTTCTTCCCCAGCCCAGACATTCTGTGGCTGTCCAATCATATACTTCCCAAAGCCTTTGAGAAGTCTTTGCAGGGCAGGTAGGTGTTCTGGGCAATTGCCTGCCCCTTGATGTTAGCTCCATTGATCTACAATATGAAGATGT
Source organism: Pelobates cultripes (assembly GCA_933207985.1). NCBI lineage: Eukaryota > Metazoa > Chordata > Amphibia > Anura > Pelobatidae > Pelobates > Pelobates cultripes. Next base: position 34,766,649 of record OW240920.1, on the reverse strand, counting down.
AACTGAAATGGTTGTAAGACTTGGGGGCTAAAATAAAATTAGTAATACAAAGTATGCCAATGGACATTTATTCTACCACTTAGTGGACTCCGCAACGTTTCGGCACACACTGTGTCTTTATCAATCCTGAAATCTCTAGTAATTGCATCAATTAGTGCAAGATCTGCCCCTACAAAGAGACAATTAATTCAATACAAAATGTAACTCTTCACAAGATACCACATCCAATTAAAAAAAATAGAAACATAGAAAAGTACAATAACAATATTAATTTATAAAAGTGCAATTTCTTTTGGAATCTGCATCTTTTGTAAAAAGAAAAGAACAGAGGACACAAGATCTGCCCCTACAAAGAGACAATTAATTCAATACAAAATGTAACTCTTCACAAGATACCACATCCAATTAAAAAAAATAGAAACATAGAAAAGTACAATAACAATATTAATTTATAAAAGTGCAATTTCTTTTGGAATCTGCATCTTTTGTAAAAAGAAAAGAACAGAGGACACACCCACTCTGTTCACACATACAGCATCTCTGCAAGCTAAAGTATTTAGGTGTTTGAAGTGTTCCTTTAAATTAGTGTTCCCCTTGACTTTAAAGGACTAGAGTAGTTTAGTAACCAGGAAGCAGTCCTTGCAAACTTTCTGTTGGCTTTAGATTAGTTTGCAGTGCCAGACTCCAACCCTTTTACACTGACTTCAGTGAGAGAAACTGTGCAATCTGCTCACAATCCCCAAGCCATTTTTGTGAGTACATGTTTGATGGAGTCTGCTGCAATGCTCAATGTACCACACTTTGAACATACACAGTCATGTCATACAAGTGCTTGGATGGCTTACTTGGGACGTGATACTACCCCTTATGTCATTGGTGAATAGTGGGGGATGGCAGAGCTTAGCTCAGTAGAGGTAGCAAATACTAGATGGATTTACTGCCTACATTAAGCTGTTCCAGGACACTCGTGGCATTATAACTATTACAGCACAATGTTGTGGTTATAATGCTTTGAGTGTCCCTTTAACCCCTTAAGGACCAAACTTCTGAAATAAAAGGGAATCATGACATGTCACACATGTCATGTGTCCTTAACGGGTTACTACAGGGTGCATTAATAAATCTGCTTCCAAAATTGACCATGGAGCAATGAAATCACAAGGAAATGCTGAATACACAGAGAAATCTGTAATTTTCTGCTGTAGTCTAGTTGCACTCCTTGCACACATGACCATTCTGTCTAATGTTTATTTTGGGCAACGAGCAGTGTACACTGGTGAATCAGCTTCTAACCTTGCATGCTGCACTGGGAACATGTCTGCAAGGAGAAACCCATATGTTCCCCCTCCCTCTCTTGCTTGTGTGCTCTCTCCCCACCTCTTAATGTCGGCCTACATTCTGATTGGTGTTAATTTCTCTCCTCCCTCTGTCTGCCCTCCAGTCCACCACACATTCCATTTCTCCCTCCCATGATCCTCTCTGAACCTAGATATCGGTCCAATCAAATGCTGCTGAATAAAAAGCATTTGATTGGTCTATGGAGAGGGAAGGAGTGACGTCACATGGGGCATGGAGGGCAGCAAGGGGGTTCCAGGTAAGTCAAGGCTTATTTACTATTGTTATTGGCAAATGCAAATATTACAAGTTTTAGAATGAAATGTATTTCTTAAACTGTGTACTTTGTCTTTAAGAGATATTGAAAACTGACAAGGGGTTAGAAATGGAACATATTGTTTTTCATAGATGTTTCTTTAAGCAATAACCTCAGTGCATAATATGTTTGCGCCATTTTGTCCCAGATGAATTACAATAACAATAATGTATAAACAAGTTTCAAGACTATGCTATGACTCTTTCAGTACATAATATACTGTGGTAACCTTAGTAGATAATGTTCAGACTTTAAGATGCCATCTTGACCTAAGTCAGGAAAATTTCCATGACGTATACACCCTTTAGTTATGGACTTGTATTTAAGTTAAGGGAGGTCTGAAAATGTATAAAGTAAAAAAGTTACTTTTTCATATATGAACTACAGTGACCCTAAAATGACGACACCTAAGGTATAAATAGGTGTACTTTTAAATGTTAAGACACAGAGGAGAGACTTGGAGACAGATGCTGCTCCATCTTAAAATGACAGAGAGGCTGACATTATGACATGTTCAGAAGGGTATGTTAATCTATTAATGATATTTGCAAGCATTTAGTTTAATCTTATAAACTCTGCTATAATGGATTTTATATGTCTATATTTATATTTTTATATAAAAAAAATTCTAAAAAGACAAAACTTTATTGCATTCTCAATTATTTATATATGTTAAATAGAGGATCTCTTACACTAACTAGATAACATTATGGCTACGATATCTGTATGGTTAGCCCTACTAAGTTCTATACTTTAAGACATTATAGTGGTAAATAAGGGAACCAGCCGCGGTTACACTATTGACATAACAAGTGGTGGGGACAAAGTTAATAATACCTAACAGGGCATCCTAAATGTAAACCAGTTTGGCTAAAAATGGTTGTAGTAAGCCCTTAAGGTTAAAATAAACAACAGAATTACCATCCCTGTATTTTTAGCAACATTACAAAGCTGCAAATATTGCCCAAGGCATAGCTGTTCAAAAGTATACAATATGTAACATCAGCTACAAATTTCTATAACCATTGGAGAGTTGTGTTCAAGTTACATGATCACACAAAATTAAAAAAAAAAAAAAATATATATATATATATATATATACACTATTTAATAATAGACACTGTTTAATCATTGTGTTTTTAGCCTTCTGAGAGACCCTTAAACAATACTTGTCTGTGATCCCTATAAGAAATAATAATAAAAAAAAAAAATCTGAATAAATTATATTTATATTTGTCTGGGACGGATGCATATGGTACTATTAAAACCAGACTGGTACAGTACGAGGGAAGTTGTTGAATTATTTGCATTGATAACTTGAATATTATGATTTGTACTCTTGGATTGCTTATGCTTCACCTCTGTGACAACAAGCTGTTATGGTCTCAATTATCTGTTAATCCAACATTAACATAGAAATTTGAGTGGGGAGTGTGTATCATCAAATTGAAAACTACCGGTGAATTCATCCAACATCAGGGTGACCTTTTTAATGGAGTAAACAAGACGACTGTGCAGTATGCGTAAAGTAAAAAAAAAAAAAAAAAAACATTTGGCAAAGAATATTCCAATTCTGAAACAGAGGAGAGGAATAAAAGGTGTGCAGGTCTGTGGGAAAATGTGTGTAAACTATTCTGTAGAAGAAAGATCATTAAAGTTAGTGTTTTGATGAGATGCAGCTATAAATAACAGAACTGTCAGAGAGCGTATCTAGGGAAATTAAAACAAAATGGATGAACCCAAATACATGAAAGATATCAAGATATCAAACTGAAAGGAAAAGAGAAAAAAAAGTATTTTCTCAGGTACATATAAGTAAGACATACACTGATTTATACTTTACTTTGGATTTTTCTGCCATACTACCTCCTAATGATTTCAGTCTTAAAATTAGGCCACTATGTTTACAGCAGTCCCTTTTGAAACTGATTCTGACTGGGGATAAAAGCCAGTTGGCCCAGCTAATTTTCCTACTTCCGGTTTAAAAATCACATTTTGTATTCTTATATTAATTTTGTTTCTTGCTCGGAACAGCATTGCGTCCAACCCTAACCTCCTCATTCCTTTTTACAGTCTCTGCTCCCTCAGTTGCAAGCCTTTTTAATTTTTCTTTATTACAATAGTAATTATTTTTGTGAGAAGAACATTTTCCTTTGAATCTTCAAACTTCCAACTTCAGATATGGTTTATCTTGATCTATCTCTAACTTTGGGAAGCCACCCTCCCTTAGCACTTTCCCGAGTCATTCTATGTCTAACAGTTCCATAACCACTTACATTGTACAGTCCTGTGAGGAGAGTAATCTGCTAGTAATGGATTGTTGCATTGTCTGTTTTAGCTTTTCTAAACTTATTGCAGATCTAAAACAGTGACACATGTAAATATATAATGATGTTTCAGAATGTTAATTAGTTTCAAGTGCTTAGGTAGAGCTCATTACCAGGGACAAAGACTATTGCCTGTCCTCATTTATCTCTCATGTTCTCCAGTAAGAAGATAGAACATTTGGATATTGCAGTTATACCTAGAAGAGTGGTACATTTACATAGTAAAACTTTAAAGACTGAATTGAAAACAAATTTAATTTTACTGAAGACAAAATAAATGAATAATTAAGATTATGATAAAGCTCCACAAACGATGGAAATTGTAAGCATTTTTCAAATATCCTCACTGTAAATCATACTAATGAGCTTTGCCTTTTTGTTTCCTAGAAATTGAAGTTTCTATTTGTGTTATTTTACTTGCATTCAAATATTTTACTTAAAGGGACACTAAAATAATCAATATTTATATAGCTCACTCCTGTAAGATGCAACAGCACCTCCACTCAAACTGGTGTGACAGACAAAAAGACGACTCCTGTACCTAAAGCCACTCAGCCTGGTTTACTTCTGCATTATCTGTTTAACCTTGATTGTAATGAAAGAGCGTGAGCACTGGATGCAAGCTAGCTTAGTGTTTAAAGGGACATGATAGCTTGCTGTTTAAAGGGACACAGCTCATTGAAATGGTCTTAGTGCACCGTCCCTGTCCCCTTAACCCTGCAATTGTAACTATTGCAGTTATTGATAAACTGCAATAATTGCCTTGCATGGTTAACTCTACCTCTAGTGACTGTCTACCAGACAGCGCACACAGTGCATACGCATTAGGTCTTCCTCCGCCGAGTGGAGGTGGAACTTGGCACTGGAATTAAGTAAGTGACGGAAGAGTTTTTAACCCTGGGGGCAACGCCTTAAACCTCTTTACACCAAATCCTCTATAAAGAGGATAAACTAACGTGAGTTTGTCCCAATTCTTAGCAAATGCAAAATGTCTAAAGAATAAAAACAGTGAGGCCTAAATGTGTTTAGATAATAAGATAGATAGTATTCAAATCGATAATAATTATCCACTATCATTTGTTTTAGAAATGTATGCCATCAATTTTCTGTATTCTTGTACTCAACTTTATTGGCTCATTAGAGGTACAGGTGGCTTGTAATAAGGCCTAAGACACAGCAATAAACTGAAGGAAGTGTGCTCTAATGAAATTGCCGTAATCTACGATATACCGAAGCTAGACTTTTTTTTCCTGCTTCCACTAATGAGAATCAAGTTCAAATGGATATAACAAGGATTTATTGCTGAAGATATGTCATTAAGTGTAACTGCAAACATTGTCACGAAGAGATATGAAACTAAAAATATTAAATTATATTGTACACATTATAACAGTAAGTGATAGTTTTCAATAAATTAATGTCTGTCATTGATAGTGTAACATGATGAATAACCATGAATGTTTTGACTAATTAGATATCTTCAATAGATATTACTGAAATGTAACAATTTCAGCAGGTTGGAGAGAATAAATTGCTCTTGGCACTGTGAGACCATCACCGATTAAGCAGGAAATGAAGAGTACCAAATAAAATAGATTCCCCCATTTTACTAGAAAACTAAATTTGTTCAAGTGCAACTTTTTATCAGGTGCTACTTTGTATTGAGAATGTCCCACAATAGTATTTGGAAACATTAGATGAGTGTTTAGAGTGTCTTTATGTCTATAAGTGTCTCTAAAGGGTTACTCCCAGCACTATAACCACTTCAGTGATTTAAAGTGGTCATGATGCCTGGAATCTGCATGTGCTGTGCTTCACTCTGCACATACAGAGATTAAACCCTATGCTTCTGTGGCTCTGCAGAAAGGACTACCAGTGAGCCTGGTGGTCACCCAGGTAAGGTGGCATACCATTAATAAGCAGTTTGCCCCATTACCAGGGTACTGGTCCAGGATACTTCTACTACTACTACTAAAATGAGTTGAAGTGGTTATGATGATTGGAGTAACCCTTTAAGTTATCGTCGTGTAGATGCCGGGACTATTGTACCCTCATATTTAAGGGGTTTTTTTTTCCAGGTGTAAATGTCAGATTATTTTCCAATTGTCAGAGGCAGTTAAATAGGGGACTCTCTTTACACAGCAACGATTGAGTTGTAGTTATTTGAAGCTTCAAGTAAACCACCTGGATTGTCAGGGCAGTCAATGACCTGGGCTCCTGTCCTACTGTCCTGAGTGTATTCCCTGGTTCCCTTGGGAACACTATGGAATAGTCCCCAACATATACAGCATGGGAGCATCATTAGTTAAATATGCATTGTCCAAACTGTACTCAGACTATACACAAGCACATCAACAGCATTTTGTTAAAAAAAGTAAAAAACTGAATTGCAAATAGTAAAATCTCCATATTAACTATAGTTACAGCTTGGACAATTAAAAAAAATAAATAAATACATTTTACTCTAAACACTTCATTTCACTAGAATTCAGTATTTACTGAGTAGTGAACATGATAGTTTACTCCCAAATAATCAGAGTGGCTGCTTTGTTCCTGCATGTCGATGGAGGTTTAAGCCTATTTCAGATGTATGTCCGATAGACCCCATCAGCAATTTTAATTGGTGACAGAAACAGAAGTGGGTCAAGGCTGTGTTGCAGTGAAGTGCTATCGTGTCCTGTGGATAAATAATTAAGGCAAGGTGCAATCTGTCAGTTCACAGCAGAGGATTAGGTTAGACTGTCTGAAAATCAAAACCTTTACAGGCAGTAGCATGTCTGGGCTTCAGAAAGTGCAGAAAACACTATGTATTTTATGGGCAGAAATGACTACATCTTTTATGTGAGATTTAAATGCAGAAAATCATCAAAACAGAATCACAGGTGCACACAGTCAACTAAAAGGATTTTGTATTCTTTCTTGTTAGCCCACATGTAACCCATATATTGAGGTCTCTCATATTGAAGAAGAGTTTTATTTATTATATTGTTATTTAGAAAATATTTTTTGCAGGTTGTCCTTCACTTTTAGTGATCTTTTTGCCTTACTATCAACAGTACTAACGGAAATAAAAAAGCTTGTCATAAAAACAGGTATGAGTCTGTCATCTAATTTAGTATTTAGGGACATTCATTTTAATTATTCGTATCCATAACACCTACTATCATTTCTGTGTTATAGTAGCCACTTACAGTGGTGCCCAACAAACACATGAGTTGCTTGCACTAGTTTTCTACAAACATTCATTGAATTTTGCCATCTGTACCAAACGTGAGAGTGACTCCTATCCACTATGCCTAGTGACAGTGCTTTCTGTCAAACCTCCTGATATTTTGTTGTCGTGGAGCTACATCAAGCATGCCAAACTCATGTGGGCAGCAAAAAAAAAAACCTTACATTTTCCTCGAAACGTAGTTTTTTTTAAAAAGTACAGTATAACCCTCCCAGCACCCCCCTCTACTAAATCCCAGTCCCCTCCACCTCTACTAAACCACAGCACCCCCTCTACTAAATCCCAGTCCCCCCCATATACTAAATACCAATCCTCCCCCTCTACTAAGTCCCAGCACCCCCCCTCTAGTCAACAAGCTGACTCCACTCGCATTGCCGCTGCCAGTATGCGATTCCAGAGTCCGGCCTCTGGTATACCCCAACTGACGCCATCCACATCATGTTCCAAATCTGATCCTCTGGCTACTTCTTGAAACCGTGTGAAGGTGGAATGTGATGCGGCGTTGTGTGCCTCCATGCACCTCCAGGTACTCCACTGCCCAGTTGCAGCCAATGCAACACTGACCAACACACACACACTTACTGACAGACACACACACTCACAGACAGACACAGACACACACACTCACTGAGACACAGAGACACTCAGACTCAAACAGACACACACTCACTGACAGACACACCGACAGACACACACACTCACTGACAGACACACATTTACATTTTCTTATATTGCTCCCTACTTTTTGGAGCCGATGTGGGGCCTCTCAGTGGGGATCTTCTATCTTCCCTTGCGTGGTTAAGTGATGCCGGGTGTTGGAATATGACGTCATATTCCGGCGCAAGGCTTCATTACAGATGGCGTGTGCAAGGGAGCAGTGAGGAGCAGGAACACTGAGCTCCCTCACTGGCCCTCCTCACAGCTGGTTAAGTTTTAGCAGGGTAGGCACCTGCCATGTGGGGAAAGCAGGTGCCTACTCTGCTATTACACTAAGCTTGTACTCACGGCTCGCTGGGCCGCATAGATGCCCATTGTGGACCGCAAGTTTGACATGCCTGAGCTACATGAAACAGGTGGCTCAACCTCCAGCGACAGTGGTTGTGTGTTGAACGTTTAAAGGTTGAGTTTCTAGGTGACCTATCTTGGGTTTCTAGTTCCTCATTGTGGTTCAGGTATGTGTAGTATAGCAAACAAAGAGTAGCAACAGAGATAGAAGTAAAAGAGCCACGTGACAGTCAGAATAGAATTCAACTGCTCTTCATACTTGACCACAAAGGATTCACTGTAAAGAATACAAATACACTTCATTCCAGTGCTCAGAGTTAGTTTTGTTTTCATTATAAATGTAATTTTGACTTATGTCTGGACAAATATAGTGGTTGAGTTCCTGACCTCTGATGTAACATAGTTACTTTGTTAGACATTTAAGCATAATCATCTGTTGCCTATTGGTATCATTTTGTTTCTAAGTTGACAATGAGAAACTGCTCTTATAAGAAAAATAAGTGAGCAGCAAAGAACTGTATTTATAAGACATGATCCTATCAGGAACTCTCTATCTATCTAAGATACTTCTGATTTGTGCCAAACAAATTGCATCAGCTTAGTTTCTCCTCTGTCTGCGTCAGTCTGAGCCATGATTGCATTGAGAGTGCATTTGAAGACCTGGTACGAGTTATTCTGACTTTGGTCAAAGCAGATTTACTTGTCTATAACTCCAGCAAACTAAATTATACTGTAAGCTCTTTAGAGCTTGGGTTATTTGTTGCTGTAAAATCAAAATGTACACAGAGCAGTGGTAAAAAAAAATTTCACTTATTACAAAAGGCAGACGCTCCCCCCCCCCCCTTGTATAATCATTTTATATTTCGCAGTGTATTACAATGTCAATTTTATTTTATTTGGCTTTGTTTCTTTAACATTTTTTGTCTTATAAAGGTGCACAAGTAAAGCAAAATTTAGAAGGTACCTGGCACTATCTTTTTTAAGAGCATAACATTTTAGCAAATGTAGAGATTGGGAGACAAACTTATGTAGGTGAATTGGACAACAAGGGAAGCAGAAGAGAGCTCACATATGTGGTCCTTCTGCTCTCCGAGTATAGCAACCACAGTGCAGGTGTAAGTGTCACCAAGTAGGGCAAATCAAAGATGACAGCAAGTGGAATGGTACCCCATGGTAAGGGATCATTCACTCAACCAGCCTCATAGTTTGCAGATACCCGTCTCCATAACAGAGGTGTCACTCCTCATACCTCCCTGCAGCTAGCGCACACACAAATCATATTATTATTATTTTTTTGGTATTCTTATTTTCATGACAAATAACTGTAACATATAACATTACATTCTGCATACTTTACAGCAAAGATTATTGCCATGTATCTGATTTATGTAACTTAGCGTTCTTAAGTGTATCACTATAATTGTTATTGTGTAATAATAGAAAACCTAAATACAGAGTACAAGAATACACAGAATTTGAATATTTTACAGTTATAAATAAATGCTAATGGCTAATATGTCTGCATGGGATAGTGCAAAATTGATAGGCTTGGATAAGACATGGATCTTCGTAAAGAAGAAACTTTTCTATTTTAGATGTAATTTTCCCTTGATGTTTTGGCACCCTAACATGAACACCAAGCACCATAAACAATATAGGTCATGGTCATGTTCTGGGGTTTTGCAAACTATCAGAGTATTTAGGTATGCAGTTTTTTTGTTGATAGACTAACAATCGTAAAGACAAGCTTTCAAGAGTTTTCCTCTCTTCTTTGGGTCTAAAGCAATACTGATCAATATTATAGAGTTTAACACTTACAAAAACACTTAAAACAACTGATGTTATAGATGGGGAGGGGGCTGAGTGGGGAGTCATAAATAGCAGAAGATGTGCCTTAGAGTGAAAGGTGCAGATAGGTTGAGAATTGCCGGTGCAAGTAAATAAAGAGAGGAGGGTCAATAAGTTAATAATAAAACAAACAAAAAATAGCACAGAAAGGCATAAAACTATAGAGCTATAGAGAGAGAGATAAATAGATAAAATATAGGTACAGTGGGAATATTGAAAAAGAGATGTAATAAGACATTAAGATGTGTGTTTCTATAAAGGTTTGGCTGTGTGACTAAAAGCCAGAATCTACATTAAGACCTTCATTGATAGTGTTGAAATGTGTGGCCATTTTTATCGTAAATGTCTTCAGTTCATGAGAGTCTTTAAAATTCCCTTTAAGAACTTTAATCTTGAGGTTTGGGATGGAGTGTTTGATCAGTCTGGGTGAAGTGATGCCCAACAGGGGTACAATATTTGATTTCTTGTAGTAGTAGGGTCAGGAAAGGTGAGAAAAGCAGTTTATATATTTATTTTCTCACCTATATAGGTGTGTACTTTGAGTCTGAAATTCTGAGTATTACACTTTGATATAAAATGGTTTTTGCAGTGACTATAATGGAGTTACAAAATGTCTTCAAATAGGCTATCTTGGCCTACATTTTGCAATTCACTCTTTAATGATTAAACCCAAGTAGATAGTAGATATAAAAGGTAAGACATTTCACCTACCATACTTCTCCATATTTCTTTTTCAATCTGCATTGAATTATTGCCGTTTTAATCCAATAATGGACTAAAGCAATATATCCTTGAGTATCCTGGCATTTGAGCATTCTTTCGTTTAAGAGAAGTAGTCTGCAGCAGATTGCATTATTACATATTTTGGACTATTGGAACAATTTAGGCTACAGTCCTCTGGAACAACAGCATCTCGGATGATGGCTGGCAAACAAAGTTCCAATTTAGTATTTTTTTTAATCTTTTCAATGATTTAATATATTTTAATACACTTTTAAAATGATTTAACAGAATAAAAAAAAAACTTTGTAATTTTTTTATTTTATTTAAATCATATATATTTTTAGATTTTAAAAGTTTATCCAAAAATGTAATTATTTGAAAAGCTTATCCAAAAATATTAAATTAAGGCTCAAGTTGAGAGTTCTATGAGATGCAGTGCATTGTCCATGAATAGTGTATATTAGGATACTGTTCATTTTTGCACCGTACGTTTTTGTTTTAACTCATCCCTAGGAGTGTTTTATTTAAGGATTTGGACCCAGTCACTTGTTTGGATCTCACGAATAGTCACATACATACTGAAAATTAACTCTGTGCTGGGTGTATAACATATATATCAGTCGGATCGCTTACTTTGTCTATTTTAATTATTACAATTCTAGAAACATTAATACGATTGGTAGAATTAGTCGAAGTCATATATACTTCCTAATTATTAGAGATCTTGCTGCATCGTCAGGAAAGTGAGAAATGGGGCATTGAGATCTTTTTTTGACCTTCAATAAGGCATGAAAAAAGAATAATAATAAATAAATAAACCCCAGTGTCTCTAAGTCTGCGATGCAGTTCTCCAGTCATTTTTTTTTCTACACAGCTTGTGCTATGTGGGAATACATTATTACACTAGGGACTGAAAAGGAAATGTGAAAATGATCATATTTAGACTTATGCAGAATAAATATCTGCCAGCGATGGTGAGACAGTTGGTGTATAGTTTTGCTTACCACTGACAGAGAAAATGGAGAATTGTCATTGATTCATTTTAACCTTCAAGATGTTCCCACCTCTTTCTTTCTGAAGCCACATGCGATGTCAGTGAATTGTATTTCTGTTTTTTGTTTTCTGCGCTTTTTTTTTATTATAACGTCCATTTTTTACACTCCATATGACCTTTTTATGATCTATGTTCATCTGTATTCCTGTTTATGGGGGTTATCCATTGTTCCTGTCGCTTTCACAAAGGGATAGGTTTCATCATAAAAATATGTATTTATTTTGTAAGCAGTGACATTTAGATTTGTTTAAAAAAAGAAAAAAGATCCATACTATATTAATACATTTCAAACTGTAACCACATACCTTATGTTTTATGTTTGACGTAAAATTCATTTATGGGTAACTTTACAGTACACTTTAAGCTGTAAGAGCTACATTAAAAGGATGGCTAAGCATCCTGGGAAATAAGGGTCACAAACTTTTTTTGGCATCAAGATTAGAAATCCAGAGTACTTTGTATCTCTGTATGTAAGTGCATTGAAATATTTAAAAACAAATGTTTTACTATACTTTAAAGGACCACTATAGTGCAAGGAAAACATACTCGTTTTCCTGGCACTATAGTGCCCTGAGGGTGCCCCCACCCTCAGGGTCCCACTCCTGCCAGGCTGGATGGAGAGGAAGGGATTAAACTCTTACCTTTCTCTAGCACTGGGCTCCCTCCTCCTCCTTTCCCCTCATCGGCTGAATGTGCATGCGCGGCAAGAGCCGCACTCGCATTCAGCCAGTCTCATAGGAAAGCATTCTCAATGCTTTCCTATGGACGCTGGCGTCTTCTCACTGTGAAAATAACAGTGAGAAACGCGGAAGCGCCTCTAGCAGCTGTCAATGAGACAGCCACTAGAGGCTGGATTAACCCAAATGTAAACATAGCAGTTTATCTGAAACTGCTATGTTTACAGCAGAAATGGTTAATCCTTGGTGGACCTGACACCCAGACCACTTCATTAACCCCTTCAGACCGGAGGGCGTACTATTACGCCCTATTTTAGGCGTCTCTAAATGCCGCCGGGCGTAATAGTACGCCCTCCGTTTTTTTCCTACTTACCCCGGCGATCGCGGTTGGGGGAACTCCCAGGGAGCCCCCCCCCCCGCGGCGGATCCTGCCTCCTCAGCCCTCCCCCCGGCCATGTGAGAGTGAGGTCCTTGCGAGGACCTCACAATCACATGGCCGGGATAGCTGGCTGCAGCATTGCCAGCAGGGGAGCTGCCTGTAATGACAGGTAGTCCCCCTGCTGGCTGGAAATAAATTAAAAATAAATTAATAAAGTGTAAAAAAATATATTCTTAGATCATATATATATATATATATATATGCTATATATATATGATCTAAGTATATATATATACACATACACTGTCTAGGTGTATTTTACTGTTAATATATATATAATTATATATATATATATATATATATATATATATATATATATATATTAATATCAAATTACACGTAGACTGATACTGATTAAATATATATATATAATTATTGTTATATATATTTATATATAATATAAAAAAATTTAATATGTAAATACGTTAAAAAATAAAATTAAAAAAATAATTACAAATAAATAATTAAAAAATATATAGATGTGTGTTATTTCGTTCTAACTGTATTGTGATATTTATATATATATATATATATATATTTATATCAAAATACATGTAGAACGAAATAATATATATATATCTATATACATAAATATATACGTATATATCACTATACATATATACCTATATATAAATAAAAATATTAAAAAAAAAATTCTATATATATATACACATATTCACATACGTATATATATATATATATATATATATATATATACACATATATTAATTCTACATATATATTTACGTAATATTTTTACATAATTAGGTATCTTAATTAATTACAATTAGCGGGACCTGCCTGACAACCCATGCCGAAAGTAAAGGGAATTTAATTTGCTAGCACTATATTTAACCCTATAACTTTCCAAGACACTATAAAACCTGTACATGGGGGGTACTGTTCTACTTGGGAGACTTCACTGAACACAAATATTAGTGTTTCAAAACAGTAAAATGTATTACAACGATGAGATCGCCAGTAAAAGTGACATTTTTTGCATTTTTCCCGCACAAACAGCACTTATATGGACGATATTATTGCTGAGATACTTTTTACTGTTTTGAAACACAAATATTTGTGTTCAGCGAAGTCTCCCGAGTACAACAATACCCCTCATGTACAGGTTTTATGGTGTTTTCAAAAGTTACAGTGTCAAATATAAGGCTTGTTTCATTTTTTTTCACATTAAAATTCGCCAGATTGGTTAGGTTGCCTTTGAGACCCTATGGCAGCCCAAGAATGAAAATTACCCCTATGATGGCATACCATTTGCAAAAGAAGACAACCCAAGGTATTGCAAACGGAGTATGTCCAGTCTTTTTTAGTAGCCACTTAGTCACAAACACTGGCTAAAATTGGCGGTTTTTTCATTTTTCACACACAAACAAATACTAACGCTAACTTTGGCCAGTGTTTGTGACCAAATGGCTACTAAAAAAGACTGGACATACCCCATTTGCAATACCTTGGGTTGTCTACTATTGCAAATGGTATGCCATTATGGGTGTAAATTTCATTCCTGGGCTACTATACAGTCTCAAAGGCAACGTAACCAATCTGGCAATTTCAATTTCAAATGTACCGTGCTATATTTGACCCTGTAACTTCCCAAAACGCCATAAAACCTGTACATAGGGGGTACTGTTTTACACGTGAGACTTTGCTGAATACAAATATGTGTATTTTATTGCAGTAAAAGCAAACAGTATTATGACATTGACAGTTAAAATGTCATGTAGAACTAAAAAAAAAAAAAAAATCTTATTTTCTCCCATTTTTTTTCATATTAAATTATGTTTCACAGCTAAATATTTGATATTAAATGAAAGCCATGTTTCCCCTGAATAAAATGATATATAATAAGGCTGGGTGCATTTGATATGAAAGAGGTGAATTACGGTTGGACAGACATGTGGTGCAAATGCCAGGTTTTGTTTACATTTTGTTTTGTTCACAACGTGTACATTTGGCTCCGTCCTTAAGGGGTTAAGCTGAAGTTGTCTGGGTGCCTATAGTGGTCTTTTAAAAACACATTTGATTTCTTTTTAAATAATCATAACTTCCTTCAAAAAATAGAAGTGGACTGCAAAGGTGAGTTCTAGACAGTTTGGAGGGACAATAGTTTTTTTGTGTGGTGTCCATATCCACAAAACAAAACAAAAATACCACCAGATAAATAAATTCCACAATTCTTAGTATTTTAATGTCACAATAGCAATTTAATCACAGAGTCCTTGTTCTACTGTAAGCAATGCCAAGATAACATTTTCATGCACTCACCCAGTTCTGTCTATTTTTAAGATAAACCTGACCTATTTTCATTTGGGGTCGTTTTATTTTCTATATTACCAGAAATAACAAAATTCACACTTGTGCAATTATGCATATGCTGTATGCTTTAACAAAGTGATGCCTTACAAGTTAAAGTAACTATTCGAAGTATTGTTTTATTGCTGATAAAATAGCAATATGTGTGTACTTTACTATGTACACTTGCATAATAGATCGCATTAAAAAGTAAACTTTTGTTTATATTGATGATTTTTTTTTATATCACGATCCATCTAGTAAGTAGTAAACCTACTGTTTAAGCAGACATGCATGTAAATATATATTTAGCATTTCTCACTGAACTGTGCAATGGATATGGCAACTTTAATGTTTATTCTTCAAGCTTTAATGTCATATGTATTTCTCACTTGAGTCCTTTTTTATCATGTAAAGGAGGATATTTGAAAGAAAAACTACCATAACAATAGGACATAGTCTTAAATTAGAGGGGCAAAGGTTAAAAAATAATTTCAGGAAGTATAACTTTACTGAGAGGGTAGTGAACGCATAGAACAGCCTTGCTGCTGAAGTGGGAGAGGTTAACACAGTGAGGGGGTTTAAGCATGTATGGAATAGGCTATCCTAGACTTAAGATAAGTCCAGGGACTAATTAAAGTATTTAGAAAATTGTCAGACTAGATGGGCCCAATGGTTCTTATCTGCAGTCACATTCTATGTTTCTATGTAACTTTGAAATATGAGCCTATGTTTACTTTTGCCAGATGTGATTTCTCATTAAATGTAATAACTAAACAAATTTGATAGACTAGACTAATTTGATGTATTATCTGTGTTTTGAAAAGGCACATTCCTGGCATGAATGCAAACCTGCTTTTATTAGCTATGATTATAAAATTACAGTAGTGTAACTTAAAAATTGTAATGTAGACATAGACACGAAGTACACGGTATACTGTTGGAACATATTGATTAAAAATACAAGCAAGCATTCATCTCACAGCAAGTCATACACGTGTATATCACATGTCTTGTTAGGGCTCCTTTTTAAACTGCAGTCATGGCTCTTGCCTGATCACGTTGACACAATGAATCTCCTTTTCCGTTTTATGTTGTTCAGACAGATAGATGACAACACAGTGCGATTAAAGATAATGGAATGTTTTTGCTTTTATTGAATAGCAAAAGTCATGGCTGCAGACCAGGAATGTGGCTCCCGTTAGTCAAGCATCTGTAGACACATATGTAATATTGCTGCATCAAAGGGTTACTCCAACCATCATGACCACTTCTGCTTTTAGAAGTAGTCATGGTGGTAGGAATCTGTACATGATTTGTGGAAGCTACTCCCATAATTTGCAGTATCTCCAGTGCTTTCCAGGCTTAGAGGGATATATTGTTGTATCCATACTTTAAACATGAGTACTTGTAATAATGCTAATATGATGTTTTATTTGAAAGTGCATATATGGTGTGCATTGTTACAGTAAATCCATAAAAAGCAATTGATGTCACTGTGCCCTTGAGCAACATGTTCAGTGCTTGTAAAGACACATCATTTTTGCAGCCATTACAACCTCGTTCACCGGCCTGTTCCTGATTTTCATCCACAAATACTACAGTTTTCTTTCTACATCTTTTCTTCAGCTGGTTCAATAGTATTTCCGAGCTGAAAACAACAGCTCTCAGTGTATGCCTCTGCATTAATACGTCTACATGTCATTGAAATCTTCTGAATCACTCAGATGCTAACACCATGTTTATGTAGCCCGTAAATGCAGATAGGAATCAGCCACATCATTTTAGGTAGGAAAGTGCTAAGTCACAGTGCTGTGACTTGATCGACCTTCTTGATGAGCATTCCAATACTCTGCCAAGGAGAGACAAATCCTGAAGCAAAAGCAGTTGGTAAGCGATGCCCTATTTTGTCTGTGGCAAACTATTTACAGGATTTAATGGCCCACCCTAGGCTGTATAACCTTTTTGTATTATTTCACAGACCGCTCAGGGACCAAAACAGGATGCCAGTGACAAACGAGGTGGAGATGTTTTACAGCCGGAATGAATCAAATTGCATGTTACTCTGTATTACAGGCAAGCTTAAGGCAGTCATAGAAAGGCCTGGCACGTTGAGAAGGGTCACACACAATTGTGACAGACTTTATTGACACAGGCAGGTGATGGAGAATAGGTTTTGTCAATAAAGAAAAAAAAAATGACAATACCTGAAGATAAATTAGATTTAAAGAGCCAGTGATACAAAAATATTTCCACTGGCTTTTCAATGTCACCTTTACTTTAACATTTTCCACTGATACATTTACCTTACATCATATTATTGGAATATAACTTTACATTGCTTTTTACCCACACATGCAAACTAGGAAGATTCGAATTATATGCCTTTTTTTGTTAAATGTGTGCTTCTATGGAACTCATTTTTTGTTTTCATTCTTTTTCTAAACTCCAATTTAATACAAAGGAATAAAAAAAACTGTGATACTCTTAGTTTGCCAATCATTATTTGATCTACCATTCGGGTTTGTGGTGTCCAAGATGGTTTAAGCAGAGCATTGAAGGGCATGAGGAGTTACCAATTTTCAGTGGTTTTTCACCTCAAATATGGCAAATAGTGGCTCAGTGAGTAGTGAATCACTGGGCAGCTTTAACAGTTCTACATAACATCCCATGCATTTATAAGTGCTCCAAAACGGAGAATATATTGGTGTCAAAGAATGTAGTTGGTACTCCCAACTTCTAGGTGGTTTATATTTTTTTCTAGTTTGTCTCTTCTGTATCTTTTTGCTAAAAATGTCAAAAACCATAGGTGATAGTTTCACTTTAATACTGGACACAATAAATGGGACTGATTAAACATATTGTATAAACATTTGGTCAATTTGACTTAGGTCTTTACATAGTTAAAGAAACACTATAACTTTAAGAGCACTAACGGGTATTTCTAATGCTATAGTGCAACTCTACCTATTTGGATATTGTCTTCCCTAGAACTAAATAAAAGAAAAGCTTTAATCACCTTTATTCCCCTTGCATGTTGGTTTTGCCACAGCTGCCCCACCTCCCAGTCTTAGATTATCAATTCTGATTATCTTAGCCAATCCAGTGGCATTAGGAGGCTAGCGTGCATGCATGGCAAATCACCTCACTGCGCCAATGAGCCTTTCCTTATAGTGATGCAATTAATCAGTGCATCTCAATGCAGCAGAGTATTCATGGTCACCTTGCAGAGAGTGAACATGGGTCAGAAATCATTGCAGAACCGTACCCAGGAAGCACCTTTGGTTTCTGTCAGAGTGACAGCCACTACAGGCGGCATTAGGCATTAGCGTAAAACCTGCCTTTTTTTTTTTAGAATAGACAGCATTAATACTGCTGAAACTGGGACAGTCTCTATAGGCTTGAAAGGGGTCTATTATGTTCCTCAGTTTAAGGTAATATAATATGCCTTGTATCTTTGTATACAACAGATTTATGGTCATAGGAAATCCGAGCATTTGTTTTACGTTTGTATTTAATAGTTATTGATACAAAAAAATAATGCTCCGTGTCATTATCTTTTTGATAACTGCTGATTTTAAAAATTACATTTAAAAGAAATTAAAAAAAAAACAACTCTGTACGAACAGCCAAATAATGCCTTTAACAAAAATGTTTATTTACATATAAATAAAAAAAAAAATCAGTTCTGATTAATTGCACCTGTTGTGCAGCGAATAAAGCTAGTGCACTGAAAATGTAATGCTTCATTTTAATATGTCCATTTGGTGCCTTGAAAACACAAAACTCTGAACATACTGTGTGTATGTGTTCATATTATCTTCTGTGTTGCCTGAGAAACAAGAAATATAAATGACTCTTGACCATGCTCCTGTGATCAGTTGAATTGTATAGACTCCAAAAGCTTGTATATCACAAGGTACAATAGCATTGATGAGGTTAAACATATCTCAACTCTGCACCTGATAAATTAACCTAGTGCTTGTTACAAGGCACTTAAGAGACCGAACTTAAATTGTTTTCTGTGTCGTTTGTTAACATTAAACTCTACAAAGACTAGCATGGTGTGTGTGTGCATATATATATTTATTTATGTATTATTTTTACTCATTTTTTTTGTATGGTTTGACCCCTATGAAAAACAATTATTAACTTTTTTAGAGTTGGGATAATAAAAGGTCAGATTTAAAAACGTTAGAGATGTCAGAGTCTGATTGACAAATGAGGGCAGGGAGAGAGCAGTGAGGTGAAATATTTCTATCCTGTTATTTTTTTTTACTCTCATTTCTTCATTGTAGGCATGCTGCTATAAATGCTAAAGTAGTCCGTACTGTGGGTACTGCAGTACATTGTTTCTAATGGTTACAAAGCAATACAAAGAAGGATAATATAAATTAAATTTTTAGGGATATGGAAAACTCCACATGGACTTCATGGACCTGAAACCATCTATCATAAGACCACCACATGTGTCTCTCACTAGAGCTTTGAGGAGAACCTTTTTTAATATTGGTCATCCAGTATGTAACGCTACTCCCTAGTATTCACCATTTCTAACCAATTTGCCCAGAGATCCTATTGTGTAAGGAAATGATTTTATCTGTACAGTGCCGATGATTCCTATAAAGTAGATGGTATTCTGCTTGTAACTCTAATCCGGGCTTCCTAACTGTCAGGTTCCCCCTCCTCATACATGTGGGTGAGTGGCGTGCAGCTTCCCCTCACAGCCGCTCGTGTCCTCGCCTCCCAGCGGCAGCATGTGTAACGCTGCACGCTGGGAGTCTCGGCTTTTATGTAAACGCCAGGGTCACTCATGTGAACCGGCGTTAAAGCCACAGTACCCTAATCACAGTGGGAGGCATAGATATCTCCCACGTGTGATTATTAATTCTGATTGGAAATTATCCAATCAGAATTAAGCACTGCTGTTAAATACTACCTTTCCTGTCTCTCAGTGCCCTGTTGTGGTCTTGTGTTTCCTGTAGTGCAGTTTGCTTGTGTTGCTCTCTGGTTACCGATTATTTGGCTCGTTATTCCGATTTTCCTGTATTCTCCACTCCTTTGACCTCGGCTTGTTTCTCGTTCTCCCGTTTTCTGGCTCCCCTTTCTTGGCTTGTCTCTTGACTATTCTTAGTGTGCTTAGCTCGGCCACTTTAAGGACCGGTATAGCATCCTTCCTCTCTGTGACCTGTTAGCGTGTTAGGTTCCCGAATCGTGACACTAACATCTCTGATTTTGGTGGGACAGTCCTTATTTTAGGTTCTTGTGACACTAATAATCTGCATAAGGTACTAAAACAGTGCTCCTACCATGGTACACACTTGGTGGACTAGCCTGCTTGTTTGGCTTTCATGCCAAGCTCACCTGCCTATTCTCCAGGTACACCGGCCCTCCTCTCAGGGCAGGTCTAGCCAGTATAGGTGCTGCCAGGGATCTCAGTTGCATCACTGGCCCACTGTCTTTATTCTCCTCACCCATCGTTGTCTGTTACATAGCATTTAAGATGCCACAAGGGTGTACATTTTGTCACAGAGAATACATAAACAGGCTGACCACAAATGTGAGAAATAAACAGAATTTCAAATGAATTTTAAATTTAATACCAAAGTAGCTGAAATGGAAGCATAGCGGACTTGGACAGTTTTCCCAGTTTAGCTATTTTGGTCCTTAACTTAAAATTCACTTTGCATTTCCCAAAATAATATAATTTCACCTTTTCACAAGATATGTATGGGCATCTAAACCTTATGTATTTACACAAGGAAAAATACACTCTAAATTAGCTGTCCTTCAAAGAGAAAAATTAGTGTACCTTTAAAATAATTGATGATTATATTTTCAATATGGTCTATTTGATTAAATATAATAAGCCATATTGCATGCTTTCTTGTGCTGTGTTGTAAATTTTATAAGCTCGATGCCTTTCTATATATCTTTCAATAAATAAAAAGTTAAGGAATATTCTGACTGTGAATGATCAAATAGAGGAAACAGTCTTCATAATAATTAATACATAAAGCTCACTTAGGGAATAGAGAGACGTATTTCCTCAAACCATTATCGTGCTATGATTCCCTTCTTCACTCTTAATTAAAAGAAAACTATAAGTAAAATCCAAGTTGCTCCTATATGAAAGAGCATTTTGTAACATGAACAAATTTATCTGTAACAGGACAGCACCACCATATCCATCAATACTTTCCTGTCCATATCAACCTGTGTAAAAAGTTATCCTGGAATCAAATGCAAGGGAAAACAGATGGAGAGTTGTAGAGCTTTGCTATCTATTTTATAATAACTTGTAGAGTTAACTTGTGCACTTTTTTCTCTCTGTCTTACCTTCTTTTTTATTTATTTTTTATATTCTTTATTTTGCTTGAGTAGTAAACATTGCCATGTACATTTACAATGTGTAACACAATAGCAATAACAGTGGTAACAACGTTGGGTACTTAACACAATTAGGGGTCAATTGTATTGCATGTTAGGTATACGTAGGTTCAAGGCCATAGGCGCTCTGTTCTACTATGGTATTTAAATTCATCCTAGGTAGGTTCTGTATGCTTGTAACCAGTGGAAAGTAAGTTTGGTCTGGCTCCCTGGTGCCTGTCAATGGTGTGACCTTCGGGTGTTTCATTCATTTTATGTGTACCCAACTACTACAGAGGGTGTATATGGACTCAATGTGTCTACTCCTCAAATTTTTGTACCAATCTGGGTGTATCCCTTTCCTGATTATGTGAAAGAGAAGAAGTAGATGTATATGAAGAAAGAAGAAAGAAAAAAGGTAGGTAGTATGGGAGGGTAGGAGAGGGAAGGAAGGGGTAAGGATCAACCTGTTGCGGGGTCAGCCAAGGTAGTGTAGGCACGGGGTTTCACCCATGCCACAACAGTGGTTAGGTCAGGGGGATTCATCTAGCAAGGTTTCCCATGGTTCCCAGACCTTGGTAAAGGTTTTGAGCATGCCACTGACATGGGTGGTCAGTTTATCAATGAGGTGTGTGTCTTTTAGTTTTAATATGACCATGTCTATGGATGGAACTTCTGGTCTTAGCCAAGTTTGATCTATTGACCTTCTGGCTGCTAAGGCTATTTTGTGAATTAGTTTTTGCTCTAGTGGTGTAGACTGTAAGAGTACCTATGGGTCGGGCGTCAGTGGTCTATGGAGTATGTTCTTTAGGAGTTTGCAGACCTTTTGCCAGAGCGTCGGCACCTGGCGGCAGTCCCATCACATGTGTTTGTAGGTGCCTCTATGTCTGAATAGTCTCCAACATTACCACATGCACAAAACCCCCACTGACCAGAGTTTGACTGTGGTGGTGTACCACCAGAACATCGTTTTATATGATTGCTCTTGCATTGCGACACATATTCCGTCCCTCCGTTTGTCTCCCAGATGTCCTGCCAGTGAGTACCCTCTAGGGTCTCACCCAATTCTGCTTCCTTTTGGTCTGTGTATTTGAGCCCCCTCTCCCCCCCAGTCGGTAGTGTTAGTTCATAAGTGTGAGTAAAGCCTGGTGATAAGGCCTTTGTGGTATGTTTCCGCATCAAAGATCTTTTCAAAAAAACGTTAGCTGTGTTCGGGCTGATTTCTTGATGTGTGGTTTTTGGACAAAGTCCCTGATCTGCAGGTACCAAAAGAAATCAGAGGTTTGTAAGTTTGTTCTAGTTTTGAGTTCATTGTATATGACGACGGTGTCCCCTATATATAGTTGGTAATATCTTTGGAGTCCCTTAACCCCTTAAGGACAGAACTTCTGGAATAAAAGGGAATCATAACGGAATATTTCCATCATGTGTCCTTAAGGGGTTAAATTCCCTAGGTCTCATCCCAGGTGGGAACGCTTTGTTTCGCCATACAGGCGTCATTGGAGATTGTGGTGTTGGGAGTTTGTATTTCTGGGCACAGTTGTCCCAGACCTGGAGGGAGGACTGTACCGCTGAGCAGTCAACTCCTAGGATTGCTCTTTGGTCCCTGGAATAGGAATAGTATGCATCAGAGTATGTTCATTTTGACTGAGTGTATCCTGCCTAGCCATGATATAGTTTTGTCTGTCCATTTCTCCATGTCCATTAGTGTTTGGAGTGTGGTGGTGTAGTTTAGTTGGAATAGTTTAGTGGGGTCAGGCTTATCCCCAAGTATTTGATGTAGTCTTGTGCTAAGTGGAACTGGTACGTGTCCTGTATCAGCACCGTGTCCACTGCAGAGAGTGCTATTGGGAGCACGCTAGATGTCTTGCCTTCTTTGTGCAGACGAGAATGTAGGAAACTTTGAGTCTTTAGGTTGGAACTCATAACTTGAGTCACCATATTATTTTCAGTTAAACTTCACTGGGTGTCATTGGGACCTTACAGGCTTTAGGCGACTGCACATATTAAGCAATTCACTGCTATGACACTGACTTCTTTAGTGAATTGATTATGTCTTAACACTTTGAAAAAAACTGATAACTGTGTTTTGGTAAATTGTTTATATTAGTGAAAAAAACATCACTGAAATAGTTATACAACTAAATAAGGAGTAAACAAGAAAACAACATGTACATAATCATGATGCCTTTCAATACCCCAAAATTGTATTTAATATATATATAATGTGTGTATAAATGGTAAAGTAGTATGGCTGCACTCACAGATTAAATAAAATGTAACTTTTATTCCAGTTATTTAAAAAGATCAACGTTTCAGTCCATCTTGTGGACTTTCATCAGGATATGAAGAATCATTGCTCTAAAGGACATTTCACCGTACTACGTTTAAATACAGCAATTTTTCTATGACCTGGCCATCAGTTTGATACTATTTTAATTCATGTTGGCTAACCAGACTATACTTAGACTGTATAGAATCCAAATTCTCTGCACTGCCATGTGGATAGTAAGTGGTTTGAATACTGCGTTGTATGGACTGAAAGGGATACTGTAATGCCTGGGTACATGGTGGATTTGCCTCAAATAAAAATATATTTGAGGCTGAAGCCCTAGATGTGGGTCTCTTTAACCTTGGATCTCTGCAGTGGTTGGAGCAAATTAGTGTATTTTTATTTTTTATTTTACAAAACTGCTTCCTATTATTAAAACAAAGATGAGTAGTCAAGTGCTCATGCAGGCTACTTAGGAGAAGAGGGGATGTCCCCTGTTGACTGTCATAAGGGTTTTGAGGAACAGAACTTTGCTGCATACCTCTCTATTAGGTAGGTAGCATTGCAGGATCATGACAAATATCTAGCTGTGTAGCATGTTCTTGTTTCAGGCTGTACTTTTATTGAGATAATGGAGAGCATTACAGCACACTGTTCATTGTTAGAGAGGAGAAGATCTAACATAGCAAGCGGGATTATGCCATACCCCTACCTCTCTGTTCGTGTAGAAGTCATCAAGTGCCCCCAGGTGTTTCTGGAACCTACCAATACCCTGCTGATGATTAATATTTATTTAACATGTTGGTGCCTCGATCATCCAATTGGGAATTGACAACTAAGTCAGTTGGCGGGAATAGAGTGGCTAATAAGATATTTAACATATTACACAATATGTTAACATAGCTATTGCAGTTAACATGTTTCACCCTGAATTATTTTGATTTACAAAGTATTTTGTAAGGTCTTTTAATACTGATAAAGAAAATCCTTAAATAAAATATTTCTTGGTTTATTGAGGCAAAAAAAAGTCCTCAGCAGAAAAATGAAATAAAAATACAGTATTATGGCATTAGAAAAAATAGTTATGATACGGATGAGCTGAGCTGTGCAAGTGGATTTCAGAGTGTGTTGAAACCAATAAATTAGCAATGGGTAATTAGTGACCTAAAAGAAGTAAGTGATCACAAGTTTCCCTGTAATGTTTATGTGTGATGCAATGATGGAGCACTAATATGCTTTACTAATATTACTATTGCAATGACTACATATTTTGGCTTCCATGCAGTATATTTTAACGCCTCACAATCCAGCAGATATATTATAATAAAACCAAAAGTACAAGTGAAAACAAATGCTAAAAATTAATTTACGCTCTGTAAAACTTAAAAATTATAATCAGCAGAACCCTTATAAAGTGCAATAGCCCAAAACAAACACTTAAAACCAAAATATCACAAAAAAGAGTTATGCTGTGTCTTTAAATCAATATTCAGTGGGAACCACGATACAAATACTTTTGAAAAGTACTTACTATTGTACAGTGTGTAACCAACATACTTTAATAAAGTGCTTCTTCATGATTATGCAAATCACATACGAATAACCCAAAGTGAATTGTATGCATTAGACACTCACAGTATATGTTATATCAATTAAGATGATATGAAAGAGAAAAGAGGAAATATAGTGTAATATTGTTAATTATATATACAAGTGATATAAAAATGAATTAAATCACTCACAGTGTTTTGGTGTATAGATCATGCCCCTGCAGTCTTACTGCTCAATTCTCTGTCATTTAAATCACTTTTATTTCTTTTTACGCAGCCATAGCCACATCTTCCTAGTTCTGACTCACAGAGCCGCCATGAAAAAAAGGGGTGGATTCTCTGTTCGATCTTATAGCACAGAGTGTTTATTTTAGATGTTCTTATCTCCTGTTAACTGAACTTTAGTCACACACAGGAGGCTTCAAGCTCTAACAGGTTATTAACAAAGCATGAGATAAAAGATTCTACATTAATCACACTATGCGATACAGAAAGTTTAAATATTAGATTTTTTTTTCAGGCAGCGTGTAGGGAGGCTGTATATGCTACAGGCAGGGAGGTGTGACTAGCAAGCATAACTAAAGTGATTTAGATGATAGAGACACAATAAATAAACCAAAACCACTTCACTAAGCTAAAATAGATTAGGTGCTTGGAGTGTCCCTTTAACTAAAGCTCTAACCATCACCACCCTCTAGTACTAGACTCCTGTCAGGAGCTGCATTGTCTTTATACTCTTGCGGAGGCATGAGCATTCAAAATGAGGTCCATGAATGATGCAGAGACTGCAGAATTATCTACCTTTTGTCTCAAGTATACACACTCAAAAATATTCACTCAACCATGAAATATATGCTAAAATAACAAAGCTTAAATAAAAATAGTGCTCAGCTATTTTGCCTAAAAATGTAAATGCTCTCTAATTCACGGTTTAGTTAAAATTGAGATGCCATACCCAGCTATTTAGCATCAAATTAGAAGATATTTGCTCCCACCAGTTGATGAAAAATTGGCAAGATGTGAAGCAGAAACTTCATAAATCATAAAAAGTTAGTTTGTTTGTAAGATATCATTCTTAAGTACAGTATAATTCAAATGAATTAATATGTGCATATAGATATATACACATACGAAATTTTTTTAGAAATCCTTTTATCTTTTCAAAAATGTCAGTGCTGCTTTTACAATCTTCTATAGGAAATAGTCTAAAGGGCTACGTAGCTCTCTGTTAGATGTCCATTGATGATCCACCGTGGAGTTGTGCTCTGCAGTTTAAAGAGCATTCTTCGCAGACTGTTGTGTGTAGTGTCACATGCAGTGTGTTTCAGTGAAGTGCGAAGTGATGCCTGACGGCAGGATATGCCTGAAGGGTGAACTAGTGCTGGTCTCCTGCGACTCTGCTCAGTTTTTTAGAGCTTTGGATCGGATTGTGGATTGATGGCAATCAGACTGGACACGGACACAGTCATTGCGGGCTCAGCAGACGCTACATATCATTAGTGGGAGAAGTCGAGGGGCACTGGGACCACTTTAATGTCAGTTCAGTTTCTTTTAAAGAACAAACACAAGTGGCACTAAGGAATTACTTGTGCTGACTTGTTTATTTCAGCCTTTTCCCCTTTGGCTTGAATGTGAAGTTCTTCATAGGAACAGACTGATTTATCTGGTCGCTGAAGAGAGCTGTTTGAAATGCTTAAATATGCTTTATTTTAGCTACTTAGTTAATTCTAAAGTGGACACACACAATTTAGGGCAAGGTGAATAAATTTCTAGGACCCAAAATCTTGTGTGTGTGTGTATATACACACACACAAGCAAATATTGCACACTACAAAAATATATTCTGCATGCTTTGTACAAGAAGTAAAACAAAATGGAAGTTAACTACTCATTTTCTATACTTGATAGTTTGTCTTACAACATATTTCTGCAAGGAGGGCCCTGAGAAATTGTTGGTCAGCAGAAGCTGTATGTTAGGAACACTGGATAATTGGTGTTTAAAAGTCCTAGGTCACATGCTTGTCATTAGAACCACATAAAATTTGTTTCAAACATGGCATGCATGGCTAACAAAAGTAGGATTTAACAGCTATTTCATGTATAGATTGCTATTCAGGGATGCCTAAAAATTTAAAATGATGTACATTTACACAACTTTTATTTTTTTTTCTCATTCAGTATTTACATAAGGACAAATGGTTTGTTTTTTTATTACATGGTATGCCTTATTTTGCAGTTTGTGAGACAAAATGAAACAATAATAAAGAAGCAGAAATCACGTGTCTCTTGTAAAAATAAAAATAAAGCATTTGTACCATGAACAACATTGCAAGTATTCTGGTAGCCATTAAACGATCCCTACAAAGTAACCTTACTCACAATTTAGCTATCACCAGCTATTTGAGGGTAAAGAGAGTGTTCAGGGTGGCATTTACAGTCACTCTGCAGACTCGCAGAGGGAGAGAACAACACTGTGGAAGACTTATTTATTACTGTACTTTAGTACTGTAAAGGGAAAGTTGGGGGAAAGGGTTAAATCAAACTTCTATACAATCATATGGCTTTCATAAACCTGAATAATTGTAAGAATGTAAAAATGGCTAATCCATTTTATCTTGGGAAGACTGCACTTTTCTTATTTCATAATCTTAAAACACACTTTACTTAACCGTCTTTTAAAAAAATGATAGACAGGAATGGAATTTCTTTGGCTTTGATTCAACCCATTTGGTTGTCTGTATGAAACGATAATTCTTTATCCATTATTTAAAATTAAGTCTTCAGTAATACTCATTAGCTTGTTGAATCACTATATCTGTCTTTGTTTCTCATTCTCAAATGATTTTGAACCATGGAATTTGACAGTATATATATCTACTTGAACTAGTAAATGAACAATTGCTTAATATACATACACATCTCAAATCCTAACTTCCTTTAAAAATCCAACGACAACATTCTCAGATTCATCTTTCATTTTGTGCTATTTTTATAATGAAGCATTTTAAGTTGTCCCCTTCGGTTTAACACAATTCAGAAATTCATGTCCTTAATGTTTCGCTAGTTGGAATAATTAAATTGATCAGGTCTGGGAATGGCAAATGTAAAATAATAGGGTCACTGAAGCGTGCAGACTCTAGTGGGAAACTGAATACATTCATTTATCAAATCTAATAATTGTTATACACCTGTATACATAGGTCTATTTGGCAAATCCACATTATAATTGTAGTGGAATAATTTCTATACTTACATGAAAGAGCAGCATCCACTACTGTACAACATGCTTTTTTGACTATTTTTGTTTTGCTTTCCAAAGTTTGCATCATATAATATATAAATACATACCATAAAGTCACTGGCGTTCATACCGCGGTCGCTGCTGCGACCGGCCCTGCAAACCAGGGGGCCTGGCTGTCCTGCATCCCGGGTATGTACGCCAGCCTATGTTTTGTCAGCCTCTTCTCCTGGAGGGCCCAGGAGCTGGCCACCTCAGGGCCCCCTGAGGCTAGCAGTGGCATCAATCGGCGGGCGAGCGAGCAAGGAAGCATTCTCGCCTGAGCATTATCTGTCCAGCTCCCTCGTGCACACCACAGTGATGCTGGAGCTGGAATATGACGTCACTCTGGCTCCGGCATCAGTAGGCGACGCGCAAGGGAACTGAACAGGAGGATCCGTGCTCCCTTGCCGCCTGCAGTGACTGGCTGCCCAGCAGCACCACTGGACCCCAGGGAAATCTGGAATCCCCTCAGCACTCCCAAAGGTAGTGTGTTACTGTGTGTGTGTGTGTGTGTGTGTCTGCTAGTGAGTGTCAGTGAATGTGTGTGTCAGTGAGTGTGTTAGTTGTGTGTTTGTTAGTTTGTGTGTCTGTTATTGAGTGTGTCTGCTAGTGAGGGTGTGTTTGTCAGTGAGAGTGTATGTTTTGCAAGTGAGTGTTTATGTCTGTCACTGTGTGTCTCTGTCACTGTGTGTCTATCTGTCCTTTAAGTGTATGTGTATCTGCATGCACTGGCATACATACTGCAGTCGCAGGGGTCGCAGCACTGCGACCAGGTGCCCGGCGCCATCTGTTGCGACCCCGGGCCGCGCAGAGTAAGCGAGGGGGCCCATGGATCGTGTGTACGCCACTGCATATAGTCTATAATATTTTTCTAATATACCATTCCAACATACCATTAAAAATCTGAAAGAAAAAAAAATCAATATAAAAAGTAAAATAAATTATGTCTACATATATAAAATGTACATTATTTGCATTAAAAGTCATTTTTGTAGTCATTTAATAAAAATGTATATATTTGTTGATTATTTCCTTGTTACAATCATTGCTTTCCTAAGGCGATGTTCAGGGTTTCAATATTAGCACCAAATATATTTAATGTTGCGTAACAAAATTTGTCCCTTAGATCTACCTGGGTTTTTTGTTTTGTTTTTTTCCGTTTATGTTCTGATTTTGAGCTATTATATAAATAAAATACAACTTTACCTTGTGGCTTTTTTTCAATTTGCAGCCTAAGCAAAATACTAATTGGCTTCATCTTCCCTTGTTCCACAACATAATAAATGTAACTTATATAATACATATAGTTTAAAGGGACAGTATAGTCACCGTAAAAAATATAGCTTAATGATTCTGTCCCTGCAGACTTTTCAATGTAAACTCTGACTTTCTTGAAAAAAGGCCTTGTAGCACCCCTCATGGCTGTCACTCAGCCAGCCTCTAGAGGTGCTTCCTGTGTCAGTGCTGTGGCATTCAGTGTCTCTATACTCTGCATGAAGGTGCCTGATATTCCGCATAGAGATGCGCCAAAGACATGCCGGTTTTGTGAACGGGGAGTCACTGAATGGTTGAGAGCGTCAGTTGACTGCTCTAAAGCAATCAGTGTCTCCTCTGCCCGGCGGCACTCTGCACTTCCCGAAACAGACGTTTTAGAAGCCAGATGCTACCTGGAGGGAGGGGGGTGGGGGGAGTGTAAATTGGTGCAGGAGGCACATTTTGTCATGCCTGTAGTGTCTCTTTAATGCCATTACAGAGTAGTACAAGCCAACTAATATTTTAATATTACAACCTTGAAAGGAGCCAATAAGATAAAATAACCTCTACAATTATGTAAAATGACTTAGACAACATGCCAGGGCAGTCATAGAGGATCTGTTTTTGTCATGAAATGGTAAATTTAATATAAAATTTTGTCTTGATGTTGGCAGTTGAGCTTACAATTCATGGTTACATGGTACCAAAAACCTGTTATTTAATAAAAGATAAAAAAATGGTTCTGGGTTTGCACAGGTATTTATTTTTTGCTCAGTTATTATATATATGGCATTACAATGACTTAAAATTATTTGCATGCGGTTTTCATATTTGTTAATTGAAAGTAATTTTCTTCTTATTTTTATATATATATATGAGCCAGATGGAAGGGAACAGATTTGCTGCCCTCTTGTTTAGCAGATCGTTAGCGGACATTAATATGTCTCATGTACCATTTTATAGACAACCTATTCATAATTGATATTTTTTTTTATTGAGCTTAGAATTATCCAAAGACAAAGACGAAACATTTGACATTGTTTTCTGGTAGGAGTAAGCAAAACATGTCACCTGAATTTAAAATAAAATATCCATTGAGATACTTTTTTAGAAATAGCACTTTATAATTAAAGGGAAATAACAGGTTGGAATTGACATTAAAGATAAAAAAAAGTATGAAAACAAAAAAGTCAATAAAAAAAAAATACATTTAATGGCTCCTACCTTCCGATTCATAAGAACTTGAAATGAGCATTTCCTGCAATTAGTGCTTTAGAGACACACCAAAGCTAACTAGGAGTTGCAGTTCAATGATGATTAGTCACCTTTCTGTTGTAGTTCCAGAAATGTAAGTCTTATATCCTAACATAGAGGTTCTTTCAGGAGCAAAAAGGAGAACCCCGGGTTGTTCGCTAAAGTGAGAATTCAAACTGAATTTCAAATTTAAGGCTAGAGTAGCCAGACTGAAAGCTTAGCAAAAGTTTTCCAGTTCTATTTTGACCATAACATTTAAATTCCCTATGAATTTACTATGAAGTCTCACTTTAGTGAATAACCATGTCTTCAAGTTGGTGGTAGGAGGCAGAAAGGATAGTTTAATGAAGAAAACACAATAGAAAAAAAGAAAGAAAATCACAAACAGCACAAAAGTGGTGTTATCTATATTTTACCAATAACATTTGTTTGACTGGAGTGCCCTTCTAGGAGCACTCCAAAAGTAAGTCAGGCAAATACATGTTTGGTTACTTGTGTTTAAAACATATGTACAAGAGTGTATTTACTAAATATGGAAAAATCAGTGAAGCTCAAATATCAATTTTGAGCTCTTGACTCATACTGTGCTGCTAAGGACTCCAATTTATTATTTACTGGGTAGCTTTATGTTTAACCCCTTAAGGACTGGACTGTTTTTGCGATGTTGTACATTTGCGACCAGGAATATTTTTACACTTTTGTTGTGTTTGTGTTTGGCTGTAATTTTCCGCTTTCTCATTTACTGTTCCCATACAAATTATATATTGTTTTTTTCAGGACAAAATGGGCTTTCTTTACATACCATTATTTATATAATCTCATGTATTTTAATTTAAAAAAAATAAAAAAATCTGATGAAAAATTGAAAAAATACATGTTTTTTGACTTTTACTTGAAAAATCTTTTACTCATCTACAAAAGCGAATGAAAAAAACTGCTAAATAGATTCAAAATTTTGTCCTGAGTTTAAAAATACCTAGTGTTTACGTGCTTTTTTGCTTTTTTTTGCATGTTATAGGGCTATAGGTACAAGTAGGATATTGCGGTTTCAAAACATACATTTTAAAATTTATCAATAGTGACATTGTAACACTATTATCTGTCATAAATCTCTGAATAACACCCCACATGTACATATTTTTTTTAAAGTAGACAACCCAGGGTATTCAATATGGGGTATGTCCAGTCTTTTTTAGTAGCCACTTAGTCGAAAACACTGGCCAAAGTAAGCATTCATATTTGTTTGTGTGTGAAAAAAGTAAAAAAACTAAATTGAACGCTAATTTTGGCCAGTGTTTGTGACCAAGTGGTTACTAAAAAAGACTGGACATACCCCATTTGCAATACCTTGGGTTGTCTTCTTTTGCAAATGGTATACCATCATGGGGGTAATTCTCATTCCTGGGCTACCATACGCTCTCAAAGGCAACGTAACCAACCTGGCCATTTTCAATGTAAAAATATTTCACCCATATATTTGACCTTGTAACTTTCAAAAATGCTATAAAACCTGTACATGGGGGGTACTGTTTTACTCGGGAGACATCGCTGAACACAAATATTAGTGTTTAAAAACTGGAAAACGTATCACAACAATTATATCATCAGTCAAAGTGCTGTTTGTGTGTAAAAAATGCAAAAAAAGTAACTTTCACTGACAATATCATCGCTGTGACATGTTTTACTGTTTTGAATCACTAATATTTGTGTTCAGCGAAGTCTCCCGAGTAAAACAGTACCCCCCATGTACAGGTTTTAGGGTGTCGTAGAACGTTACAGGGTAAAATACAGTGCTAGCAAATTAAATTCTCTGGAATTTCGGCCTGGGTTGGCAGGCAGGTCCCTCAAATTGCAATCAATAAAATTACTGAATTATGTAAAAATATTACATAAATACGCACGTAGAATTTAAATATATATGCATATTTATATATTTGAAGTCTACGTGTATATTTATATAATTATTTATGTAATTTTGTATATGGACGTATGTATATTTCTTATTATTTTTATTTATTTTTATATACATAGATATATATACAAATTCATTCTAAGTGTATTTTGATATAAATATATATATATTAATTTTAAAATACAGTTAGAATAAAATTTCATATAGCTATATAATTTTTTTAAATTTTTTTATTATTATTTTAAAATTTTTTTATTTAATTTAAATTACTTATTATTTATATTTTATAATAATATATATATACAATATATATAGTTATTATATATATTATATATATACGTGTGTAATTTAATTATAAGTGTATTTTTATATTAATATAAGTACATATTAATATAAAAATACACTTAGTATGACATTATATATATATGATATATAGACATATATTATATAGATATAATATATGTCTATATATCATATTTATACATATATAATTATTATTATTTTTTTTATTACCATTAACTTTATTTTTTTAATTGATTTTACAGTTGCAGGGAGACTGCCTGTCAGCACAGACAGTCCCCCTGCAGGCAGCACTATGGACACCTATTGTGACCATGTGATCGCTGTGTTAAGCGATCACATGGCCACAGGGGTCCTAATCTGCCGTGGGGAGACTGTCTGGGCTGCAGGCAGTCTCCCCACAACCGGAGGAACACTGATCGCCGCCGGGGGAACGACGGCGATCAGGTAAGTACCCCCAGACCGTTTGAACGGTTCAGGACCGTCATCGGTCGGCAAGGCAAAAATGCCGATGACGGTCCTGAACCGTCCTCGGTCCTTAAGGGGTTAATCATGTTTGCCTTTGTTACATCCACACTGAGTTCAACAATCTTCACTCAAGATTTGTGTTCAATTTGGATACAATGTGCCAGATCCAGCCAAGTCACCACTAAGTTGTCACAGTTGCAGTAAATACAGTAAATAATTTTATCCAGGAAGCAGATAGTGAATAACATTCACACCAGTATTAACCCCCTTTGAATTTATAATACAACGGACTTTCCGGGCCATACATGGCAGCATCGCATATGGGTAAGCTCCTCCTCCCAGCTGTCAGGACAGGAATAATTAATTAAATTTTCAATAATAGTCCCCTTTCCCCTCTAGACCCCTCATTCTTTTTTTTTCCTGTCCCAGTTTACAGACAGGGATTTGGGATCCCTTTTAAATAATTGTCTTTCTGGGCTCACTGCCATGTTTAACATGGTTCTTCCAGGGGGAGTTCAGCCTCTCTCACCCTGAAGAAACCAGTAAACAGACTGCACTGGCACCACTAACTGGTTTGAGTCTCTTTTTAGCAGAAGAGACTCCACCGTGGGACTGAACCACCAATCCGATCATCCCCAGCAGCATGTACTAGACGTTTGTCTAACAGTCCGTTTTAACCCCTAACTAAGGGAGTGTGGGAAGCCATCTTACTGGTGGAGGATTCTAAAGCCTGCAGAGAGGTTGCTTGTGGCACCATGGTTCCTGAAATGCGGCTGGCATTCAGGTTCCAGCTATGGGAGTTCCGGCATTGTGTCCAACATGGCGGCCACAATCTTTTCGTTTGCCCTCGGGTCTCTCGCACATGCACAGTAAGTGCTAATAGCTGCGTGGGAGGCACCTAGTGGTATAAAAGTAAACTGCGGCTAGGATTTGCCTGGGAAATTTTAAATAATTAAGCGTTGGTGTAAGTGTAGGCTGCCTTTGCTTCCTGCACTAGTCTCCAAGGTTAGTTATGCATTATAAATTACTAAGGTTGTCTTAGAAATATTTAAATATTTCTTTGAAATTATTCTAATTTTGTAACCTTAGAAGTGTATCTAGAAGAAAAAGGTGAGCCCAGCTCATGGGAGTGCAAAAAGAGTGCATTGACGGCCTGAAAGTATTAACATATGGCCTTGTATTTTCAGCCTTAGAACCTCTCAGGATTCGTCTCCAAGAAAGTGGACACAGAAAACCAATTGCTGGATGGGCTGCGGTTTAAAAGTCCCAGAGGGGAAGAACCTGTGCTTCCAATGTATGGAAGAAGTAGCAGAGAGACAAACTAAAAAAAGCTCACCCCAAATGGAATAAAAAAATGGATTTTGGATGCCATTTCTGAAATTTTTCTGTCAGCATCAAAAGGGGCAACCAAAAGGTATAGAGAAGCTTCCGTATTCAGAAGTTGAGGAATACTATGAATACTGGAACAAATCTCTAGACTCCAGGAAGGTGGACAAACTGATTTCTTTGGTTAGAAGCACCTTTCCAGATGATAGCCAGGAAATAGCTGCTTCAGATGTCTTCTTTGAAGATTTGAGATCCACCAGACCTACTTTTTTGCTACACTCTACAAAAAAGAGATGATCCATTCTGAGTCATCCAAACCAGAAAAGAGAATTGCTTTGCAAGCGAAAGTGAAAATAATGTACCCATTTGCGTCAGAGGAAATAAAGCATTGGGAAACCATTCCGAAAATTGACGCTGCTATGATACGGTTAGCAAAGAAGACCATACTACCCATTGATAGCATGGCATACCTGAAAAAACCTATGGAAAAGAGAATGGACTCTAATCTGGTTTAACAATATATGGTGATTGGGCTGGGATTGCATCCAGCTGCAGCCTTAAAGTCAATAGCCAGAAGCATGAAGGTCTGGATTGGAAATCTAGAAGAAGATATATCCAGTGGTACAAGCAGAGATAACTTAATAGAATCCCTGAAAGACTTAAAACTGGGGTCAGAATTCATATCTGAATCTGCTTTAGAAATCACAAAATCTCTTTCGAAAAGTCTTGCATTGTCAGTTGCTGCTAGAAGAGCGCTATAGCTCCATTCCTGGGGAGCAGACTACGCCTCCAAAGCCAGCCTTTGTGCATTACCTTTCCAAGGGGAAAGGTTATTCGGTAAAGTCCTGGATGATGCTATTCAGAAGGCTGTGGATGTACCACAGTCAAATAGAAGACCCTCTAATGCACCTTACGGGGACAAGTTTAACAAGGAGAGGTCATTTTGAGATAGGTCATACAAGCCTGGAAGGGAATATGGTAGATCCCAGTGGAGATTTCAATCTTCTTCTTCCAATGGAGGATCCAGAGGACCTTCTTTAGGAAGGTCGGGACGCCCAGACTAGAATAGGGGGCGTCTGAAACAATTCTTTCTGGTATGGATGACACCCATTGAAGGCAAATTGGTCCTGAGTATAATCAAAGATGGCTACAAATTAGAATTCAAAGAATTCCCAAGAAATGTCATATTTCATTGTCAGCAGGCGTAAAACGTAAGGCAATGGAGAACTGCCTTCAGCAGTTGATCGTACAAGGGGTTATTAAACAAGTTCCTCAAAAAGAGGAATGCAGGGGATTCTATTTGAAATTATATTTTTAGCTCCCAAACCAAATGGGAAATGGAGACTTATTCTGGACCTAAAAAGAATCAACTTATATCTCAAAAACGTCTTTCAAGATGGAGTCCATAGCCTCCATAAAACAGGCCATCCATCAGGGTGACTGGTTAACATCAATAGACTTAAAAGATGTGTACTACCAGATCCCAATACATCAATCCCATCAGAGGTTCCTGAGATTCTGGATATCGGGGGAAACACTTTCAGGGCATGTCATTTGGTCTGAGTTTGTCACCAATTCTGAGGAAGAGAGGGAGCCAAGTATTCCACTACTTGGAAGATATCCTGGTAGTAGCACAGGAATACCACACAGCAGTCCATCAGACAGAAGAGGAGATCTTCACTCTGCAAGAATTTGGGGGGCTTACAAACAGAGACAAGAGCAACCTCATTCCATCCAGGCACATAGTGTTCCAAGATATTGGAACTACTTCCAAGAACAAGAGTTTGAGCAAAAAACTATATGAGTGTACTTGGATCCCTCACATCGACCATAGGTCTGGTCAGATGGGCACATTAGAAAACAAGACAGGCCCAGATGATCAACAAGTCAGCACAATAAACTGGGATCAATGGATCATAATTCCCCAAGACCTAAAGCTTCAAATAAGGTGGTGGATAAAGGAATCCAATTTAAACAAAGGCTTTCCCTTGGAAGATCCCCAATGGGAAGTGATTACAACGAATGCAAGTACAAGAGGATGGGGAGCTCATTACAAGAACCTTGTCACGCACACAGTATGGAACAACCACATCCGTCTTCTCCACTCCAACATCCTGAAAATGAGGGCAGTTTTCAAGGCAATGTCCTTTGCCATTTACCTGAAGGGGAAGAGACTATTGATAAGGAAAGACAACAGGGTGGTTGCTGCCTACCTGAACCACTAAGGGGGCACAAAGAGCTATCAGCTGCTTTCCCAAATGCAACCAATTTTGTAATGGTCCATGATTCACCTGAAAGACCTAAAAGCGGTATACTTAAAAGGAACAGAAAATACCTTAGCAGACTTCCTGAGCAGAGCAAGTATAGAGTCAGGAGAATGGTCTCTGAACAGGGAAGCCTTCCTGCAGGTAGTGAAGACATGGGGAATCCCACAAATAGATTTGATGGCCACATCAAAAAACTCACAACCAACCAGATTCTTCTCGAGATGTAAAGACAATGAAGCTGAAGCCCAGGATCCCAAAGGTGGGAGTTCGAATTGGCATACATTTTTCCACTGATACCACATATCAGCAAAGTACTTAGGAAAGTTTGGAAGGAGAATTGCACGGTGATTGCAATCATGCCATCGTGGCCGAGGAGACCTTGGTTCCCGCTCTTGTTACGGATGAGCCAAAGAGATCCAATAATACTCCCACTGAGATGGGACTTGCTCGTCCAGGGACCAGCAGTGCATCCAAAACCCCAGTCACCTCAGTTAGCGACATGGTCCTTGAGAAAAACAACCTCTTGAAATCTGGACTGTCAGAGTCTGTCTCTAATACACTACTAAAATCCAGGAAATGTTCTACATCAGCTTCTGATCATAAAATATTGGAAAAGTTCAGCTCCTGGACGGTGGATAAGGGAATCTCTTGTGATACACCTAGCATGGCAGACATATTGAATTTCCTTCAAGAGGGTCTGGATAAAGGGCTTAGTCTAAGCACCCTGAAAGTACAAGTTTCAGCAATTTCAGTCATGACAAATACCAGATGGGCCCTGAATCCTCTCATGATGAGGTTTTTTAAAGCAGTATTAAGGATAAGAACACCTACCAAACAGTTGGCGCCTCCTTGGGACTTGCCTCTAGTACTAAATGCTCTCATTAAAGTACAATTTGAGCCACTAGAAGAAATGGGAATTTATTTGCTCACCATGAAAAGTAAAATCCTAATAGCAATTGCATCGGCCAGAAGTGTATCAGAGATCCAGGCATTAAGTTCTGTAGAACCTTATACAGTGTTCCATCACATTAGGGTGGTGATGGTTACTAGACCTGACTTTCTTCTGAAAGTAGTTTCTAGATTCCACATTAAGCAGGAAATGCTTCTACATTCATACTTTCTGAAACCAGCAAACAAGGAAGAATTAGGATGGAGTAAATTGGATGTGGTGAGATGCCTAAGAGTCTACTTACAGAGATCAAAGGATTTCAGACAGTCAGAAAAGCTTTTAATTCTACCTTCAGGCAGAAAAAAAAAAGAAGCAATCTCCACTAATAGATTGAGATGGTGGCTATCTCTAGTGATTAAAAGGGCTTACACTTCCCAAGACCATCAGGTTCGCTTTGGAAAGGGTGCTCTTGCCTCAGTAGCAGGCCAAAATGGATAAATACTTTGAATTATTTTCAGCATCAATAACGACTACTGTATTTACTGCCTTTGGTTAAATCCCACCCTTCTTCGGAGCTTGTGTAATACCCGTATGTGATGCTGCCATTTTTGGCCAGGAAAGTAGAAAATTGTTCCCATACTTATTTTCTTTTCATGGCTATTATACATGGCAGCATCACGCTCCCTCCCTTCTGGATTCTTCAACTGGAGCTATTTAACAAGACTGAGGGGACAAGACAGTGGGGGCTATTATTGGAAAGTTAAATGCTTAATTATTCCTGCCCTGACAGCTGGGAGCAGGAGCTTACCCATATGTGATGCTGCCATGTATAATAGCCAGGAAAAGAAAATAACGGTAAGTATGGAAACAAGTTTCTACTTTATTGACCAACCTCAAAGTACTGATGTAACCAACACTTCAACATTATCTATCTTTCTGAGAATGATTAGGCATTTCTAATAAGGAAGGTTTGTCAACTGGGACTAAATTGTGTTCACTTGGAATAGAAAAATCAATCATGCTTCTGGTTGAAGAGATACTCTATGAGGTTTATTTCACAACCAATAAGAAAAAAAATATATACATGCTTAAAAAATTAGTTGGTAAGAATGCCTAACATGGGCTTCAATTTAGTATTGATCGATAAGCTTCAGAAATAATTTCATATTTTTGGATAAACTTTTAAAATTACTTTTTAAAAATATTAGAATATCAAAAACTATATATAAAAAAATATAAAAATAAAACTTCAAAATATTTTTCAAAATATTAAATCTTAAAAGTTTATCAAAATATATTCAATCATTTGAAAAAGCTTATCCAAAAATATTAAATTGAGGCCTTTTCAGCCAGAATAAAAATAAATTGACTATTGTATTATTTACCAGCTATACCTAAATAAAACAAATATCTTTTGAATACATTGTTGCCTGATCTATAAATTGTCTATTAAACTATTCAGCTCTTCAACTAAAGCACAGAATTCTCTAAATTAGTATAATTAAAGACTGTATGTCATACAGCACTGTAAAGTTTTGTGTTTAAGAGGAAGAAGTACATTATTTTTTTTTTTTTTTAAATATAATTACAGTATTTTTAGTTGGTGAAATTTTTTTTCTCTAATTTTTTTGGCATTAATAAGCAGAGTCAAATATTGCTGCAAGTTTTGAGGAACTTTTGCCTTAAAGAATCTCATTATATGGACTCCTAATTATGTTGACATTCCTTACATTTAGCGTTCATTCAAAGAGTTGGCATGCGGATCCCGGGGAATATTTCAGTCAGGTAATTAGACCACAAGTGGCAGCCACAGTATGTGACTCATATACAGTGTATGGAAGAAGAGAAAAGTCATTTACGTTAATTTTAATAAGCTTTCATAGGCCTTCTGTTTTATGAATTTTAATCAAAGAAAGCAATGTTGAGGCAACAAGGTGCCCGGTGCCCGCTCAAGAATATAGAGGACAGATTAGATAAAAACTGACTGGTGCAATTTCACTCAAATATAGGTAAGTACTAAACCAAGATATGCAGAACAAGGAATGGTATTCAAAACACAGAATTTAAATGTAATTGCAGAATTTTATTGGAAAAACTGTTTTGTCTAAATATTGAAGAGTTACGACACTTTAAAAAAACAAAAAAAAAACATTTGTATATATTTATTGGTACATTAATACAGATGTATGGTATGACAAAAATAGTCACATAAGGGCAATCAATCATAAATAAAAAAGAAAGCATTTCAATAAACAAGTCTTAATGTCCAATATACATTTGTAGAGGATCGGCAATGACACTTTTCATGCACGACAAGCTATACTTGTGTTGCCAAGTTAAGACATGAATAATACATAAAAATAATCTGAGATTTATCTGCCAAATATACTGTTCTGTATTACAATATATGTATTAACGTCTCACCGATGGCAGACATGGTTATGACGAGGTCTATGCAAGAAATGAAATGTAACATATGTAACAAGAGTGCGGCCACAGAGTACTGTGTATTTTTATTGGATGTTAGAGTATTATACGTGACACAGCTCATTTCCTTGTCTGCCATTCATAGTTACTAAGGCTGAAACAGAAGTTCCTTCCTCTTTGTCACGTGGAGAGAAATGTTTGTTGAGGAAAGTGAAGAAAGAATAATGCATACAATATTATTATGCATAGAAGAAATCTATATACATAGTCTTCCTGTAATGCTGCTGTACACCTTATGTATATCCCAAGTCAACGTTGAAAAGCACGTGCCCCAAACTAGTCTCAATTAAATACGTAAATAAGTGCAGACTGCACATTTTCAAATTTCAAACGTAAATTTCTCCAAGTGCCCGTTGCAACAGCTTTTTGTGTCAATGCACAAATATATAAGTTAAGAGTATAACCCCACTCAGAAATGTGTTATTCCATTCACGTCTGCCTTTGGGATAAAGGCATCACATTTTATATGCAAGAAATTCAAAGCTATCATGCATGTTCAGGAGAACTATATGGGACTAGCAATGTTTCCTTATAATACCCCCATGTCCCAGGATGATAATGCCTACATAACCTCTGCTAACCCCAATCTAATGTAAAAGGCTACTCCAAGAACCATCACCACTTATGTGTTTTGAAACGGTCTTGGTGATAGGAGACATCTCTGCTTGTTGATGCCCTAAAGAAGTATTTAAGGTATTGGGAAGGAGACCTTATACTCATATAGGTGATTTTCATCTATTTTTATATGCTTGTTGTAAAGCATCAGAATGTAATTCCCAATCTATTTTGTTATCTCTCAGATTGCTTAATTCAAGTGTGATCTTCTCCAAAGAATATTGTTCTCTATTACAAAGATCTATTGGTGTATTTGTGTTTTCATTATATTTAAATACGGCTTTAGTCAAGTTTTTTTTTTTTTCTTAGCAAAATATTTGTTGTTAACGGACATATGATGTGGAGCAGATAGTTGTTGATGTTTTCTTTTCTCCTGGTAATGAATTGGAAAATGTTGATAAGTGAGAAAAAGATAAACTATTCAGGAACTACATATGCATATTTAACTTTGTGTGATTTACCTAGCCTTTTAGTAGAAAGTCCTACATAGCACACTAGCATATTAAACAGTCCCAAAAGACCTATCTAAGCAGAGCTTGTGAGCGTAGACATGACCATAAAAACTCATAAAACAACTTTATTGCAATAATAATTAAAATATAAATAATGAATGAAGAAAGAGACGCATTAAAGTGATAATATAAAGGCTTGAACACAGTGAGAAAATTGAGTCCTGATTACAATATAATATAGACAATGTTATATTGTTGGCTAGATAAGTATTCATCTTCGAAAGTAATGTATATATCATAGTTTTCGCTTTTCCAATCTGCAATATGGGCATCACCCAGGATCAAAGGAAAGGACAAACATGCACAGGCTCAAGGACAAGGGTGAAAGAAACTGGCGTTCGTTGTGTGCAAAAAGCTATGTAGAATTATTCACTGCACTGAGATTTGCCAGGAATTAACTGTGTGACTTGGAATTTTAGGCCCAATTTAGACCTGCCCTTACAGGCCAACAATGCCTCTTAATAAGAAGGCTTTTGTTGTTTAATGTTGTGCAAGAATCATTGTAGCCTTCTGTTTATACAAAGTCAATGTCTTTCCATCTAACATTACAGAGTGAAGTCACAAAATGCTCAGAAATAGGCCCATAAGCTGCATTTAATGTATAAATATAAGAAATCCGTAAGTGTCACTAATTTGACATGTTATCCTGCTTCATCCCCTGAGCCTAAGACTGTGTGTTTAACTGTCACCTGGGAGTACACTCTCGGGATAACGAAGGAAGTCTGTACGTTGATCTTAATGTCTTAGTATATAGGCTTCCCTTAGTGATTTCAGAAGGAAGTTACCCTTGGAGAAAAGGTTAAAGCAGATTGATTTGTAAAGTACCCCTTGAGGCTGGCGTTTGTTGTGTTAAAATGAGTCCTTGATAGACAGTAACTCTGGTTTGTCTGGCAATGATTTTACTGCTGCTGCATCAGCAAGTTTTGCTGTAAAAAAAAAAAGTTAACATCTGCTGACCGACCACTGAATCTAAATTCGAGCAGATATGATATCTAAATATAAATCGATTTGCAGATAGTTCACTGAATATTTACCATACTTACTGCCATTCAAGATCATTTAACAGTGAGCAGCTTATTACTCTGACAGTATAATGTAAATATGCTCTCTATGTTTTTATTTATTTTATACCAAATCCATTGTATTTATTTTTTTGCAAAATATATAGCACAGTTTTCACCTTAGTCCTTCCATTTGAATCAAGATAAAATCCCAGGAGACTAGTGTCATGGCTGTTTCTTAGGTGCATTCACTGCAAAAAAAATTTAAGAAATGAGATGTTTGCATCTTTTACATTTCTTATCTGTAACTAATGTAGACAAGGCCCTGGTGCATGAAATATTTTTTTGTCCCCCCATACCTCCCAGCACAAGAGTGGCCAAAGGTAAATTCACGTGTCATTCATCTCCCACAATGTGTTCCAGCTGGGGATCTACCATTTGCCCAACCTTGCAGGGACTTATTTGTGGTCAGTGTTTGTATGTTTGAATGTAAGCATGTGTTTTATTTATGGAGTATGTGTGTGAGAATGTAGGGGCAGTTGTATGTACTATTAACACTTGAAAGCAGTGGTTTAGTTGTGTTTAGTGTGTTTGAATGCAGGGATGTGTTTGTATATAATGTTGGCATTTTAATATGGGGTTTGTTTGTATGTAGTGTTGATGTTTGAATGCTTGGATCTATGCACATATACACATATGCAACCACACACAGTAACACACAGATGCACATACACGCTGACACACACCAATATATCCACACAGACACAAACACGTACTCACAGTGACACAACATATATTCACACTGACACAAACACACATGTACTCACAGCGACACAACATATACCCACTCTGACACACATATCTCAATTTACATATTTTTAGCCACTCCCTGCTTCCATACCTTTTGGGTGCAAGAGGGTGGCTGTCTGGGCTGACTGAGGCTGATGTGAGTCTGAGCCTGTCCAGGCTCTCTGTATACAGTGCTCTTCCTCCTCCCTCTCTGTGCCTCTTCTGTCCTCCTAGACCTTGCGGTCTGCAAGCTGGGAGGAAATGACAGATAGTCACTTATAAAGGCCCACAGCACCTGAATGGTCCCCTTATCACTTCTGCCTGCTTATCGTGTTTGCCCTAAGTGGATGGGAATACCCGGAAAAAAACAACAAAGCCTACGGTCCCCTGTGCAGCTGGTGTTTATCTTTATAATGCACTAAAACAGAGATAGCAAATCAGGTGTTAAGAATTCACTTAAATCTCCCCATCACATAGGAGATTATAGAGCAGCTTTACTTACTATCTTCTTTGATGCAATATTAGAAAACATTTTAGTTTATTTTTTTTTCTTCTTCAATAAGTGATAAGTAATTTACTGCTTTAGTTGATGAAACAAAAAGGGATTCACTCATTATACAATATATATATATACACATACACACACAGTGGAACCTCGGAACTCAAACTTAATCTGTTCCCAAAGTGTTTGAGAACTGAATCAACATTTCCCATAAGAAATAATGTAAAATTGATTAATCCGTTCCAGACCGCCTCAATTACAGCATTTTATACATGTATGTGTGCATTAAAAATGCAGAAATCACTCTAATAAGCACCTTGCATTTATTGAGTGGGTCCTGCTTTTCAACTTGCTAAAAATTTACTGTTGGCCGTTATTACAATTATTTATAATTATTGTCTGACTTGAAAATGAGAGATGGCTCTTAGTTGTATGTTCGGGTACCAAGCCATTTTTTAATCATGGCTTTTTGTTGAATGTTGGGTACAGAAGATTGTTCGAGTACCGAGACATTTTTTACTCTA
The DNA here is from genome assembly GCA_933207985.1 of Pelobates cultripes. Classification (NCBI taxonomy): domain Eukaryota; kingdom Metazoa; phylum Chordata; class Amphibia; order Anura; family Pelobatidae; genus Pelobates; species Pelobates cultripes. The sequence continues at coordinate 34,721,812 of OW240920.1, read as the reverse complement.
AATTTTTGTTCAAATTCCGAATTCAGAGAAACAGCTATGTTTATAAATGGGTTAATCCAGCCTCTAAAGCCTCTAGTGGCTTTCTCATTGACAGCCGCTAGAGGCGTTTGCGTGCTTCTCATTGTGAAAATCACAGTGAGAAGATGCCAGTAAATGCTTTCCTATGAGACTGGCTGAATGAGCGCGCATGCACATTCAGCCGAAAAGGAGGATGGGAGGCGGAGAGGAGGAGGAGAGCTCCCCGCCTGGCGCTGGAAAAAAAGGTAAGATTTAACCCTTTCCTCTCCCCAGAGCCCAGCGGGAGGGGGACCTTGAGGGTGGGGGCACCCTCAGGGCACTATAGTGCCAGGAAAACAAGTATGTTTTCCTGGCACTATAGTGGTCCTTTAAGCAGTGTATCCCACACTTTATCCTTGTGTGTTTTAGTAGGTGGGTGTACAGCTGTGTAGCATATAACCCTCATGGACATTGGAGATATGGTTTTGTAAAACCCAGTGGATTGTTATCTATGTGTTGCATGTTTTTAATTAATTAATACAATTAGTTGCATAATATCAAACAATCTATCATATGTCAATTTATTTTAGTGATGCTGTATGAGTCTTTACTCTAGAAAAAATACCTAAATCTCTATGAACTCGTATAGTACTCATGCTGCTAGAGAAGTGACAATTGTATCTCACATATACATCGATATTTACTGAAATACTTCACTGGGCAATAACATCCCCCAATCCAAATGCAAGACAGATATGTTACCTGGAAATGTAAAACATAAAATGCACTATAAAGATGTTATTTGCTCTTATGCAGTAATCACGGTTATCATTTTGTTAACTTTTTTTAAAGGAACACTATAGGGTTAGTAACACAAACATTTATTCATGACCCCATAGTGTTAAAACCACCATTTAGGTGGCTTACCCCACTTAAAAGGTAAGAAAACATACACCATTTGTAGCATTGTACAGGTCCGCTGGTGCCGGCCCCACCCCCTTAACTGACATCAGAATTGATGATATTAGCCAATCCTATGTTTTACTATAGGAAAAGCATTGGATTGGCTGAGATCATTAAGGAGGTGGATCAAACGTCAGCTTGGCCAATCAGCATCTAATCATAAAGATGCATTGAATCAGTGCATCTCTATAGGAAAAGTACAGCATCTCCATGCAGAGTGTGGAGACACTAAACATCAGTGCACACTCTGCAGCTCTGCCCCAGGATGCAACTCCGTTGGCCATCTGAGGAGTGGCCACTGGAGGTGTCCCTAGGGATCAATGTAAACACTGCCTTTTCTATAAAAAGGCAGTGTTTACAACAAAAAATCTGCAGGGGCAGGCAATGGACACCAGAACCACTATATAATGTCCCTTTAAGTCTAAACCAGGAAACCTGTTTATAACCTATCCCAATCCTAAAGCGTGGACAAGGGAGACAAAAAGAGATAGTGAGAGAGAGAAATCCATGTCAAGGATGTTCATTTTGCTTGTAAAGACCAAATTTGTTGAAAATGCTTTTCCTCCATGGTATAAAAACCTGTGTACATTTGTCTAAAAAACTGTTTAAGCTGAATTTTTAGTTCAAGAATTAGACTTTCTTGACGTGTTCTGCTTTAGCTGGCAATACATAAAAAAAAAAAAAAAAAAAAACTTTTCAGCTTTTCAGAAGGGCAAGATTTGGTTCTCTTTTCATTACTTTGAGTTATGCAGTCACATCTGGATTTAGCTGTTGCACTGGTAAATGTCATCATCTGTACAAGTTAACAGTCAGACTCTGCACATTTACTAATTTAATTGTCAGTTAAATGACTTGAACAACAACAATTTGACCTGGAGCCATAATTTGGAAGCCAACCACTTGCATATTTAGTAACTTGTGTTTGTAATACTTAAAATTAATATATGATGATGCATCTTTTCAAACTTAATGTATTCTGTCCGAATGCCACATTAGATAAAGTCATGCCAACTTTTAGGAAAATACTTTTTTTGAGGGGGGGAGGGAGGGGGTTTCTAAATGTTGAGACACATGTCATAAATGTTGAATTAGAAATTAAGCTTTTTGTATCCGTTAAACAACATTTCATTTTGAACAAATACAATGCTTATGCCAAGAGTACAATTAAGTGAAGAATAACATTAAGTCTGTATTGAGCATAAAATTCCAAGAATTTCTTGCACAGTAAATCTGTTGCCAAGTGTAATTTTAACATGAAGATGCCTAAAGTATGAATATGTATATATTATATTATTTCAGCATAACCTGAAGCATATATCTTATTGATATCAAAAGGATAAGTTAATTACATGCATCTTGCAGGATGCACACCTGAGGGGGCAGTCTAACAATAAAAACCATTACAAAACATCCGTTTTATCCATATTTGGACACCAGTGATAGGCTGAACACTTTAGCTCATGCATTCAGCCTATCACTGCCCTCGAAATATGTACAAAATTGATATTGCTAATAGGGAAGTGGAACGCCTGTAATAGCAATGCAGAAAGTACAGCAGTGCCACAGACCTAACACCATAACCACTACAATAGGATTTAGTGATTACAGTGCGTAGACTACTCCATTTTTCATTCCACAAATAATAGCTTCATAGGGTGCAGCAAAAGTTAGGCTTTCAGGATTGGCAATAAAATTAAGCTCCTGTTTCTGATTTTTTGTTTTGTTTGCTTTTACTGGACATGCCACATGCCCAGAGATCACCGTTTTTTTAAAGGGACACTATAGTCACCAGAACAACTACAGCTTAATGTAGTTATTCTGGTGCATATAACCGCTCCCTTCAGGCATTTTCATATAAACACTGCTTTTTCAGAGAAAATGCAGTGCTTACATTGCCCCTAGGCACACCTCCAAGTGGCCACTCCTTAGATGGCCACTGGAGAGGCTTCCTGGCTCAGGGTTGCACAGTAAACAGCCCTGTCATTCAGCATTCCCACGCTCTGCATGGAGACGCTGAATTTTCCTTAAAGAGATGCATTGATTCAATGCATCTCTATGAGGAGGTCCTGATTGGCCAAAATTTGGCCCCACCCCATGCTGATTTTAGCCTATGGGAAAGTGTTGGATTGGCTAAAAATTGGCCATTTTGATTATGTCACAAAGGGGACCAAGCCAGTGTTGGCGGACTCGCACGGCGCTGGAAATAAGGTGAGTTTTAAACTTTTATAGGGAAGCCAAGGGGGCAAGCCACCTATATGTGGGTTAAACCTATAGGGTCAGGAATACATGTTTGTGTTCCTGACCCTATAGTGAGCCTTTAATACATACTATAGATAATATATTCATTTCATACATATAGATGCAGTGGTACTGATCCAAAGAGACTGTCTATGCAGTCTCAGAAATGTAAACACTTATATTTGTTCCCAAAGCCAACCTCTGTTGGTTGTCACTCTTACAGTCACTAGGGTAACTGCTGTGATGAACATTAAGACACTGAATTGCACCAATGCATCTCTGAAAAGATGCTGATTGCCATGTATACATAGTATCCTCACAGTGCTTCCCTAGGGAGATGCATTGGATTGGCTGAGATCATCGGCATTGATGATCTCAGTCGGAGGGTGGAGTGACTGCCTTGGTAAAACTGTCACAGTGAGAAAAGAAAGGTTAGTAAATCTTTTTTTTTCAGGATTACAGTGGAACCCAACAATCTGACTAAAAAGGGAAAAACTCTAAAGTGAAAATAATTTTAAACATTTTAGCTCCCCCCGACTGTGCCTATTTTGTGATGCAAGGACCACAGCCTTGTCTCCATTCAACACGTTTCCTGGGATTTATTCTCTATAAGAGCACTTTAGACCATAACCCACACAAGGAAAATATACTATGGTACATAGAGTTTCCCTGTAAACAAAAATTGAAAGTATTATACAATATATGTTTAAAGACTGTAACACCTCATTCTATCCCTAAATAAGCTGCTAAAGCTTTAAATTGATTTTTGTTTAAAGGACTAATATAACACATCTTGCTGAAGGAAAAGGGCATTTTTCTGCACTTAGAATGTATTTTGATCTCTGTTTCAAATGGGTTATTTGAGACCAGAGTCATTCTAGTATATTCACAGCTCTCTAAAGGCAGCTTAAAATCAACTTTTGTTAGCGTTACCCACTGGGAGCTCAAATCAAAGGCGTGATATTAGGTGATTAAATCAAAAAGATTTTTGGAAAAGTTCTCATCCCATGCAGTGTTTTTCTGTATTTAGCTAACTACTCTTATTGTCTGAATGTGTCTTGAAGCTATTGGAAGCAGAATAGGATACAATGTCACAACATCTCTCCGATCGGGGCTTAGAGAAACACTTGTCAGAATTCTTTTGACTTAAAAAATAATATATCATTGGAAAAAAAAATGACAAAAGCAAACAGGATAGATGTAGATGCTGACAATGCCAATCTATTTTGGCTTGCACTGCTATTAGGCCGAGGGATGTGTGTTTTCTTTATAAGATACTTTGTGGACTGGACTCTTAGCTTAAACAGCTTGGTGAATACTCAACCTCTGTAATCCTTCAATCATATCAGAATTAGACAGATGACAAAATGTACGATAGAAGTCAATAAATTCAGAAGGATGTAACTACATAAAATGAAAAAAAAAGTAAAACTTGAGAGAAGAAAGTTTAAACTTTCTTCACTAACGCAAGGAGAAGACATGGGCAAAGATACACAATGTACAAAGTTAAATTAACTAACTTCTTTTTTCTTCCATCCTAAGGCTAAGGTCAGTTCATGATGTTGCAGGATCATTTGGCATTAGTGCACAGGTGGTCATTGGAGGAGTGCACATTTAACCCCTTAAGGACACATGACATGTGTGACATGTCATGTTTCCCTTTTATTCCAGAAGTTTGGTCCTTAAGGGGTAATGGAACCACTATAGTGCCAGGAAAAAAAACTCATTTTCCTGGCACTATAGTGTTAATAGGTCCCCCCCCCACTCTCATGGCCCCCCTCCTGCCGGGCTCTAGAGGGAGGAAGGGGTTAAAGGCTTACCTGTCAACAGAGCTAGAATAATGATTGATCTGTTCATGAAGATGTATAATTGCCAAGCCTTTTGTATTGGCCCATGTAGTGCAGTCAGCGGTTGGATGTCCAGGCGTTTGTCCTGACGTCCTGTGAGATTGTAATGCCTATATACATGCTCAATGTTCAAAATTCATCAATCCAATCTTATTTTGGGACTCAATTCCCCTTGTATTTTTAAAACCTTAGGTCTGTTGTTTCAGAGGATTATCATATAGTTTTTCAGAAGGGAAGATCTCAGCAATGTAAAACTAATTGTCCCTTGCACCCAGTTACAAAATTAGCTGAAAAAGCTGAATCCTCAAAATATGTATGATAGCGCCTCTGCCCCTTATCTCACAGTTGTGGTACTTTCTCTTTGCCTATTTGGAATTTTGAAAATAATAGTTTTTTTGTTTTCTTGAACACAAATTGTGTATGCACCATTCATGGAGCGCTATATAATGCAAATAGGCAAATGGATCTGCATCTTGCGTCTTACAGATGTCCCTATTTTTAAGTGTGTTTATGCTAGGTGATCATTAAAACGTACTGTTTGTGATGCAGAAGCATGGAATTGTTTATAGCATATTTTGGAATCTTTATATTATAGGGCACAGCAGTTTATTTGTGTATATGTCCATAGGTTGCCTACATGGTCTGTAGAATTTCAAAAAGACTGGAAGCAGCTATGAGCATTGCCCCTTCCCCTTCTGTTCAAGTAAGAATAATTTAGAAGCAATCAACATGGAAACCAATGGAACACAATAGAATGTGCACTTTTGGAACTTGCCCCCCGAATTTCTTTATGCACATAAATTGTGTAAAGTGTTAGATTGCAAGGTTGTAGGCAACGTTCTTCATCCGTAAACAAAACTTTGGTTGTTACCACTTTAAAATCAATGTATCGTCACTGTGACGTTTGTTGGAATTATATCAATTAATGTTTTAATGTACAATTATTGACAGTTCTTGTTAAACATAAAAAAATGGGAAGCATATAAAACAAACACTTGAACAAAACAAATAAAAATAATCAAACAGAGGATGGGGTCTGATCGTCACCATTTAACCACAGATCAAGTGAGAAAAAGTAGAGGGACAGACTTGAGGAGCAGTAAAAAAAAAAAAAACTTACTTGATATATTTATTAATAATATAATGTATAAAAATAGATTTATTTGCTGGTGCTTTCCTCTCTATTTCTCATTTGATCTATGAGTAAAATCAACATTTAGTGACTGTCCACTAGTCATCAAGTCAACAATTACTTTTTTCCTCATCAATCATCTTTCTTTGGTGCCATGGGTGAAATTCCGAATCACAAATCAAAATGAATATTCAGCCATTGTGCTGTTTGTTGTGTTTGGGATTTAGGTACATTTCGACTCAGAGTTCGTGAATTTAACCAATCACCAGATTGGCCCAAATTCGGACAAATCTACTAGTCAATGGGTAGCTGATGTTAGAGGAAAATCCCTGAGATAATCATAAAACCATATTGATATGGTATGGTAATAAATCATTTCAAGATGCCCCTTTGTATTTAGTTAAAGAAAGATGAGGCATTTGCTTTGTATTATCTGTTAAGTTCTGAAAACCAAGTGTTGTGACAAAGTGCAGTTTATCCAAGGCCTTTTTCAGTTTCACATTTAAAAATATAGTACAACATTTTCTGTAATTCAAGAAGAGGAATTTTCATTCTTTAAAGGAACCAACAGAATGCATCCTAGATGGCATGATGTTCAATCTTTATTTCATGAGGTCAGTTTCATAGCTTCAAAATCAAAGACAAATTGATCAGTGAGGGGACTTTCAAGCATGTCTGCATTATCTCATGAAAAATGACTGAGTATCCCTATGCATGATGTCATACCCATGTACATGCTAAGTCTTTATCACATCCAAAACCTGAGTTAATGTCCGGTTAGAGGAAAGTAACCCCCCCCCCAAAAAAAAAAAACATTGTAGGAAAATCAAAGCACTTGATTTTGCTACAAAAGAGACAGTAGTATAGTTTTAATAATTAAAAAAGCAATACATATTTTATATAGGTATCATCCCCGCAGTGTCCCTTAAAAATCAAGAAAATTCCTCTAGTACCACACAGAGTGCTTAAAGAGACAACTCTACAGAGCAGTAAGAATGTTTTCTGACTTAAAAGTATGAAATGGCTTTGAATGATTTCTCCAATGCAGCAATCTCTCGAAAAGAAATGCCAAGTAGGTCAGATTTCAGACTTATTGAAATACATGCTTAAAAATGCATAAGAAAATGAAAGTGAATGCTCAGTAAGTCTTCTTCAATTGTTGTCCTGTACAGAGAATCCCTGATGTCCTTTTTTCTTTTTCATGCATCCGTAACTTTGTATAAAGCTGACCGAGACTTTTTTTTTTTGTGTAGTGTGTATATATCTTGCGGCAGTTTTCAATATCAAGGCTTTCTTTATTTCATATTTGCCATGCAATGTGGTTTGTGACATAGTCTCCTAAAACATTGATATACATTGCATAGAAAGCATTATCTAGTAAAGCAGTTGGGAGATTAAGGCAAAAAAAGCATTCAAAGGAGAGAAATGTAAGTGTAAGGAAGTATGATCCAGTATGAAGGACAAAAGAGAGGATTCTAGAATTATGAACATATCTTAATCTATTGAGGAACATGTTACAAAGGATCTCACAATCATTTTCAATCTAATTGCAGAAAAACTGGTCAAGATGTACTAAGCTGTTTCAGATTCATGTATGTAATGCTAAGAATGTATTACATGAGCTCTACACAAAAATAAACTTATTCGGTCCTGTTGTATCCTCTGTTGTTTTTTGCGTTTTTTAAGCCTCTGATTGGTTATTTCCCTGTGAAGAGACCAAAAGTCTCTTCCATGAAAAAAAGGAGGGCTTACAAAGGATGCAGTCATAAAAACTGCAGCTTTTGTAATCTATTTATACTATACTCTCAATGAATACATGCATAAAAATATGTATGCATATATTAATTGGGGCTATATCTACTAAACCTTTTTTTTTGGTGTTTTTTATTTGAAAGCCTAGAGTGGTCCTAAAATGTGCTAGATATATAATACATATTACCTCCTTTTTTTTATTAATTTCCCAAAACAGCAGCATCTGAAAAAGTAAGTGCTGCAGCAGGCATACCCCTGATCAGGAAGAGGTTCCACCAATCCAGAGAATCTTATTCTGGTCTAACGGTTTTTATCTTATTCAATAAGTCCATGTCTAGCAGAATTTATATGTTATGAAGTTTAACCACCAGTTGCACTCCCACTCATCAAAAAGTATGAGTGGAACTGCTCAATAAGTTAATATAAGCTATATGTCTTATGCTAGCCGCCTGTTCTCGTTGTGACTCGGCTATATGCGTCAATCTCCAAATTAACGCACTTACATGCAAAGAGCTGCAGCTCAGCCTCTCTTCAGAGCTGAAGGTCACATGAACATGTTGGATCAATTTTTTGATGGGAAAGTCATAAGTAAAATTCCTCCTTTGACACAGTCCTCTATCTACAGTACACTTTGCAAGACAGTGACACTGGACACTCTAGGCACCATCTTTTTTCAATAACACAAGACTGTTAAACTGAGCTAAATCAAAACTAGCATACTTTATCTTTCTATGCCAATGCAGATTGCATTATGTTGACTAACTGACCAAATTGTGGTTCTCTCACTGGAATGTGAGTCATAGTGATATAGACATCAACGAGACTGATAGCAAGTAGCATATAGAAACTACCGACTAAGAGCAACATCTAGACAACCATTAGTTAGACCCTATCTAAAGGGAATGCATAGGTAGTGGCTCCTTCCTTTTCTTTGATGGGTACATTGCTGAACCCAATTGTCCATCAAACTGCATATGTAAATCCATTGCATCAGAACACTAATGATTTAACATGTGAATGACTAGCAAATTGTTATTGTCAGTTCTGTGCAGTTTTTCTTAAACACTTTAAACTCAATACCCACTAGAGAGGGAAGTAGTGATATGGTACCCTCCTGTTGTAAGTAGTTAACCTTTTTGCCTTTGAGAGATGGAAACTCTTGCTTAGGTAGTAGATGCTGGGAGTGGTGTCTGGCAGGCCCCCAGTAAGAATTCAAACTTTTAGAAAAATGCATAGCTACTTAAAATGGGAGGGGGGAGCAGGACACTCCTGGCACCACAGACACCAGATTGCGCTGTAATTTGTATGGTGCTGGGAGTGTTCCTTTAAAGGGACACTATAGTCACCAAAACCACTACAGCTTAATGCAGTTGTTCTGGTGTCTATAGAATATCTCTGGGAAAGGAATTGATTGGCTGAGATCAGCAAAACTTGATGATCTCAGCCACGTAGGCACAGTCAGGTGGGGCCAGCTGCAGTGAGACTGCTCTAATAGGGGGTCAGGAACATAAACAGCCACACAGACACTATAGTGTCAGGAATACATGTAAGCATTCATAACACTACAGTGTTCCTTTAACTAATTCATTGAGATAAGTATTCAAAGTGAGCTTGCCTTATGTATCACTTAATATGGAGAGAATATAACATGCAGCTTGTAGGGCATCAATAGTTCTCTCACAGCATTGATTATTTTCCCTGACATCTCTGGTGCAAGGTGACAACACTAATGTAGGGAAAACATATCAAAATGTAATTCTAACGGCCTGAAGATGTTCTAATCATCATAGTCCAGAAACAAGTGTTTTTGTTGTTGTTTTGTTTGCTTATTTTTAATTTTGCACCAAGAATGTACTATAGGGTGGCTAGCTGTCAGTCTAAAATAATGTAGAAACTGTATAAATAAGCAGAGATGATGGAACAAGCATGCCTGATCAGAAACAGTAGGAAGGCTAATTTGTTTGTATGTTCATTTATTTAGCCAAAATGTTTATAAAGCAAGGTCAGCGACCATTCTTAGACAGTCCTGGTGGAATATTAGGATTTTTTTTTACTAGTGATCACTATTTATTGTATTGAAAACCCTGAATATTTACTTCCATTAATCACTGGGATATAGTCTCGTAGTTTAACCTCTTCAGCACCAACAGAATGCTAAAGTTGGCATGAGACAGGATGTGACTATTCCTGTCTCTGAAAAAGTTAATGTGGCCCTGTGCTGTAGGAACTTTTCTATAAACCATCATAAATCTCCTAAATCTGCATACTTGTGCTTATTGATGTTAACCCCTTAAGGACCAATGACTGCTTTTGCATCATAAAAATCTGTTCTTAGAGGACCCATCTAGAAATCCCCCCCCTCCAGCCACATTTAGAATACATAATTTACACATATTATCAGTGCCACTTTTGACCAATGTGGTTGGCACAGGTTAGCTGAGAATTCCTTGGGCTCATTAGCCTAATTTATAGTAGTTATATAGCTAGGAGTGTCCCTTTAATGAATGTGTGCTTATTTTAAATTACAGATTAACCATCTGCTTTTAAATCAGATCCTCTCCATTTATTGATATGCTGAGAGAGCAGATAGGGAGAGAGAATGGCACTGTCTCTCAGCATATTAAGAGAAGGTTTGAATTAATGGTGGCAGCCATTTAACTTAAATCACATGCAGGTTGGGAGATGCATGTGCTGTTGCTGTCCTGAGTTTAGGGTCCTTGCGTTGCTCTGCACGTATAAAGATTTTGAATGCACAATGTCATGTCACCCACCATATTTATTTGAAAACCTGGTCAGCACTTAAACATAATGTGCAGATCATGTCAAATTCTACTTATATGTAATAAACTCTACTAAACCATACTGTGATAATATTTTGCATGTACACACACACACACACATATGTGGGGCACAGAATCATTCCGTGACAAGCCATGCCATTAGGAAATATTTGATGCCCTCCAGCACACAAAGAGTTAAGAAGAAAACACATTTATCAGATTTTGCAGCTCCTGGATGCACAGAGTAAAATCCTGCAGCCCACAGTCTGAGTATACGATGCTAGGTGGCAGTGTAGATTTAATCCTTGATACAGTTTGTCTTCCTCCGGTTTCAACACAGTTGTCCTGAAGTGTTTGGTTCCACATAGCAGAATCCACATTGTCATTATTTATTCATCTCCATCACACTCTTCAGTTAACACCTTAACCCCTTCCAGCCCAAAGTGCTCAGCAGAGCATCCGGGATCATTGCTTAGCTCGTCAATCTAACTTGCAAATGGTTAATGAGGATTATCTACATAGGCTTGTGTGCCCTTACTTAGAATTCAATAGCATCTCTAGAGAGGTTATGTATCAGGGAAGATTGTGTCTATTGGGTCCTGATGGAATATCTAGTCAAAATTTCATCAGCCAAATCTTGCAACTGGCCATGTTCTTGTAAACAGTCAACACGTTTCACTGTTGTTTTTTTTCCTCCTTCAAGCAATTAACTCCCTAATCTATTTCTCTCTCCATATAAACAAACAGATCTGGAATATATTTGTATGAAACATATCATGGATATATTATATATTATATATATATATATATATATATATATATATATATAAACTATAGATCAATACTTTGAGGATACCGTAAAATGTCAAATGGTATATTCTGCTGCAGAACTTGTATTTGCATACTTTAAAAACTTGTATTTATTAATACATCATTCAGTCTCACGGTCTACCTGTTTGTTGATGAGATAATTCCTTATGATGCCGAAACATGAGAAACACGAGGATATATTATTTTATACACACATCATTAAGGTATACTTTTGAATTATTGAGAAATTTTTGTTAAATTTTGTTAAACTTTTGAGGGACATTTGTACTCTAATGTCAATAACATATTAATAATATATAAGTAGTGCTAGACTGAGTGCTGCTATGCCTATCGACCTTACAGGCAGACTGCTCTTTGTATTTTTTAGAGATCCAAAGTGGAAAAATAACAAGGTGCTGAAACTCTACTATAATTCACAGGGAACCTGCTTGGCTCTGGCAATACACCCATTAAACTATGCTTTGTGTTACAAATAAGGTAGATTTAAATCTCAAAGTGCTAAAAATGTCCACATTTAATTCTATTGAAGTCTACTAATGTGTCATTTGATTCTACATCTTTTTAATTCAATGAAATTACACATGGAGACATCAAGTAGAAATGGATGTGTGCTGAAATGAAAGATCCAACCTAAGAGGCTTTTAGAGCTAGATCACTTTTCCTCTGATCCTGTAGAATAAATTGCTTACAATGAAGGCCAGACCTTCTTTTACGTGAACCTAGACGGTCACCTAAGGTGCAGAATTCCTGAGCCCCTCATGTGGGTGCAGATAATTTTTAGTGACCTCTTGTTGTCCAAGACTGGGATTAAAGAATATTTACAGTGATCTTCTCCCCTCATTGGTGCTCTGCCTACCAGACCACCAGGGATGAAAACACCCAATTCTGATCAATAGCAAATAGGGGCAATTTTGTTTTTTATTTACCCACAACGTTCACACACAAAACTACCCACCCACTTCACACACAGCAATGTGATGTGGGTGAGACATAAGACACCTAGTTCATTAGGTTGTCAATAACCATTAGGGTTGGACTTTTCCAGACATCAACAACCCTATCCTTTAATGCTTTACACTATCTCCTGACCAATTTCTCTAACTGATCCTTAATTGGTCATGTTAGGCAGTGTAACTGCTTTACCTCATTGAAGTGGTTATAGTGTCTGCATAGTCCCATACAAGCCTCATGAGAGATGACAGTGCTCTGACTGAGCTGTCATTGGAGATTGAAATATTACATCCTTACCATGTTTGTCCAGTAAATTGTCTGCACAAGTGATCCTTGACTGCCTGGACCATACTTTTGTTTTACTATTGTGAGAGTAGCCAGCACCAGGACCATAAAAGTAGTGTGATTTCCTTTTTATGTGTGATACATTTATTTTATTAGCAGCGTTTTAATGTGTTTTTTTGTTTTGTTTTGGTATTCGTTTTTGGGGGGCAAATTGTTCAAAATTTTAGAATCTGGGCCTTGTTTTTTAAGCATTCAGGCCCCGATTTTAACAATCCATGTACAGATTCTACAACCTGGCAGTTTACGTTTTGGACAATGTTACATAGTGTGGACCCAGTGGCGGATCCAGGGGCAGGGCAACGGGGCAATTGACCACCCCCCCACCCCCGAGAAACTAGTACAGCTCTCCCTCTCCCTTGCCTCGCCTCCGGCACTCCACTGCAGGACTGGTGCTATTCAAGCGCCAGCCCTGCTATGTGCCTTCAGAGATCTTACCTCCAGCCCACAGGCACATTGCTGGCAGGGGAGGGTAAGAGGACCCGGGGGTGCTCATCCTGCAGCTCTGACGGGTCTCCTCTCACAAGGTCAGATAAATGCCAGATCTTCAGGCTAGAGCTCACTTCCACCTGACCACTAGAGATTCTCCACCGGACCACCAGGGATTGAGAAATGTCCCCCCTCCCTGAGCAAATGTAAGAAGGGAGGGGGAATATAAAATGTAATAATTTGACTAAATTTAATTTGCTCCCACCTGCCCCCCAAAACATAATACCCACTTACATACACATCACTCCTCATTGCATCCCTCCCACACACTGCCCCACACATGCACACACTGAACCCCTTAAATACACACACTGCACACCATACACTCACTGTAGCCCTCACTCACACACACACTGCACCCCCTAACACACACTGCCCCAAACATGCACACACTGCACCACTCAGACAAACTGTATCCCTCACACACAATACACGCCTTATACACACACACATGTGAGTTACATCCCTCACACATTGCACCACACTCAAGAGTGTGCCATTACTTTAAATGGATGAAGAAAAAGAAGTGAAAAAATAGGTTTTGTATTAATAAAATCCATATTTAGGCTAATAGTTTGAGTGGAAACTAATATATATATTACATTCACTCCAAGCAACACAAGTACTCCTGTCTGCTGTAGTGGTTACATTGCTTAGCATACCCTTTCATGGTCCCCTGGTTTAATATCAAACTGTTTAGGAATAGTTTGATATAAACTAGTACTTTTCTCAGCATGCAAGGACTGCCCTCATATTAGCCACATTGTTATTTCAATAAACACTTCCATATAAGTGTCAACTTTGTCCAACTAAGATGAAATTGATTGGCTGAAAGTGTTTGAGTGGGTTACCTGATCACTCTCAGCCAATAAATGGTGTCCAATTTGAACAATGCTGCCAGTTATATCAAACTATAAAGTTTGGTATAAAACTGGGGGACTCCCCATTTGAGCTTTTGAGTGACAACCATCACATGCCATTTTCTATTTATACTCCCTGCTCCTACATACTTCCCAAAAATGGGAAAGTGGGGAGACTTTCACTGAAAAACAGTGGGGTAAAATCACTTGGTTTTCTTATTGCACTTAGGCCACCACTAAAACCCAAGAAACTGCCTATAAAGATTTTGTCATTGTGGTATAGGACGCAATGTCATCTGACAAAATAAGGAATTTGACATTTTCCGCTAAGGGACATACCCAATCATATGTAGAAACTTGGACACATTGGTTGACAGTCACATACCAAGCAGATTTTCAAAGACTCTTGAGTTCCCGTCAGATTTCAGTATGTCAAGATGAGGGGTGGAGAGATGCTTAGGAGGACATACAGACCTAGGACAGGGTCTCAGGTCATTGGTTGGTAGTACTTTCCTGATGTTTTAGAGAAAAGAAAACAAAGCAATAACATGAGGCAATGGAGAGCGTCAGCTTATTAAACCAGACCATACTAATAACTGGGGCCTTTTTGGGAACATATGGAAAGTGATAACTATATGTTTACTTATTGATGACTGCTGACTTTTGGAAAAGTGATGTATGATGTATAGCAGTTAGAGTCTGTTTTGCCATGACCTCTGAATATTGTGTTTTAATACACAGTTTACTGGGATTTGTTAAAATTTTGTTTATATCGCTTTCAAAGTTTTGTCAGACCTGCACCTGCGTGCTTATTTTTGTTCACTTATATATGGCCCTGTGTGGAGCACAAAAAAAACCCAAAACTTGATTACTTATGCGTACCTGCACACCACTTTATTTTGTTTTATCTTATTTCTTTTTGATTCCAATAAAAATTTTAAGCTACAAAAAAAACTGGGGGACAACACCTGGCATGGTAACATTATATTTTATTTTGCCCGGATGTAACTATATTTCCCATGATGCTTTACCAGCCTTAAATTCTGAAAACATTTCATTCTGATTGCATTTGTATGTATATCATAGGCCTTCAAAATGTTTTTGAATAGCTCAATAAAGAACAATTTTCTCAGACTTTAAAGCTTCCTGCAGTTTGAAAGGTGGTTATGTTCTTTTTTTTTTAAAAGCACTAACTTATTTAAAAACCCAAAACTTTGTGTTTCTTTATAAGCTGGACTTATTTTGAGCAACTCCTCTCAGTCAAACAGACTGTGATGTGTAATGTTCGAAACAGTTTCTGCATTATCTGGCCTTCAGGTCTTAAAAGTAAAGCCAATATTTGTAAACAAATACTGTCCGTGAAATCGAAGTGATTTTTTAATGTCCTGGAAGGACATTTCTCTTCATAATAAACCCAAAATGTCACCATACAGGTTCATGGAGAAATACATAAATCACTTAGTTGTTTATGCACGCTTTTTAAGCTCTTCACATAGCAATACTTAATGGAAATTGCAATACATATTTGTTGAACGATAACAATTGTACAATGTGCAAGTATTTCTGTAACTGACAGAAATCTTTAGAATTGCATTTATTATAGGAACCAGATGATGTATAATGAAACAATATTTAAGTAATATTCAGTCGCTTGTAACACTTCATTTTTTACTAGATAATGTTTAATTAATCTGTACGTACCCTGAGGAGCCAAATCTATTTTTAATGCAAGTTACATTAGAAAATACACTGACGATTTACACTTGTTCTGCACACCCAATAATTGTATCAATAGACTCTGTGCTGCTAAAGCTTCATCAAGGCATTTATTCACTCTTGCGTTGCCAAAATAAGTTGGTAACAGACATAAAAGGACTAGTACAATATATGTTATGCATAATCTCCACTTTTTAACACACACAAACGTGGTGCTGTGCAAATCTTTTGATAAAATGTAGGAGAGAAAAACTTGCTCCTGACATAATTTCTCAATTTTCCCACAATTCCATGCAAAATAATGAGATATGCAAATACAAATGTTGTCACCATTTCAAATTTCCATCCGACATTTCGCTAGGTTCACTTTACAATGTATTGTTGGTTTGTAAGACGTTTTTTCATGAAATTTTGTGTATTAGAACCTATATGTAATCAACTACAACGGTGGTTTGAATGCAGTTGCCTTGTTAAATTGTCTAAAATAGAGAAAACTCAAAGGTAGGATTAAATTCCAGTTACATTTATTAAACGAAAAAAGTGCAATACATCAAAACCAAAAAAAGATAAATTATTGCCAGCTGCCTTAACAATAGCAGAATGGGGACTAAAAGGCTGGACATGTTTCTGGTCAAGTCCTTTTTCAACAGGGCTGCTTGGTGATTTGAATTTAAACCTTACATGAAGTGCTCTCTATTCTGAGCAATCAATGAGTGCAGTCACAGTCCGACTATAGATGGGGATTACAAAAAATATGTCTTTAGGAAAAGCTAGCGAGTTAAGATGAAAAAATCACAGTTACCAGTTTACTGTTTCAATCCCACCTGGGTGTCTTTTTCATTCATAATGTGTATTTCCATAATTGTGCTCAGTTTTGCACAGTACAGAAATTGAATTGTGCTTTATTAAACTGGTGTATGTGCTCATCTTGTCTATAGCTCTGGCATT
Organism: Pelobates cultripes; assembly: GCA_933207985.1. Classification (NCBI taxonomy): domain Eukaryota; kingdom Metazoa; phylum Chordata; class Amphibia; order Anura; family Pelobatidae; genus Pelobates; species Pelobates cultripes. The sequence goes on along the minus strand of OW240920.1, from coordinate 34,704,966 downwards.
TAAAAAATGTAACAATGATTGGAGTCCAGGTTAAACATTGAATTGGCAGGCTTCTGATTGTTTACCTTGAGCAGAACATAAGGAGAATTACCTTCAGTAACCCTCACTAAAAAGTACTTGTTTCTAAAACTAAAATCAAGGTTTTGCTCCTCAGGTTTAAAAGAACATCAAGGAGTCTTTCTCAAGTTTTTCTGTATATTTTGCCACCTTCTGTGTTCACGCTTTGAGAGGTAATTGAAGTGTCTTCTGACAAAGTTGCACAGCTACCTCATAGAATGACAACTTAGCTTCGAATTTGTTTTGTATTCTGCTATTGCCAAGGGAACTGTGTTAGCACATTCTTCCAATGCTTTTATCATCCCAGCTTCTCTGATCAGAAAACTAATTTAATGCTGATTGCGGAACTCTTGAACCAATACTGGCAGCTGCAGTGTTACACCTTGCTCTGATCCAGACTCGCTCCCCCCTTTCGATTTACATATTCATTTCCGAAGCCTGTTTGAAAACCTGTTGACAAAGATATGTGTTCTCTACCTCCTAATAAGTTTGCTTTTCTTTGTTACAGATAATCGTCAAGCTGCTCTTGAAAGGTCACGGTCCCGCCATCATGGCCGAATGGTACCTGTATAATTTCCCAAAATGCAAAAAAAAGAAACGGGAAACAATGACTTCAAATCAGGATTATTGGAACGTCACTGAAAATGAAAAGAACATTTAAAATAGGAAATATGAGAGACTTGCTTTTAGCAACTTTTTCAATATCCGAGGACTACAGTGGATATTGAGAGGTCTTGTATTGTTAGCCCTTCTAGAGAACAAGGGTTAAAAATTGGAAATTACAAGAACATTAACAATTCCATAAACAGTGTTAAGAAATGTAAAGTTTAATATAACATCTTGCTTTCCTGTATCGGTGCCGGAAAAATCTTTCAGATAATTTGTAATTCTTAAAGAATGTATCCAGGAATTAATATATTACAATTCTACTAGTATAAATGATGAAATGAATATTAATTTACAAAACACAAACGTGTAATATGTAGTATGTGCATAGATATAATTCACATGCAAATATTGCACACATCAGAAAATATCTTTATTAACGCTTTGTGCGCACAAGGCACCCTGCAACCTCTCTTTATATATATTTTTTTTCTTTGGATATTTTTATAGTTGGAGCTCACACGTGATCTATTTTGTTGTAGTTCACAAATGTGGTTTATTAATTTTTTATTGTCGTACCTTTGATTTTGTAGAAGTATAGGTTCTTTGTGGATTATGGCATATTGTGGCCTGAAGTAAAGAATCATTTACTTTAAATCAACTAAATAGAAATTTTAAAAAAATTGCAGCCTCTGAAAGGCATCAAAAAATATGAATAATCCACGATTGTCAAAGATATAGGTTTTAAGGAAATACCATCATAAAACCAAAGTTATTAGTTCAGGAACTTAAAAATTGAAGGAATACATTTTGTCAGTTATTTAAATCGTATTTTATAATTCTGCACTTACAATATGTTATTTTTACAATTTTTTTGAGATAATTATCTTATTGCAATGTTTTGTGTAAGATTTTAGAAAAAAAATATAAATTTATAATGGAAATATATTATGATAAACCTTTGTACATGGTAACTTTCCCCTGACCTGATATGCTTATGGATACATTAATTAACTCAGTGCTAAACGAGAACAGTGTACTCCGCTGCCACCAATATATGCTGAAAACATTGTATCCTTAAATATTTTACCATCAGTTCTATAGGGTACTATTGAAGTAATATTCTCAAGCAAGCTGTTCCATTTTTCTATTACCATTAATTACCTGCCACAAAATTACCCTAGTTACATTAAGATAGTGATGACATTTTCATACTTAGTAGCTACAAACTAAAACAAAGCCTTTATAAATTGTCAAAAAAATGCCTAGGCTAGGAGTGATGTGCCTTGTCTCTTATGTCCAATGGTTTTTAATTAAGTATTGATCACCTATTGCAGAGTCATATATAGTGTTTGCCTTTGTGTATATTCTCTAAGGCATTTTCTTTTCTCTTTACCATTAAACATGCACGTATTTTCTTCATTAGATTCAGTCATACTCGGCTTAGGTACAACAAGGTCTTACTGTTCTCTTCTGATCAGATGCTTTGATGAATTTACTGGTGAATCACAGAGATATTTTCAAAAACCATGGTTCTTCAAAACCTCTTCAGGAGCCAATGACTGTCCATTGTGTGAAGATAACCCTGTAGGTGCTTGAGTTTCTCAATAATGATGACAGAGCCACTAACTCTATGCTAAAACATGCATATAATGATATTATGGCCTGTCAGTGGGTCCTGTGGACAGCTTTGGAGGACACTTTTCTAAAACATGCAGCCAGCTGCCTTATTGGAATGCTAAAATATCCCTAAAACTGTATAAGGTGCTGTCTTTATCCATAACGATTTAAAAAGGAAAAAATAAGAACTTTATTTTTAATAGACTACAATATATATTTCAATGTATTTTCAGATATTTGGGTGAGTGAAACTATTGCATATGCAAACTTGTCAAATATTGTTGAACTCAAATTTGTGTGGAATATATAGTTTAAATAATAACACCCTATTTCCCCATTGTATGTATCAGTTCTAAACCTCTATAAGTTTCCAGCTTACAGCTTGTGATCCATGTACTAATAAACTGATGGTTTAATACAGTAGAAAGTGTTGTTTTTTCATATCATCTTCAATTTCTTTGAGACAACACAGCAATGTACCAAAACACTCATTGTCCGGACCCTTCACAATGCTACAGTGAAGTTACTCTAAACAAAACTATTTTTTCACCCACCCCAAAATTAGGAGACCCACTGTTCTTCCAAGAATGCATGTACAACTGGTGGAATATGGAGGCTCCTCTCTTAGCTCCAGAAATGAAAGCCCAGAGAGAGGGTAACTTGTTCTAGGTTTTTCATGGTAATGTAAAAATTAGTATAAGTTATAAGAGCCCATTGTTATTGTGGGAAATAAAAGTTACTCCTAGCACCATGACCACTCCAGTGATTTGAAGTGGTCATAGTGCCTGGAGTCTGTTTTTGAAGCAGTTCGCTATGAAATGCTTCACGTAGAGAGTTTAACCCCCATGCTGGCGACTTCCAGCAAGAGTTCCGGGCCGTCTAATCTCAATTTAATGCTAATTTTCACGCACAGAATTGAATTTATTGGCTGATATCTCTCAGCCAATAAATGATGACTAGATCAATGACTTCAGCTTTGCCGAAGCCAGGAAGCAGATCACCAGCAAAGAGAAGAAACCCAGGTAAAGGGACTGTTTTCTCCAGGATCAAGGTACTGCTGACATCATAACCACTAAAGCCTGGTGTAGAGGATATGATGGATGGTAAAAGTGTGGTGAACAGTTTGCCTTGGGTCTATTGAAGAAATGCTGCATTCACTAGTGTAATTTCAGTTCAAATAACTAAATAGCTATTCGGGTTAGATTCCTAAGTAAACTATACTATTTTTAGCCATATTTTAAAAACCAAAAAGAGCGTTCATCGGCCTATTTATTCTCCATGAATAGTTCTACTTTATATCATACTGTTACCAGGACCTGCTAACTAGAACCCCTCAAGCATATATCTTGTTTACATGCATCCTGTACAACTGTACTATGTAATACTATTCAGCCCGACTTGTCAATATGTATGTTCCAAGTGATTCATATCAACTAAAGTTCTTAACAGAAATCGCTAAATTAATGTAGGATAATGTTGGATAAAGTATTTGTACATTTTTATTTTCATGAAGTGTAGAGATTCTTGGCATATCCATGTATACATATCCTAGATTTTTCTAGGAGATTATAACCAAAATAGTAGGGCATTCACAAAAAGCAGAATCAAATAGATTTTATTATCAATTCTTTGAAGTAACATACTTTTAAACAGAAGGTTGTTTCATCTCCCAAACCTTCACATTTGTATGAACTACACTGCAATATTATTTCATGAGTGTTCTTATTCCCAATTTAAATCACATTTGAAATCATAAATCCCATTGGTAGTGATCAAAGACATGAATAAACAGTTGATCTCTAAAATGAATCTAAATAAAATGCACTACATTTACAGAAAACGTAACAGTGTGCTATGAGATACTGATGTCTTCATTTATGTGTTAAACTATGCAGAAGAGTGCCAACGGAGCTGGGGTGGAGTTGGTGTGTATGTGACTTTGGGTGACTGTGTGTATGTTGCTGTCCGTGTAAGTAACTGTGTGCTTGTAAGTGACTGAGTGAGTGATGGTGTGAGTGAATGTGTGACTATGTGCATGTAACTGTGACTAAATGTGACTGTGTGTATGTGAGTGACAGTATAGGACTGTAAATTACTATGCGCATGTGACTTTATGCGACTGAGTATGTGTGTGACTGTGTGTCGAGGTATGCATGTGACTTTGTGTAATTGTGTGTCTGTGCATAGGAAGGTAGTTACCAACATACACATCTGCCCTGGATATCAGGTAACCTTGGTACTCCTCTGAGACTAAATGTAAACATATAGCCTCAATGTACAAAACAAAACTGTAAAAAACAAAAGATAAAAATAAAAAGCAGCCACGTTAATACAGGTGATCCAGGGTAGTGTTGATCATCTATGTAGGTTGTGGATCTTTGTCATTTCTGATCTACCCCAATAAGTAACAGTTGCCTTTTTTACACAACTGTTGCAAAATTAAATTTAATCTGATACAAGTTTCTATTATTATAATCTCTGTTCAAATATCACAATCTTCTAGTAATGCAACACACCAATATAGGATTTGATTGCAATATTTACAACCTTGATGATAAAATACAAAAACCCAAGATATGATTCCTGCAAATTTTCCAAATGTGTGTATACGTCAGAAGACTTTTCAAAGAATGGTTTTGTAAATGTGTGCACAACCTACACACTAGGACAGGCATAGGCAACCTTCGGCACTCCAGATGTTTTGGACTACACCTCCCATGATCCTTTGCCAGCATTATGAGTGTAAGAGCATTATGGGGGATGTAGTCCACAGCATCTGGAGTGCCGAAGGTTGCCTATCCCTGCACTAGGATAATACTGAGAGCAGGGGCAGATTGACAAATGCCTCTTGGGCTGCTTTAAAAGTATATAGTAAGCACTGTAACTGCTTCATTGAAGTAATTATAGTTTCTGGAGTCCTATGGCTACAAACTTCCACTCATTGTAAAATAATTTCCAAAGGTCTAATTATAAATAAGAGTCCTCAGCAGTCCATCAACTATGTTCTGCTCAGGAAGCACTAGTTTGAGCTGCAATGGGTGGCATTGATTGGCTAAGAGTGTCAGCTGACCATTTTCAGCTTATCACCATAGCCCATTGCTGATATATATTGGTATGACTAAGGAAGTGTATAATCTCTGCCTTAGCCATACTTTCAATGGGGATCAGGCTGTGGGGGTTGCCAAGCACTCTCATTTAGTGTTAACCTACTTAAAAATGGAACAGACCAAATGCACCTATTGGGAGCTCCCACAAGAGATCTAATAATTACCAGCCTGATTGCACCAATAACATCCCATACAAACTCAAACGTTGTCTTGACATTATGGGAAAGAAAACTAAACTCTGCAAGAGCAATGAAGCCTCTTCCTCCAAGGATATCAGTGCTCTGCTTTGAGTTACACTGCTGCAGGTGCCTTTAAAGATGGTGCACACACCAAAAGTCTCTGACCTCACTTCGGAGGAGAGCGAACAAGAAGACTATGTTTTCCATTGGGCAAGGTAAATCTAGCAAGAGTCCCACTCACAAAGAACATGAACCAGTACCTAGGTAGACCCTGAATCCTGTCCAAAGCTTGTGCCTGCCAGAACAGCTAGCATTCAGAACCTGCTGACAGAGCTGAAGGCCTTCTTAACAGGCTACATTGCACTTCTTCGAGAAGACATGGGAACTATGACAGCCTTAATGCAGGCACTGGAGGATAATGGCGACATTGCCAGAGGCAAACAGGAAGTGATGAGATTGAAAGTTGAGATAGACAAACTGAAGCAGATCAACCTGCTTGGAAGATAACATAATCTGAGGGTCGATGAGGTCCCTGAAAGCATGACAGACAATGAGATACAACACTACCTTCATAGGTTGTTGAGCTCTATGCTCCCTTCATCCATGGCCATTGTTATGCAACTGGACTAACACAAGTGGGTCCCTAAATCACCTAAAACCTCAACGGTGTCCAAAGTGACCTACTGCTATGTTTCTAGTCATGTTGGAGCAAATAACTCATACAGGCCACCATCAAAACTCACCTACATTCTATCTTGAAGGTTCTGACCTTTAGTTCTTCAATGATCTTTCTAGGTATACTATGCTCTAGAGAAGATCCCTACAACAAATGACTAAGATACTAAGAAATAAGGGAGTTGACCAAAAATGATCCATGCTACACGTAGAGAAATGTATTCAACTAAACCAAGCCTCAGAAGGGGAACGACTCCTCAGGGAACTGGACTTACCTATACCAGACATCATCCTGAGATCTATATTGAATACCTCACACACATCTTCTGCTCCCTTATGGGAAATGAATACAATCCAACCATTCTATCCCTCCAAAGCCACAACTATCAGCTAAGAGCTACTATCCACTGGCACCTGAGTCCTGTTGAGAGCAGAGTTGTTGATACTTGAAGTGACTTTTCTACAGTATCCCTTTAATTTTAGATACAGTATTTTGACCTGTTTTTGTTTTACCTGCCTAATCACATATATTGAGGAGAGAAAAAAATAGTACAAATTAAAAGCTATATTGAATATTTATAAACATCTCCACGTGAGTGCTAATTAGTTGCATTATCTGGTTTGGTTAAATGATGTTGCTAAAATTAGCCTACTTCCACACATGCCATATTACCTTGACCGGCGCTACCATTAAGCGAATAAGGGTGGGGAGGCGCCCACCAAGAGATTTCGTGGTGGGCTGCCGTGTCTATGGCTGGTGTGCTGGGCGAGCGATTCCTTAGCCACCCCTAGTGCAGTCATTCAGCTGCTGGGCTCCCTCTGCAACAGATTACCTGTTCAGGGAGCAGGGTTTACTGTAACCCCAGCACCCGAGCAGAGCACTTTGCTTCCTGCAGGCAGTGGAAGCCAGAACATGACCTGGTATCCCAGCTGCCCCCTGCCTGTGAACACCGGAAGCACAATGAAGGGAGCAGGAAGCAGCCTGTGCTCACAGTGCACAACTCTCCTTCTCCCCTAACAGAAAGAAGAGCAAAATCCTGCACCTGGACCTCTTCTCATCTTCACAGTACCCAGGTATGGCATGGTTAAGGGGGATTGCTTATCGTGTGCATGTTTGTAAATTGGTGTGTATGTTAAATTGCTGTGTTTGTGTGTGTAAATACAGTGTGGCTTTATGTAAAGTGGTGTGTGTTTGTGTTTCAGTAACAGTGTGTGTGTGTAAGTGAGAGTGTGTAAGTGACTGTGTGTGTGTGTTAATGAGAGTAAGTGACTGTGTGTGTGTGTTAATGAGAGTGTGCAAGTGACTGTGTGTGTGTGTTTTATTGAGAGTGTGCAAGTGTGTGTGCGTGTGTCACTGTTAGTGAAAGTGTGCAAGTGACTGTGTTTTCAACTTAACAATTTGGCCTAAACTTACATCATTCAGTGAATACATCCCTACAGCAATATCTTGGAGAGATGAAAAAAAAAAAAAAAAAAAAACTGCCATAAGAATTGCTCCATGTAACTAGACATTATAATCCCCATACTTCTTTAAGGTAAACCTTCATTCCTGGTCACTACGGCAACCATAAATAAATAAAAAAAGTGTTTATATACAAACATTGCTGTTATCTGCATACATATGGTTTCCACATATACCATGTAATGGAATGGATATAGGATCTTTAAAATGTATTTACGTAAAAATTTGAAAACCATAAAGCAGCAGACTCAAAGGCCAGCCGACTCAACATTGGATTTAAAATTGTAACATTTAAGACACACAGAAAATCAGAGGATCTAATTTAATTACACGGACTAATATCAGAAAACATACATTTAATATTAAAAAAATATATTTATGGTATTAAAATATATTAATAGATAGTCGGATAGGTCATCAGTTGAGAAGATATTTCTAATCCTTCAAAATAGATGATGCGTATAGACTGTCATACAATGACCGAAATAGACTAATCCATTGGATGAATGAGATGAGAAGTTTTCAGCCTATGATGTTCGGGCCTCTATGGGCATTTCATCTGAAAACCTCCCACTTCCTGCTTCATACACTATTTTGTAATATATACAAATATAGCAAATAAATAGCTAATTATATGGTAAAAATTATATTACCTGTACAAGAGACAGGGATACAAGTACTAATGTAATGATAAAAATATCCAAAAAGTGCTTAAACCATCAACATTTTTAAATATTTTGCACCCTAGGAAATTTGCAAAGGAATTAAATATTTGTTCAAATATAACGTCAACTTCAAAAGAGGGATAAAATCATTAGATACTTGTTGGATATTACCAATGTTTATAATTTCCTTACCATATTCATCCAGGTAATAAAATTCTAACAATCAGGGTGGGGAGCACTTTGCTAGAAAAAAATTGAACAACTAGGAACATACTTTAAAACAGTTCCATATGTTGTGGACTACATCGTTCCTGATGCTTTGCCAGCATTATAGGAGATGTAGTCCACAACATCTGGAGTGCCAAAGGTTGCCTACTCCTGCTTAAAACATTGTTTTGTGTAAGCAAAATTGCTACCTATCACTGGGAGGTTGTAAGTAGATAGTGGTATACTACAAGTACAAAACTAATTGCTGTTGCCCTTTTAAAAAAAAAAATTAAATTATGAAATATAATTTTATTAGACAGTATTAAAACTAGTTAACACTTCATTCCGAACATGATATAATAGATCTACAGAGGGATTTGGATATGTAGGGAGACTGGACTGGCCGATGGCAAATGAGATTCAATATAGATAAATGTAAAGCTGTATTTTGCAAAAAGGAACCCACAAGTCACTTTTACATTTAATGGTGTTGAGTTAGGGACAACATTAAGGATAAATAAAGGACTTGAGAATAATTATAGATAACAAACAAGTATAACAAACAGTGTGCAATGCCAGTCGACCATTGTAAAGTCTAGTAAAATGCTTTCATGTATTGATTCACATGATAAAAATATAATTTTACATCTTTATAAATCAATGGTAAGACCCCCACCTTGAATGTGCTGAACAATTTTGGCCATCAGTTTTAATAAAGGATATTGCAGAAAAGGTGCAGAGGTGAGCTACAAATGTAATAAGGGGGGTGGAAAACATAGGTTATGAAGAAAGGCTAGAAACTGCAATGATTTTCTTTGGACAATTGTCCCTCAGAGGGGATATAATAGCACTATACAAATACATACAGTGTCAGTACAAACCACTATGTGCTAACCTGTTCTTTAGCAGGAACATACAACCGAGGTTTACCCAATGAGCCTGGAAGAAATGTGATTTAAATTACAGCAGAGGAAAGTTTTTAATTACAGTGAGAACAGTAAAAATGTGGAATTCTCTACTCAAATAGGTTGTTTTATGAGATTATATAGATAATAATTTACAACAAAAAAAAGGGTATGGGTGTCTTTTGCAAAAAACAGACTATTCAAGGATAGAATTAAAATGTGTGTGAACAGGTTGTTTATCCAAGGAGAAGTCTAATTGCCATTATGGAGTCAAGTAGATTTTTTCCCCATTTTGTGGCATATTCTAAATAGCTTCAGTTGTGTTTTTTGCCTTATTTTGAATCAACAATATAAAGGTGGATTTTGATGGACCAGAGTCTTTTTGTTTTAAATTGGATTACTATATAACTACTGTATAAAATATTTGAAAATAGAGAATGGGTTATATTTGTTCATAGCCTACTTGAGCAACCACTATTTAAGCAACCTGGCCTTACCTTTGTAATTACTTTCCAACTTTTCACAAAAATCAACTAAGGAATAGTGTTTTGTTTTTTTAATTCAAATATAGCCTTCGATTTAATTTAAGTCAACATGTTTTATCAGCAGTTTGTTGGCTCCCAATAAGACTTTCATAAGTTTAGATTGACTAAATTTCCCCCGTTAAAGGCTTATTGGGAGCCAATAAATATAGTTTTAGAATACTGAAACCAATGCCTATTGTTTGTAGTAAACATATTGAATGAGCTGCTCATTTTATTATATTTATCAGTCATATAATGCCCTTTAAATGGTTTAATTGGATAAAATGCTTTTTATTTTGTCTATTTGATCACTGGCAGCAGGTGGGAGTTATTCAGTAAAAATGGGAGACATCCTACTCCACAACCCCTGAACCATCCACTTAAAATACACTGCCTATAGTCATACCCTAATAAAAATTATAGCCCTTATTATTATTCAGCTGAAATAAATATATATTTTTTTTAAATGCCAAAAAAAGTCAACAATAATCAACAGTTTTCAGCTTAAATAATTAAATTGAGGTCATAGCTCTTAGGTTTTCTACAGAATTTTCTTGCATTTGTGTTGTTTAAAAGCTAGTTGAAGAATATAATCAACTTGTTTTACATTTTGATTGAACAATAATACTAAATGGCTAAACCACTATGATTATCTGGAGAAATATTACCCATTATTATTTTGCTTTCTATACCTACTACTAGACTTCAAACAAGAAGTGGTGGAAAGCTAAAGAGACCGACGAAAGAAGACAAATGACAGAGGGAGAATTAGGCAAACAGCAAAAATGCATAATAATACACTAGCCAAATTAAGTATCTGAAATATTTGAGAAGCTTCATTCCCAAAGCAAACTCATATTGTTCCTTCAGAAGTGACCACCATCCAACCTTGGTGCCAACTCTTGGGTCTCGACTTCATTTTTCAAAGCGCATTAGCTCTACGAATATTACAAGCATTTCTAGAATTCTGTTTGATGCTGTGCATGTATCTATGTTTACACATAATTATGAGTATTTGTATGTAGCCAGACAAGAGCTTGTGCTTGTGTCAAACAGCAACCAAAGGGTTGGTCTTTGAATTGCTGTATAATTACTGCGTACGTCCTTAGCCAGTTGGCATTTAATGTGCACATAATGTTTCTATATGCACTTGTTTAACAATGAACTGTAATTGGCATAATCACTTCTGAAATCTGTGATATACTTCTTTGTTGCCCTTGTGGATTTAGTGCTATGGTAATTGATGTATAATTGAGTATATTGGTATGATAGAATTGTTAAAGTGGAATTATGTTGGATAAAAAAAAAATGTTATGCATATTCCACCAGCAAATACTTAATAATATATACTTTCTTTTGTGTAGAAAGCAATTTTCTGTTTATTGTTATAAACCCTAGTGTCCTACATGAGCTACTGGTCAAAATGTCTATTGTATCACTGACAATCCTAAAACAGTTTGCTGCTTAATGCCATTTAAGATCTGTACACAAATACATGATCTACAAAGTAGATATTCAATCCCATGTTCATTTTCATTCTAGAAAAATGTATCTCATCTCAGAAAGAACCCCTGTTCTAGACTAAACCAGCTGGAATGTTCAGAAGAACCCACTATCTACCCAACCAACTGTAACAGACCTGCCCACCAATGTAACCTCTGTTAAAATGTCAGTTGCTACTGGTCACTGCCATTGAAGATATGCCTGTGTCTTTTCTTCTGATCAGCTTCAACAGTAAAGACACAGCTTTTGGTTGCAGGGTTATGTGTTAAAGATAGAGGAATACGATATTACATTAAGGCTACACTCAAACATATATATGTTTTCACCAATTCTATATAAACGCATGATCAATGATTATACACATACATACAAATAGAAAAATGCATTCACACTACATGCACACAGGTATATAAAATCTGTGTTTAATAATTTACTTAAAATGGCACTGCAAGCACCATAAGAATGTATTCCTTGCATAAGAAAGTGTTCAATTAACCTCTTTAGAAAGATAGTCTCTTCGAATTCTTAAGCCATTAATTCCGGGAACACATAAGATTACATAGTTGTACATCAACAAGATTTCAAAGGCAGCAAAAGTATTTATAGCTCTCATATAAATGATTCCTCTTATCTGAATGTCTTATTTTAAAATTATAAAATGCTCACACAATTTTTTTTTACTATAAGCATGTGGTTTTTATATTATATATGTATGTGATTTGTTTAGCTCAGCTTATGTTTTATATTATAGAATTTCGGAATATGTTGAACATGCAGTTCAATAATGTTATATTTCTATGCAAAGTAATCCCAGCAAATAAAAACCTGTAAAATGAAGTATGTCCTCTTTTAACGTCCATATGATATATATTGTAGGCTAATTACATCTGACTACACATTCTGTGCATCTTACGAAATGTTCAGCTATAGAGTGTCACTTTTTCAATTTTAAAATAACATGAAGAAAGAGGAATGCATAATAGGACCATGTCCTAGCTTGCATTTTATGAAGCAATGCCTGAACAATGCCTGAACATTCTCAAATGTTGTTTTGTTGAGTGATATAGTTATGAGAGGGCATGTATACTGATATACACATACATCCACACAGAATACATAACCATAAACTGTATGTAACAAGAAAATAAATGCTATTGAGAAACCATAATAATAAAAGCACAAGATTGAAAGATTATATTGGTTTCCAGAACACACAAGATGTCATTATTTTCCCATAACACACTTCACTCGTACTTTTATTTATTTTATACCTTACAAATATGGATACATAGACACAAGAAACACACCCTTCCAGAGTAGTTACCATAACCACTACCATAAAGTGGCGCAGGCGGTTGGCTTAGGGTACACCGGCCCACGGGGAGCAAGATCTTTTTTGACCTGCAGGAGGAGAGCGCACAGAGCACAGGGTATAATGAAACAAGCTTCCCAGTTGTAGTCCATGGAACACAGTAGTGGAGCTTGTTTCACTATACCCTGTGCTCTGTGTGCTCTCCTCTTGCTGGTCAAAAAAGATCTTGCTCGGCTATGGCTCGGCTATGCTACACATGAGGAGGGAGGTGAGCTGGCATGTGTGGGCAAGCAGGTAAATCACATAGAGAGAGATGGTGTGGAAAGAAGACATTGCGGTGCTGAGGTAATGATACACTTGAATTGAAGTAATGGGGGAATGAGACACATTCCCAATTACATATCTGCCTACAGGTCCATGCCTAATATTAAATTCAGCCCCCGTCAGTGATCTGCTGTCTTTCAAGAGAGCAAAGACTCAAACCAAAGTGTTAAATCTGTAGGAGCCTTATCTGTGCATGGCCCTGCCACCACAGAATTAACACAGCAAAATCCAGCGGGCAGAGAGTTGAGAGGGGTGACCTAAGCAAAAATGCCTACCTACTATAAAGCATGGGAGATATGTTTTATAGTATATAAATTGCACAGCATACTCAATTTGTGGTCTTACCAGTGATTTATAAAGAGGCAAAATGATATTCTCGTCCAGAGAATGAATGCCCTTTATCATGCATGACAATACCTTACTGGCCTTGGCCACTGCGGATTGACATTGTGCGTTGATGCATAGTTTGTTGTCTATAACAATTCCCAAGTCCTTTTCGTGTGTTGTTATTCCTAATTCGCTTCCATTAAGGGTATACGTCGCTTGTGTATTCTTCACGCCGAAGTGCATAACTTTGCATTTTTCAACATTAAATTTCATATGTCATTTGAGTGCCCAGTCCCCCAGTCTACCTAAATGTGTACTGTAGTCATTGCTGCCACCCAGTGATGGGAGTAAGCGCAGGACTTATCTTTCTTTACTGTAAAATATATTTTATTTTTTTAACGTTGCGTATACCATGACAGGTATTGTCAGGGTATCTATACTGGCAGACATTTTGTGTTAAGATAGAAATTAAAAATGTATACTGTGAGTCACCATAAGAACAGAGGTGACTCCATTTTGTAACAAATTGCAAAGACAGACAATTTTTTCTCTCTATACTCTATTCAGCATTGAGCAGAGTAATGCATCTAATGTAAACATTAACATGATGTCTGCAGCAGAAGGGGTTAAATAAAACAACCCAGAAACACACACACATATATATGTGTGTTTCTGGGTTGTTAATATTTGGACATATTTATGTGTGTGTGTATATATATATATATATATATATATATATACACACACACACACACACAAATATGTCCAAATATAACTAACTATAATTATGTTTAATTATATATAAATAGTAATAGTTAATAATATTAGAATATTCATGGTTATAATATCAATAAAGGAATACCATATTATTTACTAACGTTAGTGGAATATGTGCAATAGGCATGTAAAAATCACATGTGTAACATTACTAAGTGCTATGCACAGTTTCATACAAGAAAACCAGACACAGGAAGATGACATAACTCTACAGTAATTAATTTACTTTTAAATATTAAGGATCTGATGATAAAAAGTTACATTGTATAAAGAGGGTGAAACCAAGGCTAAGACTTGTCAAACTATAATTTTATGGTCCAAAATGAGACAGGCAGACTGAGAAAAGCCTTTGAAGATTGACAGGTTTTTGACGAATGGTTATCCAAAAGATAACCAAGATGACGTCAAATGCATCACAAAATTCAGTTAACCTATTAAACAAAATAGTAAATGGACCCCCTGGCAAGAATTTTCTGTGATGTAATTGCGCCATCTACTGACCAAAATCTAGATGATAGTCTGTAGGGAAGACATGCCCACCGTACTCTATTTGTCACTGTCAAATAGTAACATATAGAGAAATTCTCCTTTAAAAATTAAGGACAAAAGAAAGAAACCCACACAATGGGGATGGGACATCTAACATCTAAGATCTGACATCTGGAGCAGGAACGAGAACACACCTATATATGACATATGTACTTATTCTAAATTAAGGATAGTAATCTTTAATTAGGAAAGTTAAAATTTCCGCTAGGCTAAAAATCTGGTTAGAATTATTCTTATGGTTATTGGATGAAAAAGGAATGGTTAAATGATCTGGTATGAGAAAGATGGTATTGTCAATTGCAATATAAAAGGGTATATCAGGGCCGCCATCAAGGGGTCTGCGGTCCTGGGGGGCCCAGGCACCTATTCCCAATGTGCTCACCCATATATATAGCGAGTATCACTATATATGTGTGTTTTGGCAGTGGCAGAATTATCTGAGGGGGCCCATCGGGTGGTCCATGCACTTAGGGCCACTCGATGGGCATATCTCTAAAGGGGCCGATCAGTGCCGTGGATTTCCAATAGCTAGACTGGGCCCCTTTAAGAATTCTGGCAGTTCTAGCAGGAAGTGAGCTCACTTTCTCCCAGCTACCACCCGTGCGGGAGGAAGCACTGGGGAGTGAGAGGAGGAGAGAGCCAAAGCCACATCAGTCCCAGCCAGCAGAGTCCACCCTCCTGCAGCCAAGAGGTAAGAAACAGGAGGGTGGTTTAAAAAAAAGTGTCAGTGTGTATGTATCTATGTGTACCAGAGTGTTTGTGTGTATCTGTCAGTGTGTGTGTGTTTGTATATGTGTGTCAGTGTGCACCTGAGTGTATGTGTGTATCTGTGTTTGCGTCTGTGTATCTATCAGTGTGTGTATCTTTGTGTTTGTTTGTATCTGGGTGTCAGTGTGCACTTGAGTGTTTGTTATTGTTTTTTTACACAGGCCTGTATTTTTTTGTTTTATTATATTTCATTATTTTATAGCAGTGCTGCAGCTTTTATGTTCATGCTTTCTAGTGACTGTGTATTTGATTTTTATGTACACTTTTCCCCCCACAATCCTCTTCACTACTTAGTTGATATGCCCCATTTTTTGTTTTAGTTGGGCTCTATTTAACTGTTTTGATCAGATTGTTATGGTTTGTTTTGGTAATTTTCTTGCAATGTGAATCTTTTCTATTTAGTGCTGACTGCTTTTTGATCTTTACATACAGAATGCAACAATTATCAGTGTCATGTTGTGTACCTTTTTATCTTGCACACCCCGTCTCATATTATATTATGTGCATGATCCATTTACTTTTTCTTTTTTTATTACTGGAGCACCCTATCTTTGTTTTAAGAGATTCTCAACAAAAGTTAATTTTATTTGCTGTGAGTCCCATAGACTGGATTATTTTATTGTTTCTCTACTTTTTAAACCATATATTTTATTTATTTTATATTTTGGTTTTATGTGCATCTCTCTGTGTGTGTGTGTGTAGCTGTATGTATCTGTGTCAATGTGCATCTGAGTGTGTGTATCTGTGTGTCTGTTTGCAGAGTGTCAGTGTATGCATCTGAGGTGTATATGTGTATCTGTATGTATATATGTGTCAGTTTGCACTTGTGTATCTGTGTGTCTGTGTATTTGCATGTATGTCAGTGTCTGTATCTCATATGTATGTGCATTTACGTGTGTCAATCTGTGTGTCTGTATGTATCTGTGTCAGTTGGCATCTGTGTATCTGTGTGTGTGTTTCCATCTGTGTCAGTGTGCACCTTACTGTGCGTTTGTGTATGTGTCAATGTGTGTTTCTGGGTGTGTCTGTGTATTTGCATGTATGTCAATGTGTGTATCTGTATGTGTATGTGTGTGTATACACTACACACAAATGCACGTCTGCATTCAAACATCAACATTCACATACACACATACGCCTTACAAAAACATGCTTACATTTAAACAAACATACACTGCTGAGTGCTAAATAAAGCCCTTCAAGAATGGGCAAATTGTAGATCCACAGCTAGCAAAGCATTCTAGGACTTGTACAACAGATGCTGATCTACATTTTGGCCACTTTACACACACTGCATCCATTAAACAGACATTGTGCATTGCAGGGGCAGGCTGGGCCGGGGGGCAGGGAGGCAATTGCCCCCCAGGCCGCCCTAAATTATATTAAGACCGGCCGCTGCAGGGCCAGCCCTTTAAATGCTGCAGCTGCCTGAGCACTCTCTTAAGAGCCTCTGGCGGCTGCAGTTGCTTCTCCCCTCCCCTGTTCCATGCGGAGTTTCTGTTTCCTGTACCCGGCCGGACTGACAGGAAGTGCACACTGAGTGTGCACCTTCCTATCATTCCGGCCGGGCACCGCGAATTGGAGAGGAGCTCGGCCATGCTACAGGGAAGGGGAGGTGAGAGGAGGGGTAAGAGGAAGGAGGGGAGCAAGGAGTAAGAAGAGGGGGGGAGGGGGAGTAAGAAGGAGAGGAGATATGAAAAATAGGATAAGAAAATAGGGATAAGAAAATAGGGGATAGGGGGTAGGAAGACGAAGGGGAGTAAGAAGAAGAGGGGTAAGAAGAAGAAGAGGTAAGAAGAAGAAGAGGGGTAAGAAGAAGAGGGGGAGTAAGAAGAAGAGGGGGTAAGAAGAAGGGGAGTAAGAAGAAGGGGGAGTAAGAAGAAGGGGAGAAGAAGAAGGGGGGAAGTAAGAAGAAGAAGAAGAAGAAGGGGAAGAAGGGGTAAAGAAGAAGAAGAAGGGGGTAAGAAGAAGGGAGGTAAGAAGAAGAAGAAAGAAGGGGGGTAAGAAGAAGAAGGAGGGGGAGTAAGAAGAAGTAGGAGGCAGTAAGAAGAAGAAGAGGGGGGTAAGAAGAAGAGGGGGGTAAGAAGAAGAAGAGGGAGGTAAGAAGAAGAAGAGGGGAGCAATAAGAAGAAGGGGGAGTAATATGAAGAAGGGGGAGCAATAAGAAGAAGGGGGATAAGAAGAACAGGTCGGGGAGTAAGAAGAACAAGGGGGGAAGTAAGAAGAACACTGGGAGTAGGGGGTAGGAAGAACACAAGGGGGTGAGGAGAACACATGGAAGGGGGGAGTGAGAAGAACACAGGGAGGGTGGAGGGGTGGATGAGAAGAGCACAGGGAGGGTGGGTAAGTGTGAGAAGAGACAGCTAGGGGAGGGTGGGGAGAGAAGAGACCATTAAGGGGCAGGGGAGAGCTCTAAGGGACAGAAGGGACAGCTCTATAGGACAGGGGGCAAGACAGGGAGCACTTTCACACTATGCGCGCACACACACACACAATGCATCCCTATACATACACAGAAACACAATGCATCCCTACACACACAGAAACACAACATGCTTCCCTTACACACAGAGAAACACACAATGCAAACCTTACACACACACACAATGCAACCCTTACACACAAAGACAATGCATCCTTTGCACACATACACAGAAACACACAATGCAAACCCTTACACACACATGCAAACACACACAATGCTTTTATTACATACACACAGAAACACAATGCATCTCTTACACACACTCAATGCACATACATACAGACACACACCTTGCATCCCTTATGCATACAAACACAGATTCACACAATGCATCCCTTACACACAACCAGAAACACATAATACATCCCTTATACACAAATACACACTGCGCTACCTACATAAACTGGTATCCCTATACACTACATAGCATAAGCACACATTAGATCCTCTACAACAATACATAACACATCCCCTACACACCCACTCCCTGTGAGTGAACTCATGGGTGGGTGGAACATATAAGTGGACTTATGAGTGGGCCTTATGGGCATACTCACCGTCAGGCCCTGGAGCTGCTTCCAATTCTTCCAGAACATTGAATTTTGTGACCACAGTTGCAAACAGCCTCCAGATATCCTGTTCTACACCAGACCAGTGGAGCCAAACTGCAGCCCATCATCATCCTCATCTGGTTGTATGTAGGCAATCTAGTATATTATTAGTGATACTAATCTATAATTTACCTCACATTAAAGGGACTCTATAGCTTAATGAAGTGGTTCTGGTATCTATAGCCGGTCCCTGCAGGCTTTTTAATGTAAACTCACACTGTGTGGAGCACTGGAGTTAGTTAATATGGCAGATCATATGGGTGGGGCATTGTGATGTCACATGGGGGGGCAGCAAATTTTTATTTTGCCTAGGGCGGCAAAAATCCTTGCACCGGCTCTGATCCTGGGCAGGTGCACCAGTCTACTGGTGACCCACAGGAGGGGAGTGCACTGATTGCACTGCACTCTCCTCATGCCCAGACCCGTCTTTACCGCAGTGCAAGTGCCCTCTGCCCCTAATTTACAGTGGTTCTCACTCACAACAAGTAGTGCCTGGAGCCCTTTGCAGAGATGGGAACAAAGAGGTTCTGCGGCAGCTGACCGTCCTGCAAGCATTACATTAAACAGCTGTTCCCCATGCAGCCACAGGTGGCGCTGTGCTGGGAGAATGTGATTACTTTTCACTTCCTCCCAGGCTACAGAGCAGCGCATGGGAGGGAGAGGAGGAGGGATGATTTAATCTTACAACAAATCCACTAAGCAAATCTTTATAAAGTTGGGGGGGGGGATCAGCTCTGTTTCCACAATTTATTGGTGTTTACTCTGATGTCTGTATTAATATTGAGGGATTTCTAAGTAGTAACATCAGTGTGTGTCAGCAGGGCCAGCCGTTGAAGTGTGCACGCTGTGAGGTCACGCAGGGTGCCATGACAACAGAGGCGCCCGGCGGCCAACACAGATCACAAGTTGGATACACCAGCATATTCAATTTAAACGATTCACTGGTGGTCCACTGGTGCGCACCAGCAGTAGGTGCAGTCAGATCATATCCTCTCCCTAGTGGTTACGGTGCTCAGTTAGTGAGTCAGAGCACAGGCTCAGAGATTCTCAGCCTGCGCTCTGACAACACTGAAAGTCAGAGCCGTGAAGGAGCGGGTATGGCAAAGAGCTACTGATTAGCATAACATCAATATCCGTTATAAAACCAGGAAAAGGTGGACATGGATGGTGAACTGATTTGGTGGGGCAATGGGCCACTTGACTGGTTTTGCCCCCCAGGCCTAAGGCTGCCAGCCCTCCCCTGGTGCATTGACTACACACTGCATCCTTGTGGGCTAATTTAGGGGCGGGTTCTGTGGGCGGACTTGTGGGTGGGATCTGGGGGCCCAGACCATGAGCTTTGTCAGGGGCCCCAACATTTCTCATGGCAGCCCTGGGGTATATTGCCTATTAGAATTGTAGCCAATAGTGAGGAGTTAACAGACTGTCAGTCCAAAAATCCTTTTTATTGCCCTGTGCTGCGCTGTTGTGAGACAGATGCGGTGAAAAGCTCTGTGTAAAGGAATTTCAAGTTGATGCTGTGTTAAGGAATATTTAGCAAGCTGGTTTCAAAGTGAAGTGTCTTTTCATAAATCTTGTGGAAAACTGCATACATGTCGATAAAATGTTGCTAGATTTAGCAGTCTGTAAATTGTGTTAAATCACTGCCATATTGTATGATATGTTTTACCTAAATATTCACTGATTCTTGCCAAGCATGTTATATATTATTGATATTATTGTCACTATAAATGATATTTTTATAATTAAATGTGATTAATTTAAATATAAATCCTCTAATAAACGTATGACAGCGTCAATAAGAGCTGAAAATAGTGGGTAACTCTGCGCTTTAATTATCAAGAAGAACTGTGCCAATATATACTTTTTTGATATAATTAATTTTAATAATTGTTATGAATATATAATTTTCAATATTTATCACCCCATAAATATCATCAGAGTATACTTTAAACTCTAGTAGGTTACATGGTAGAAGGTGTATAGCACAAGTCAACGCAAAGTTTAATGAAAGGCTCTAAAGTAGATGTTATTTATTAATCATTTTTACTCAAATGTTTCTGTTTTACACCAGGTTACTCAATTTGACAGAATAACACATTTTCAAGAAAGAGGTTTGATGGGTGTTACAGCACCCTCAGCATAAAAGGGTTAAACCGCCGTTTAGTAGATATTCCCTTCCAGAGACACAGGCACAGCTACTGCAGAACACCAATCCGCCGAACAGGAAACCATATGAATGCTGTAAACAGCCGAATAGGAAAAACCATACGAATAGGTTTAAACTCCTTGCAGTCAAACTGGAACAGCATACAATAAATCCCCCCAAGAACGAGACAAAGCTCCGTGTTGAGGGTCAAGCAGTGAACAGTCAGAGCTGTCGGTTTATTGTTCTTATATACACATTACATTTTCAGAATCAGCATACTCCAAATACAAACATATGTCAAAATCATACAAATTGGTCCAGTGGTTCAAAAGATAGATCGTAGTCCTTTGTGACCAAAGGAAGCATGGCTTTTCTGCCCAAAACCAGTTCCACAGAGTCTTCTATCCTGGAGATAACTGGGAAGTAATCCAATTATCTCCAAAGACAGAGGCAAAACTCCATTGAACACATGGCAGCAAAAGACAATAAAACACATAAAAACATATAACTGTGCAGCCATTGCACAAAACAGGTACATTCAACATATCCCCAGATAGCTCAGATCTGAGCGCACATTATTACTGAATGGCGCTCAGAGCACACACATACAGATCAATTGCCATGCAGCCAAAGTCTTTCCCATAGTCTTTCATTATAAGAGTAGGCTCCATGGCATAGCTATCTGGGGTATCACCGCTCAAACAGGGCAAGCACCAAATGACCCGGCTTTCATGTCTTTTCAGGGGAAAATCAAGCCTTTTAACATGGGGCCATAATCCAAAGGCAACAGGCGAGCAACCAGGCTTCTCCAATGCAATGTGGCGAGATTGGTCTCATCACATCTCTCCCCTTTTCCAAACAGACTAACAGGGTATCTGACCTCCTGCCGGTCAGTGCCCTTGTTAGTCCAGCAGCCCACCCACAACACACAAACAGTAATACAGCCCACCCACAATAAATGGTTACTACACCTGGGTAGAGGAGAACTTTGTCCATGTCCAGGTGCCTCACCACGGCTGTGTGGGTGACTGGTAAGCTGACTTGGTGGGTTGCTGAATGGGCAGAGACCAGCGGTACTCTGCCCTGGTGCCAGCGCTACCACGGGAGTAGCCTGGTTGAAGCCTGGTTGTTGGAGGGGGAGACCGACTGTCTCCCCTTTGGCTAAACAGCCCTGTTGCTGGGGGGCAGAACCGACCGTCCCTACCCCCTGTGCTGTAAGTGCAGAGACCACAGTCCCATCTGCATGGTTGTGGGGCTAACTGTCTCCCCCTGGTACGTTAAGCTGCCGCTGGGGAGAGGGGGTAACAAGCTCCTCTCCCATATATACTTCCAGCCGCGGGGAGGGAGACCGTCTGTCTCTGCTCCCAATACAGAGTCCTTTTGCTGGGGAAAGGAGACTGGGCTCTCTATTCCCTGTAGGACACTCTGCCGCTGGGGGATGGAGACTGGGCTCCCAATTCCCTGCAATTCACTCTGCTGATGGGGGACAGGAGCAACTATTTCTGTCCCCTGTAACTCAGCCTGCCGCTGGGGAATGGAGACTGGGCTCCCAATTCTCTGCAATTCACACTGCCGCTGGGGATCCGAGCAGACCGCCCAGCATCCCTGTTGCTCACCCTGCTGCTGGGGAGGGAGGACACTGCTCTCCTCTCCCTGCAAGGTACACTGCTGCTGGGGAAAGGAGACATGGCTCCCTATTCCCTGCAAATCAATCTGCCGCTGGGGACCTGGGCTGACCGCCCAGCATCCCTGTAGGGCCGGTGGAGAGACCTTGGTCCCATCTCCACCTGCCGTCTGGGGTTCCTCCAAGTAAATCTCAACAATATCTTCCCGGCTGAAGGGGTCTGGAACTGGATCTGTCACTCTGCTGTCCTGCGGAGCCTTCCCAATGGAGTGGAAGAGATCTCGGTAGTCCTGCTCCAGTTCCCACTCCAGGGTTGCTAGGTGAGCCAGGTCTTGCTCTACCTCATGGGGGTCATCCCAGTCATGCCTAGCCTCCCTCTTGTAGAAAATGTCCTGAAGTCTGTTCTGTGCAGGGCTCCCGAAGTCAGGCTATGCAAAGGACTCCCATAACAAGCCAAGGCCATCAAACTCCTCTCCCTCTGGCTTGTCATGCAGGACGTCCAGGGTATATACTGTGCCATATACCACCAGAGCGCCTGGTAGGCATCCTCCAGCCATAGCTCCTGCCATACCCGGTGCTCTAGTTCCTTCACCCATTCTTCCAGGGGCTGCACTCCCAGGAAGGGCATCCGCAGGGCCACTTGCTTCTGCAACCGCTGCTCTTCACTGGGGAGACTCTCACCCCGCTGGTATTGTACATTATCCAGGGCCTGGTACCAGATGACTTTCCTTAATGCATCCCGGCCATCCAGGTCCTCCTCCTCTTATAACACTGCTGGTTCCATTCTGTTGCTTTTAGGGTCGCTGTACTGGGACATGCGTTTCCCCCACTTGTAAATCCAAAGAAATGGTGTCTCCTGTAGCTGTCCTTCTGGCTGTAGGAATGATCCCGCCGCTTGCCACCAATTGTAACAGCACCCTCAGCATAAAAGGGTTAAACCGCCATTTAGTAGATCTTCCCTTCCAGAGACACAGGCACAGCTACTGCAGAAGACCAATCCGCCGAACAGGAAACCATATGAATGCTGTAAACAGCCGAATAGGAAAAACCATACGAATAGGTTTACACTCCTAGCAGTCAAACTGGAATAGCATACAATAAATCCCCCCAAGAACGAGACAAAGCTCCGTGTTGAGGGTCAAGCAGTGAACAGTCAGAGCTGTCGGTTTATTGTTCTTATATACACATTAGTACCACCCACAGGGTTTTGGAACACAACCAATAAACACATACAATACACTAGGACACTCCCACACAAAATCCTCCCCTCTGTCTGTGATTCAATTACCTTACACAATGGGTAATGTAATTATAACAAGCAGAGAAATACAATTTTTCCACATTATTCATAACTTGAAAAGTGTGCATCACAATCACATAATCAACATACTCCAAATACAAACATATGTCAAAATCATACAAATTGGTCCAGTGGTTCAAAAGATAGATCGTAGTCCTTTGTGACCAAAGGATGCATTGCTTTTCTGCCCAAAACCAGTTCCACAGAGTCTTCTATCCTGGAGATAATTGGTAAGTAATCCAATTATCTCCAAAGACAGAGGCAAAACTCCATTGAACACATGACAGCAAAAGACAATAAAACACATAAAAACATATAACTGTGCAGCCATTGCACAAAACAGGTACATTCAAAATATCCCCAGATAGCTCAGATCTGAGTGCACATTATTACTGAATGGCGCTCAGAGCACACACATACAGATCAATTGCCATGGAGCCAAAGTCTTTCCCATAGTCTTTCATTATAAGAATAGGCTCCATGGCATAGCTATCTGGGGTATCACCGTTCAAACAGGGCAAGCACCAAATGACCCGGCTTTCATGTCTTTGCAGGGGAAAATCAAGCCTTTTAACATGGGGCCATAATCCAAAGGCAACAGGGGAGCAACCAGGCTTCTCCAATGGGAAACACCTGAATGAGAAAAACTGGTATGATGGTACTTCATTAAAACAAAATGCTCAACCCTCTCCGTACACACCAAACATTTGAGATAACAATTGTAGCGGAGCGGCAATATTAAATCCCACGATCTCCCCTGGTTCAGAAGGTAATCCACAGTCAAGTGCTGAAAAGCAAGGCAATCTCCCAAATCTCCCAGTAACCGGACAAAACACAGTTCTGAGAGTCAACTGCAGGCTTTATTCACAGGCTCCACAATTTATACAATTCCCCATGCAAGGGGTTTCCTGAGTCCTATCCCAGGGGTATTCCCAGAGTGGACTACGTGGGGAACTTACATTACAGAGCCTTTCCCTCATCAGGCACTGCTGCACGAGAGGGATTCTCCCACTGGAATGTGCCGTTAAGTGGATTATCCCTCCGTGCACCAGAACCGGCAATTTACGTTAAAATACACCGTTTTTCGAATGTCAGGTCTATTTGCACGAATGGACGTTCGGTAGATAGCTGGGGTCTGAGCGCATCATTCATGAGATTACTGCTCAGATCCCAGCTAAAACAACTGAACGCCGCATGAAAAACATTTTCATTAAAACACACACTTAAAAGACCGATTGATGTATAGGGAATAAAATACCGAACAGCCCGGAACTCCTGAACGGCCTGGAAGTCCAGCGGTGTTCGCGCCATTGAGCAGCCATTTTTAGTACCACGCGTTCGATGACCAAACACCGCTTGGGAACAAAGGATCCAAGATGGCCAACCGCCGCATGGTCGGTAGCTGAACGACGGCCACCTTGGAGAGCCTCTAATTACCGATTGCAACATTGTTGCAATCGGTTAACGAGCGCCACACGTCTCTCAATGTGTGGGCTGTTACAGGGTGGTTATTTCGGTTCACGAACGGCCCGCAAAGGTGCCATTTGTGAAACGAAAGGGAATCAGCTATCTGCTTTCGGCAGATAGCCAATGCAGGCAATACAAAGCTACACAATCATATTACATTATACCCAGAAACACACATAACATGAAAATCATACAGGCAACCCTTAAAGCGATAGTACTTAAATAATGTCCAAGTGGCTAGATTTGCCACAACAATCATTTAAATTACCAGGTTCCAAGGTTTGCTTACAGAGCTATCTTTTACGATAAGATAATTTAGTGCACTGACTAGGTCTCAATGTGAGATCAAATGCATCAGTGTTATTAACATGTACAAAGTCCTGGTAATGACCTTGTAAACTTTTAATAAACATAACATTTTATCTTGGAATAAAAACTGCTAATGCACTGACTTTTCTTCAGACTTGTACTTGACAACAGAATTGAAACCCACTGATCCAATAAGTTAACCCTGTAGTATTTCCCTAGATAAATTGAATACATATTGTAATACATGACAAATCACCGACAAGTTATATATATATTTGTAGTCTGGTACCATAAGCCAGTAGAACAGTAAGACAGTACGTATGTTGAAACCGATGAGTGGTTAGACCTGTAAAAGAATGCCAACCTGGGTGTGAGTATATTATATATTATATATTGAGAGAGGAGGAAGGGCAAAATAATTGAGGGCAGCTAAGGGGAGGGGATTCAGGTTATATAGGCCATATAACCCCTCCCACAACTACAGGCTCCCGCCTTTTTATTTGTGGTCGGTTACCATAAGCTGATAGAACAGTAAGCACAGCACGTAATTATATTAAAAAAGTCGATTGTTAAAATAATAACGTTAAATATTCAAGGCCTAAATATTCCGCAAAAAAGAAAAGCTTTTCAAGAATATTTAAAAAAGGAACATGTTCAAATTGCTATGGTCCAAGAGACACATTGGCGTAAACAGGATGAAAAGAGATGGACCAGCAGTTTTTATCCTTTAAAAATCTGTTCCTCTAGAGAGGAGGGGAAAAAGGGAGGAGTTGCAATATTTTTTGCAAAAGATCTAAAAATAAATATAAAATTTATGGAAACAGATTTGGAGGGAAGATTTATTATTTTAATAGCCACAATTAACGAGGAACTCTTCACTTTAATTAATATTTATCTGCCTAATAAAAACCCCATATGTCTTTTGAGAAAAGTAATTAATAAGGTTGAGAAAGTAGGTGTAGGAATAAAGATATATGCAGGGGACTTTAATAGTATACAAGATCCCCTATTAGATAAGTTCTCTGAAAAACATCTGATTTGGGACAAACAAGTTTTAAAAAATGCAAGGACTTTTAATAATTTGATGAAAAGAGAAGGCCTATTTGACATATGGAGACTCAACAATCCTGCAGCGAAAGAATTTACGTTTTACTCCTGGCCCCATGATTCATACTCGCGGATAGATCTTATATTTGGAGATTTAAAACTAATAGATAGAACATACAAAATAGAAATTAAACCAGTAGTATGGTCAGATCATAATAGCGTGTGTCTGGAACTAAACAGTAATAAACCAAAGAGTAATGAAACTACAACCTGGAGGTTAGATGATTCATTATTATCAAATAAGGATTATAAAGACTATATAGATAAAATGACCATTTGTTATTTTGAGGAAAATAATAATGGACTTGTGGAGAATGACATTCTATGGTGCTCATATAAAGCAGTAATAAGGGGACATTGCATAATGCTTAATAAATTAAAGAAAAAAAAAAGGTGCAAATATACACGATCTTTATATTGAATTATATAAACTAAATAAAAAAAATAACGAAAATCCAACTAAGGATACTCAGTTAAAAATAGAGAAAATTAAATCTGAGATTCAGGAAAAAACTTATGAAAAAATTAAAATAAATATGCATAAACTTAAAGTTAAATATTATCATAAATCTAACAGAGCTGATAAAATAATGTCTAATATGTTGAAAAAAAGAAATACGACCAATAAGGTCGATAAAATAATCTTTAACGACAACATCTCCCTTCTACCAGAACAGATAGGGAAAGCATTTAATGAGTACTATGCCAATCTATATAGTCTTTCAGTTATCACTCCTTCAGAAATAATAAAAAAATATATTAGATCAGCAAAATTGAATAAAATAACAGAGACACAGGTAAATAATCTAAATAAAGAGATTACGGAAGAAGAGATCAATATAATGATAGACAGATTAGAAACCTATAAAACGCCAGGTCCGGATGGATTTGGAAATAAATTCTATAAGACAATGAAATCTCATCTGACAATTCAATTAAAAAATACTTTTAATTCTGCTGTTAAAAAGGGCAGATTCCCAGATGAAATGCTTAAAGCAAATATTTTACCTATTTTGAAACCAGGGAAAGATCCAACTAAAGTACAAAGCTATCGCCCAATATCATTAATAAATGTAGATATTAAGATATTTTCTTCTATTATAGCTAGCAGATTAAAAGAAGTTATAAAACATTTAATCCATTCTGATCAAACAGGTTTCGTTCCAGACAGAATGTCAAGTAATAATATTAGACGCTTGATTGACGTATTAGATATATCACAAAAGAAAGAAAGTCCCATGCTGATCCTGTCTTTAGACGCTGAAAAAGCCTTTGACAGGGTCAGCTGGGACTTTATGAAGCTTATCCTAGAAGAAGTGGGTATACAGGGATGGTTGCTTAATGCAATTTTGGCTCTATACAAAGATCCAACGGCGAGAACAATCGGTCCGGGCATTTGCTCCGACTGGTTTAAATTGAGTATTGGGACCAGACAAGGCTGCCCTTTGTCCCCCTTATTGTTTATATTAACATTAGAGGTTTTAGCTAACAGAATTAGAAATAATGAAAATATTAAGGGATTTAAAGCAAAACAGAAAGAATTGAAAATATCTCTATATGCTGACGATACTATTCTATTTTTGAGTAACTCTACATCATTATTAAATGCAATGTCAGAAATTGATACATATAGTGTATCAAACTATAAATTAAATAAAACAAAATCAAGTGCTATATATATCAATATATCAAAGCAAGAAATAAATTCCTATCAAGAAACATATGGCTTTACTAAAGCTAAAGTGTTCTTATATTTAGGAATTAAAATTTGTAGAAAGGTAGATAGTACCATGCAAATTAATTTTATGGATCTTCTAAAAGAAACTAATAAGAATCTGAAAGAATGGAGAAAATTAGAAGTATCTTGGGGAGGAAGAATAAATATTCTAAAATCATATGTCTTGCCAAATGGATTTATATGTTCAGAATGCTTCCATTAGAAATCCCGAATCCATGGCTGACAATGATCAATAAGGCCTTCTCTAATTTTGTATGGCAAGGGAAAAAACCCAGAATTAAAAATGGAACATTAGCAAGAGGAATGAAGAAGGGAGGCTTAGGATATCCAAACATAAGAAAATATTATGAAGCAGGAATTATTATGCATGTAATGGCTAGTCAAATAAAACAAAATAAAGAGGAAGTCTGGTGGCAGTCAGAATCAGAATCTAGCCAACACAGTGATACCTTAGATTTACTTTGGAGTTCAATAAAATACAACTTATCCAGATCGTACATTTTAGGACAGATTACTCCAATATGGCAAAAAATAAGGAAAAAAATTGATTTGGATAATAAAATATTCGATTTTCAAAAATTAGAAATATTAGAATTAAACATGGAGAGTATCTCCTTAAAACTATGGAAAGAAAAAGGAATACATATTATAAAAGATCTGATTAAAGAGGATAAAATTAAACCTTATAAAATGCTGGTAGAGGAGTTTAAGATCTCTGTTAAAGATGTATATACTTATTTTAGAGTGAAACATTATTTGGAGAAAGTTGAGTTAGTAAAAGAGGGTAAGATGTACGATATATTAAAATCAATATTATACCAGAATAAGACAAAGCAGTTATTCTCTAGATGTGTTAGGATGTTAGATTTATTGGATGATTCTGATCCGCCTAGTGCTATTAAAACATGGAATAGTGAACTAAAACTAAACATAGAACTATCTGAATGGATATCTACCCTACAAAAAATTAATAAATATGTCCACTCCTTTGTGTTGATAGAAACTCACTTTAAGCTTGTTAACCAATGGTATATGACGCCAACGAAAATAGCGAAATTTGATGTTTCTAGAGACACAAAGTGTTGGAAATGTAAAGAGGAAAAAGGAAATTATGTTCATATGTGGTGGTCTTGTAAACAAGTGATTGTTGTATGGCAGTGGGCTCAGCTTGTCATCCATAGGCTATACAGTGTTAAAATGTCTCTAAAACCGGAAATGATGTTGTTACATTATAAATGGCCAAGATTAAATAAAATAAATCAATTTTTAATTATTCACTGTTTAATGGCCTGCAAAATAATAATAGCAAGGAATTGGAAGGGAGATACCCCTTTTAATATAAAATCAATAACAATTCAGCTGGTTTACCAACTTAAAATGGAGAAGGATCAATGCAGGTTTCTGGATGATAATTTGAGCCTATGGGAAAACTGGGAAAAAAAAATTATTACAATTGTAACTTTAATATCATGTGAAAAGAGATAGAGAAGTTGGAAGTCAGTAGAACTCTCGTGAGGGGATGGGTATTTATTGTGTTTTTTTCTGTCCTTGTAGTAATGTGTATGAATCTGAATGTATGTTTAATACTTTTTGTACAATATGTTGAAAAATTTGAAATAAGATTTTGAAAAAAAAAAAAAAAAGTCGATTGTGGTGTGCTGAAACTGATGAGTGGTTAGGCCTGTAAAAAGATGGCAAAATGTATAATGTGATACTTTATTACATAAACATATATCAGCAAATTACAGAGGAATGGTATTGAATGCATGTCTGATTTCCTGTTCTGGTTGCGGTATGTACCTATAGTAGACAGATGACTTCCAACTGCTTGTCCTCTTTATGATATGTATAGGCAATGGTGAATCTACCGCTGGTACAGCTGCATCGGGGCCCAGCGCCGCAAGTTCCTCTATTGAGTTGCCTGGTAATGGGCCCTCTGGACAGTGATTAGTCCCCTCCAGAGTCCAGGGCCTTCGGTGGGCCCAGTCCAGCACGATGGATATAGCTCAAAAGGGTATGATCGGGTGCCACAGCTGACCGGTGCCCGTGTGAAGTCAGTCAGTTGGGAGGAAGTGACAGAACAAGGAGCGGGGGAGAAATGACTGAGCTGCTGCCACACATCAGCCTCAGCTAGCACCTCAATTAAGCACCCCTGATACAGACAAAGCTAAGCTAACAGGAGGGTGACTGTAAATAAATTATGACATATATATGTGTGTGTGTGTGTGTGTGTGTGTGTATCTGTGTCAAGGTGTGTGTATGTGTCAGTGTATCTGAGTGTGTATATTTGTGTCAGTGTGTGTGTGTGAGTGTGTGTATGTTTCAGTGCGTGTATCTGAATGTGTGTAAGTGTCAGTATGTGTCAATGTGTGTTTCTGTGTGCCAGTGCACGTGAATGTGTGTGTGTGTGTATCTGTGTGCTAATCTGTATGTAAATCTGTGTAATTATTTATTTATGTGGTAGGGTAAGGGCATACATCCCAGCAAACACCAACACAGCATGCAAACAGACCCCTGCAATCATACAGAAACATTACATACAAACCCCTGCACTAAAATTCCAAAATGATTTACAAACACACCCTTTCGCTCAAACATCAATACTACACACAACTGTACATCCACATTTAAAAGCCAACACTACATCCAAACACACCAATGCACTCAAATGCAAATATTACATTCAAACACACCATTGTAATTTTACAGTTAACTAAGAATAGTAAGTTATTATAAGGGTATAGATAATAAAAGATTAGTAGAGATTAAACGTAGAGAAACATATACACCATCCTACCCCTACATTTCTGGAACAGGAATACAATCCTGGGCGTCCACAGTGCAGAACAGAGGGGATTTTTCAACTTATGCCGGTGTGATTGAGAATATACTGCAATACCGGCGTTGGTCAGTAGGCGTTGACCAGCTGTGTGTGTGGAAAGAGACAGGGATAGGAAGCTACATCATATCCCTGCTTTTCTCTCCTGACTGAATCCGCTGTGGAGCAGCATAGAGTGCAGCCAGCAACTCCTAGACTACCGAGAAAGCCTACAGATCAGGTAAGTGAGGGATAGGGACAGCCTACAGATCAGGTAAGTGAGGGATGGGGGCAGCCTATAGATCAGGTAAGTGAGGCATAGAGGCCAGCCTACAGATCTTGTAAGTGAGGCATGGGGGTGAGACAGCCTACAGATCGGGTAAGTGAGGCATGAAGGGGGCAGCCTACAGATCAGGTAAGTGAGGCATGGGGCAGCATAGAGATCAGGTAAGTGAGGCATGGGAGGACAGCCTACATATCAGGTAAGTGAGGCATGGGGCAGCCTACAGGAAGGGTCAGCAAGGAGCAGGAAGAGACAGAAGGAGCACAAAGGTAATGTAGGAGAAGGAGCAGAAAGGAGAATGAACAGAAATGAGCAGGAAGGGACATCAAGGAGCACCAAGGTAAACGAGCAGAAAGAATCTGAAGGAGCACAAAGGTAAAGTAGGAGAATGAGCATAAATGGGCAGGAAGGGCAGCAAAGAGCAGGAAGGGTCAGCAAGGAGCAGAAAGGATCAGCAAGGAGCATGAAAGGACAGAAGGAGCACAAAGGTAAAGGAGCAGAAAGAGTGAGAACTAGCACAAAGGTAAGGTAGGAGAAGGAGCAGAAAGGAGCAGGATGGAGCAGAAAGGAACAGGAAGGGACAAAGGAGCAGAAAGGGTCAGCAAGGAGCAGTCAGGGACAGAAGGAGCACAAAGGTAAAGGAGCAGGATGGGACAGAAAGAGCACAAAGTTAAAGGAGCAGTCAGGGACAGAAGGAGCAAAA
Organism: Pelobates cultripes; assembly: GCA_933207985.1. Taxonomy (NCBI): domain Eukaryota; kingdom Metazoa; phylum Chordata; class Amphibia; order Anura; family Pelobatidae; genus Pelobates; species Pelobates cultripes. Next base: position 34,672,805 of record OW240920.1, on the reverse strand, counting down.
AGGTAAAGGAGCAGAAAGAATCAGAAGGAACACAAAGGTAAAGTAGGAAAAGGAGCAGAAAGGGACAGCAAGGAGCAGAAAGGGGAGCAAGGAGCAGGAAGGGGCAGCAAGGAGCTGGAAGGGGCAGCAAGGAGCTGGAAGGGGCAGCAAGGAGCTGGAAGGGGCAACAAGGAGCACAAAGGTGGAGAAGGAGCAGAAAGGAACAGAAATGAGAAGTAAGGGTCAGCAAGGAGCAGGAAGGGTCAGAATAGTGCAAAAGAAGCAGAAAGCAGCACTACAGAAAAGTAAAAGAGCAGAAGGAACCAAGGAGGAGAGAAGACAGTGTCAGACGAAAAAGAAGACTGTGTCAAATAAAAGAGAGGAAAAGGAGAATGGAGCAGGAAGGACAAGTGAAGTGATCCCTCCACATTCTGAAAACCACATCATAAGGCTTTGGTACCTGGGCCTGGCAGGGAGACTTTAACACTGATATTTTTTTTTTTACCTGGGGAGATAAGAAGGTCCAATGTGTTCACTTGTATTTACTGAGTGTCAGGAAGCACAGAGTGCCGCTGGGTAGGGGTGCCGCTGATTGGTAAAGCAGTCAACTGGCACTCTAAATCAATCAGTAGATCCCATTTATAAACATTTTTATGAACCGGGAACTAGTGATTGGCTTAGAGCGTCAGCTGACCACTCTAATTAGCGGCATCCATGCCTGACGTCAATCTGCTCTTCCATACACTCCAATTCAGAAGCCGAATACCACTGAGAGACCTGGAGGTGGAGGAAGCCTTTGGGGTTAAACCATTTGAGAGCAGTTTAACCCCTTAATGGAAAGAGATTGCCCAGGGGCCTCCTGGCATCATAACATTTTAATTTAGATTAAGTTGTTATGGTGACCAGAATGTTCCTTTAAGTTGCTTAAAGGAACACTATAGTGTCAGAAATAGAAAAATTATTCCAGACACCATAGTTGTAAAAATGCTATTCACGTATCCTGCCACCCCCCCACTTGTTAAAAATGTGTTTTTACTCACCTTATTTCCAGCATCATGCCGACCTCTCCATGGCTCGCCCTGCTTCGCCTCCTTACCTAATGGGTGTCCTGGTATTTTATTTCCAAAATCTGGTCACCCTGGCTTTATGTGATAATGACTATGCCTTTCCCCTTCATGAAACTGTCAAAAAGGGGCCCAGCATGGATTTCATTACAATTATGCCACCCCCCACTCCTCCCCCTGAAAAGAAGCACCATAAATGACCATTTAATAACTCAGATAATGCCAACAGAATTAAAACCCACTGATCCAATAACTTAACCCTGTATCTATTCCCCAGATAAATTGAATATATATTGTAATACATGACAAATCACTGACAAGTTACATAGCATGCTATAACATAGCCAGCCAATAGTTAGCACACAACATCTGTAAAACAGTACCCCAGCCAATCCAACACAAGAAACTATCCCCATGCATATTACTGCTAAATTAGAGCAGAGTTATTGTCACTCAGATGGCCATTAGAGGTGCTTTCTGGATCAGGGCTGCACGGCGTGAAATTTCCCCATAGAGATGCATTGATTCAATGCACCTCTAAGAGGTGATGCTGATTGGTCAGTGCAGTGTTTTGCTGCATGTGCGCGATAGACTCTCAATGCTTTCCCAAGGGAAATCATTGGGTTGGCTGAGATTGTGAATTTTGATAAGCTATGCCAAGGAGGCAGAGCCAGCACCGGCAGACCCACGCAGTGCTGGAATTAAGGTGCGTAAACTCACCTTTCACATTAGTGAAAGGCTACATAGTTATTACAGCTATAGTGACAGTAATACATGTTTGTATTCCTATTACTATAGTGTTCCTTTAAACCTTGGAATATTACTAGTTGACTCATGTTCCACTTGTTATTTCCTTTGGGTAAAAATAAAATAAAAATTCTGGATGTTTTTCAAGAATCTTGCTTACGAATCCCCCAGTTTACCAACTGAAGTTGGATTATATTTATGCTTCAGCAAGCAGAACACAAAAAAAATAATAATAATTGTGAACTCATAAAATAGAATTTTTCCACTCACACTCACTGTGTGTTTTATTGAGTGTTCTTTTGTTTTCCTTATTTTTCTTTAAAGTCTACTTGAAAAAGGCTAGGAAATGTATTTCTAATATTTTAACTTATACTTTTTAGACAACCCTTTCTGGTGTTTCCCTTTGAGGGATAAACTTTTTGTTAAATATTGTATATATTGATATAGTGATAGGGTTAACCTGTAGTGAAGTATTACTTTGATAGGTCAAGTTACCCCTTAGGGGCATTAGTTTACATTTTATTTTATGCCCATATTCTGCTATTTGTGATAACCCACTCCCTAGTCAACATATCAATTAATCCGTTCACTATTTTTTAACTTATAAATGTGAAATTCTGTCATATTGATCAGTATTGACATAAACTCATGAATTTATGATGAAATAACATACTCCTTGACATGAACAACTGAGAAGCAAACAGTGTAATTATGTTGCTTCTCAAAAATTACAACAATATACAACAGGGATTACAATTCCTTCATGTTTCATACATTATGAATGTAAATAACACTAAACAATATGTCATAGTCTTCATTGTGTACCAAATAAAGTACAGATATATAAAAAAAAAAAAAAAACATGTTTACATTCTATACTGTCTATTAAGATGTGAATTACATGTTAAAACAAATACAAACCACTACATATGCGCAGGATGAGAAAATTTGGCTCAGTGAACTATTTTCCCCAAAAGTAAAAAATGTTTCAGATATCCTAAAATAATAGTTCGGCTCAGCAGAATTCTGGAAATGAGATTCTAATTATGTAACCAAATTAGAAGAACACAAAGGGTGTGCAAATGGGACAATCAGAGTACTGCAAAATGTATACATAATATGATATTATATTTATGATTTCCAATACACTCATACAAGAATTTTCCCACCATTTCATTCAAAGATCAAGTGATAAAGAGTAATCAACAGAGGGAAAAACAGGATTAAAAAAATAAATAAATCTATATTCATATTCTATATATTTACTAAATATAAAATATGTAAACATATAGTTGTTTTTTAATACCCTTTTTTTCTTTTTTCCCTCTATTGCTCACTTCTCAGTGGATCTGTAAATAAAATCAACATTAAGTTACTGTACCCTAGCCATCAATCATCTTTTTTGTGGAAGGAATACAGAAATCACCAGCCAAAACCAAACGTGTTCTGCATGGAGTTTGAGAATTCAGCAGCACACCCAATCAGTCCAAATTCATGCAAATTGCAGTTTGGCCAAGTCTACAAACCATTATTTTAAAATATCCACATAACATTATATTGCACATATTCTAGATAAACAATATCATTATTATACTTTACTCAAACACATATAATAGGTGTATACACACTGATCCGACACATCATTAAAACCACCTGACTAATATCATGTTGGCCCCCCTTGTGCTGCCAGAACAACTAAACTGATGCATCTAGGCATGGACTCCACAAGTGAAAACAAAATGTGAGTCTAACCAACGTTTGTTCAAACCAGTCTGACCAGTACTATAGCTAGTGTTATGCTTCAACCTAGTTTGTCTATGTACTGATGAAAACCAGTCCTGAATATACAGAACCAAAAGGTCTAGCAAGAATGAAATAATAGATACCTATAAGAAAAGTATTTACATAGTTTCCCCCTTTAACACACTGTTTCCCATCGGTTGATACACCTGAATCAATATAGTCCAACATAAAAGGGGATTTCCCTATTCAGACTTTATTAATTTGTAATGCCAATGGGAGATCAGATCAGAGGAATAAGGATCCTAACTACATAAAAATGATGTGGTTTTCAATTTTGTGTCTAGGCATTAAAGATTTCAGTCTCCAATATGCAGTGACTCTCCAAATATTCATTCTCTCATCTCCAAAAGGAAAATGTATTTATTATTATTATTATTATTATTCTGATATTTATATAGCGCTATCAAATTCCACAGCGCTTTACAATGGCTGGACGAACAGACATGTAGTTGTAACCAGACAAGTTGGACACACAGGAACAGAGGGGTTGAGGGCCCTGCTCAATGAGCTTACATGCTAGAGGGAGTGGGGTAAAAAGACACAAAAAGGTAAGGATATTTAAAATTATAACAAGTGGAGCCGTTATCTCTTGTTTTTTTACTTTTTATTCAATAAGATATTAATTCATACAGAAAATGATAGGATAGCGAACAATAGCCAATAGTCTTTCTAACATAATCTGTATCAGGACAAGAGGAGGGAATGGAAAGATTGGACTAGAGAAGGTGAAGGGAGAAATTCCGTTTTATTCAATTCTAATCCAATAAAAGTCAGGAAGATAGATGTATCTCACTCACCAGGAAAAAAAAAAAAAAAGTACATATAGCTCAGTCACAAGGGAAATAAAGCCTGGGACCTACCTTATCACAGAATATACGGACTATGAAGTAGGGGACTAGAATACCACAGGAGGGTAGATGAAACCTCAGTTACCAGGGAAACTAGACTTGGACCAGTGGCGGAACTAATGTAGAGAGGGTCCTGGTGCAAGAACTCTATTTTAGCCATCTTTATCACAAGGGTGGCTAAAAGGTAGATCCCCCATCTGTCAAACTCGCATGATGCTCTGGCAGCTGGTGGTTTACCGTTTGCCCATCCTTGCATGTTTGTATTTGTGAGCCATGTCTGTGCATTTAAATGTAAGCATGTTTTTGTATAAAATTTGTGTGTGCAAGTATTTGGATGTACTGTTGCCATTGGAATTCAGTGGTGCACTTGGGTAGAGTATTTACATTTGAACGCAGGGTGTGTGCTTGTATGTAGTGTTGGCTTTTAAATTCAGGTGTGTTTTTGTGTGTAGTGTCAGTACTTAACTATAGGGATGTTTGTATATAATTTAAGCATTTTAACACAGGTGAGTGTGTTCGTATGTAATGTTTGTGTTTGTGTGAGCAGCTTTATAACTGCTGTTAAAGCAGGGTGAAAGGAGGAAGTGTTTTGTGGAGAAAGGAGGAAGTGTTTTGTGGAGAAAGAAGGTTGGAAGGTTTTCTACTATTTGTAAGCATTGCTGCTTTGTATATCCTGTTGTATCCTAATGTACCTGGCTACTCATTAACAACAGAAAATAAACAGGTCATAGCCCTTTTAAACTGGACTTTGTCTTGACCTGGCTTTCTTATCCTAGAGGGCTGTGCAGTTGCCAAAAGATACTGGACAAATACACACAGGAATATAAGTTTGTCACAACACATATACACGCACTGACACACAGTCAGATATACACTGACACAAATACAGATAGAAACACTGAAAAAACTGACATACACATGTGGACATACATATACACACACTGACATACACAAATACCTTGGCACACTAATGCACAACAACATATACACACACCTTGACACACATACACACACACTGAGACATACACATCCCTTACACACATACACACACACTGAGACATACACATCCCTTGACACACATACACACACACTGAGACATACACATCCCTTGACACACACTACACTCACTGACACATGCACACCTAAACACACACATACACACACTGACACATACACATCTCTTTCCTAGGTAAACAATGCAAAGGCACCCAACCACCCACCTGGTCTAAAAGAAAACAGGATTCATTAGACCAAGCAATCTTCCCTTGCTGCATTGCATTAAGGAGCCTTGGGCGCCCATGACACCGATGGTGGTTCACCGGTTGTCCTTTCACTTTCCGTCGGTACTAATAACTGCATACTCAAAACACCCCACAAGACTTGCCATTTTGGAAATGCTCTGACCCAGTTGTCTAACCCTTGTAAAAGTCACTCTGATATTTTCACTTGCCCATTTGTCCTGCTTCTAATACATGAAATTCAATAACTGACTATTCACATGCTGTGAAATATATCCAGCATTTCACAGGTGCCATTGTAAAAATATAATCAATGTTATTCACTTTACCGGTCAGTGATTTTAACCCCTTAAGGACAGCGGGCATGCTATTCCATTCTTGGGGACGCGGCTCTAAACGTACATCCGTCTAAACGTACATCCTCGCCGTCCTATGCACTTAACTGCTCGCCGGCGATCGCGATGGCGGGGCTTGCCTGGCATCAGACAGTCCCTCTGTGTCTGACCCAGCCCTCCTGGTCATAAACACTGGCCAAAATTGGCGTTCAAATTAGTTTTTTGCATTTTTCACACACAAATATTAACACGAACTATGTCCAGTGTTCGTGACTAAGTTACTAAAAAAGACTGGACTTACCCCATTTGCAATACCTTGGGTTGTCTACTATTGCAAATAGTATGCCATCATGGGGAAAATTCTCATTCCTGGGCTACCATACGGTCTCAAAAGCAACGTAACCAATCTGGCGATTTTCAATGAGAAAAAAACTGAAAAATGTAACATGCTATATTTGACCCTGTAACTTCCCAAAACACCATAAAACCTGTACATAGCAGGTACTGTTTTACATGTGAGATATCACTGAATAAAAATATGTGTATTTTATTGCAATAAAAGCTAACAGTATTATGATATTCGCAGTTAAAATGTCATCCAGAACAAAAAAAAAATAACATTTCTTAAATTCTCACTTTTTTATATTTTATTCATATTAAATTATGTTTCATAGCTAAATATTTGATGTTAAATGTAAGCCCTATTGCTCCTGAATAAAATGATATATAATAAGTGTGGGTGCACTTAATATGAAAGAGGTGAATTATGGTTGAACAGACATAGTCAAATTCCAAGTTTTGTTTACGTTTTATTTTCACCAAAACGTGTACATTTGGCTCAGTCCTTAAGGGGTTAATTTTGTGGCTGATCAGTGTATGTCTCCCTTATTTTTCAGTTTGATCTTATGATACCCAAATAACTAAACAAAACAAAGACTGCACGTTTCTCTTCACTGTTTTTAAAGAAACGTGAAAAAAATATTAAACATAATGTTTGCAAAATAACTAATCTCGAGATAAGGAAAATCAGCCAAAAAGAATGTGATTAAGATTTCTTTCTTGTAACATGATCATTTTGTATTCTGGCCTATTGTTTTGTAAGCTAAGCATCCCCATCATTAGCAGTGTATAATGTGCATTCTAAGCTTTCTCTGAAGCTTTGGCTGGATTGCGGTGCAAAAAGTATTGATTGTTGTTTTGTTTCAGCTACATAAAGAGCTTTAAATAGAGGTCTTTTTATTTTACACAGGTTCCACATACATGCACTTAGTAACTCTACAAAATGCCACTTACTGATGTAAAGTATTTTTGGAACCAATTAGTCCGTGAGAGGGTCTATTTAATAAGTTCTATTAAAATATATAAAATTACAGGATATTTATTCACTTCTGCTTCCAGTTATTTTAAGATAATATATATATATATATATATATTATCTAGATTGAATATATCATTGCATGTACAATTACCAATATATATGCACACAAATTCAATATATTAGAATTATTTTTTTTGTGAAATAACCTGGCAACATAGATAGCCCCATGCACAGGCCAATTCAGCTACTTTATAAGGCCTTGTGCCATGCAAGGGTGGCTTTCTGTCATGGGCCATAATGCATGTTCCATACAGTGTAGCTAAGAACCAGTTCTTCAGTGTTGAGATTGGGCAGAGGGAAGAGCCCGTCATGAGTATTCTGCATAGTTAGGGAAAGGGTGATGGAATGTAAAAATCCATTATAGAATGTGATGGCAGATAAGAACCATTCGGCCCATCTAGTCTGCCCAATTTTCTAAATACTTTCATTAGTACTGGCCTTATTTTATAGTTAGGATAGCCTTATGCCTATCCCACGCATGCTTAAACTCCTTTACTGTTAACCTCTACCACTCAGTGTTAACCGCTACCACTTCGGCTGGAAGGCTATTCCACGCATCCACTACCCTCTCAGTAAAGTAATACTTCCTGATATTTTTAAACCTTTGCCCTCTAATTTAAGACTACATCCTCTTGTTGTGGTAGTTTTTCTTCTTTTAAATATACTCTCCTTCTTTACTGTGTTGATTCCCTTTATGTATTTAAATGTTTATATCATATCACCCCTGTCTCGTCTTTCCTCCAAGCTATACATGTTAAGATCCTTTAACCTTTCCTTGTAAGTTTTATCCTGCAATCCAAACAACCAGTTTAGTAGCCCTTCTCTGAACTCTCTCTAAAGTATCAATATCCTTCTGGAGATACGGTCTCCAGTACTGCGTACAATACGCCACGTGAGATCTCACCAGTGTTCTTTACAACGGCATGAGTACTTCCCTCTTTCTACTGCTAATACCTCTCCCTATACAACCAAGCATTCTGCTAGCATTTCCTGCTGCTCTATTATATTGTCTGCCTACCTTTAAGTCATCATAAATATCACCCCTAAATCCCTTTCCTCAGACGTTGAGGTTATAACTATCAAATGTTTTGTACTCTGCCCTTGGGTTTTTACGTCCAAGATGCATTATTTTGCACTTATCCACATTAAATGCCAGTTGCCACAATTTTTCTAGTTAACTTAATAATTTGCCATTTGACTTATCCCTCCTGGAACATCAACCCTGTTACATATTTTTGTATCATCAGCAAAAAGACATACCTTACCATCAAGACCTTCTGCAATATCACTACTAAAAATATTAAAGAGAATGGGTCCAAGTACAGATCCATGAGGTACCCCACTAGTGACAAGCCCATGCTTTGAATATACTCCGTTGACTACAACCTACTGTTGCCTGTCACTCAGCCACTGCCTTACCCATTCGAAAATATTGGAATCCAAACTTAAAGTTATTGATAAGCCTTCTATGCATACACAAAATTCATGAAAATACCACAGAGCCCACACACACACATTGGCACACCACAGAAATATACATCATACTCACATACTGACAACACAGAAAGACACACACATATTCACAAACAAAGAATACATAGAAATACATCTCCATATTCATGCACACACTCAACAAAAAAAAAAATTCATCCCCACATTAACACTTTGACACTCCACATAAATAGAGGCTCACATTCATGTGCTGATGGTCAACAGAAATACAACCCCACAGTCAGATATTGACACTCCAGAGAAATGTACGCAGGTTCACACCCTGACAGTTGAAAGAGATATGCACCTACTTTCACACTCTGATGCTGCACAGAAATACACCTCCCATTCAAGCACTGATAATCCACCAGAATACATGTTCCACATTCACACTCAGACACAGGTTATAGAGGTTGTAATGATCTTCCACATTCACACACTGATACTCCGCAGAAATACATGCTTCATGTTCACTCAGACACAAGTTATATAGGTAGGCGTGCTCCTTTAAACGAAACAATGGCTAAGGTAATAGAGATGGTGTTGGGGAGTTATGTGGCCACGAAACAGCAGGAGAAAATTAACAAGTCATAATTTTACAAAACAGTAATTTTAGTGGTGCTAGTATAAACATGCCACCCTGGGTTGCAACTCAATATTTTGTATGATTCTCTAGAATAGATAAAATTAGACATGACAGAAGCAGATGATCTAAACCACAGGATAAGTTAAAAGGAAATAAAATAACCAAGATATTTTGTCTGTATAGACCTAGCGCTTGGGACTTTAGCCAGAAATTGAATATCTCTTTACTATTCAAGTGCACTAGGAATAAATAATGTTTTGTGGGTTAAGGATTTATGGCTTTATTATCCATTCCCTGTCCTGATGCAGGAAGACATCATAAAACCTACCTGTATTAGTGCAGAACAAAATAGAAATAGCAGGATTTTTTTTTAGCTTAGTAATTAAATTATTGGCATCTACATACTTCAGAGATATAATTAACCTATTTTTAATCTTGTAAAAAATAAATAAAAACAGCTGTGTGAACAAATGCAAAATGTTTACATTAAAATGCATACATTTGTGTGTTAAAATGAATGTATGTGGGTTTGATTTATTCAGTAAAAACTTAATCAAAATAAATTAATAACTGCAGTGTAAAATGCAGCCAAAAGTATTTATTTTGGTAAATTCACCAACAGACAAACAATTTGATTTGTTCCAAAACTAGTTTTGTCTGAATTTCTAAATCAACCAAAAATGAAAATGAACGGATCTATAATGAACTGAATCGATTTATTTTGATAATTTGAGCACATTAAAAAATAAAAAATGTAAATAAAAGATGATGGTACAGAAGATTAAAAAGGACCAAAATCTATTTATTAACAATATATAAAAAACAGTATAATATCCGAATGCGTTTCACCATATAGGATTTTTAAAATCCATTGATAAAGCCTATATGGTGAAACACGTTTGGATATTATACTGTTTTTTTATATATTGTTAATAAATAGATTTTGGTCCTTTTTACTCTTCTGTACCATCATCTTTTGTTTACATTTTTTATTTTTTACAACTACCTGGATGTTTACTCTATTTTATTTTTCCCCTATACACCAAAGAATCCTAGGTGGGGATCATACCACCTATGCCCTTGTCATAGAGCAGTTAGACTGCCCTATATACTGTGAGTATATTTTATTATATTTTATATGCCAGTAATATTTTGTTGAGAGCACTATTGCAGTTTTATTATCTTCCCTCTGAGCTCCTGTTACCATCTTCAAGAACACTCATCATAAATCCCAGAGGTTGGGATCGTACTGCTGTATGCCTACCACACTAGAGCTAGTATAAGCTCGAATGTGAGTGTATTTACTATATCTTATCTTTTATCCATTGTGAAACATACTGCACCATTGTTGTTTCCATTTGTATCTCCTCCTTGGCTGTCTGTCACTGCACCAAAGAGGAGACTCACCGCATATCCTATAAGCGGGGATTATACTGAAAGCCATCCATACCAGAGCTAGATTAAGCTCTACCAAATGTGAGTAAGACCTCTTCCTTTATATTTGACACCTCTTGGAACATCCTGCATGATCATCCCTTCCATCACTCATCACGCTCTCCTACATATTTGAATACTACGAGGAGCAGAACCTTACAACTCCAGAGACCAGCTTATGACCTAAGTTCCACCCCTATTGGACTCTGTTCTAACTACCACTACCCTAACTAGGACTTTTATTTACTTACCTTGTTTATTGGCACAGTGCCATACTTTTGCTTGTTTGCTATCGGTCTATTAACTCCAAGGACACTTGAGGGAGTCCTTGCTTGGGATTGCTGCCTTTTCTTCTTATGATACATTAATGCTGACTCTATTCTCCATTTTTTAAATATAAATATGAGTATAAACATTAGAAACAAATTAATTTAAAAAATGGCATATTTAAAAATAATTATTCAGTCCATTGGGAATAAGGGTATTCAATTTGGATATCCATCTCATCTCTGTTTTTCCTAAATCCTGTATAAAATTGCCCCCTCTCCAATTCTTTTTAACTTGCTGGATTCCTGTGAGCTCTAATAGGGCTGAATTATGAACTTCCTTAAAATGCAGAGACACTTGATGTTGTAAATATTGTCTCTTTATGTTCACCTATTCTTGTACGTAATTGTCTCGTCGTGCAACCTATATACTTAAGTCCACAGGGCAAGTTAACATGTTTGTCACATTTTTCGAGTAGCAGGTGATAAGTGCTTTTATTTAGTAATTGTTGCTATTTGATTGAAAATCATTGATGCATGCCTTCTTACTTGATGTATTATGGCATGCATTGCAGTTAGCGCATCTAAAAAAGCCTTTAAGTTTATTTAAAAAGTTCTCTTGGTGGGTGTTCGTATTTGGGATAACAACAGTTAAAATCCTTCCCTTATGCACAATCCTCAGTTTTGGGGTAAAAACTCTGATAAAATGGGATCTTTTAGAAGCCAGTGCCAGTGTTTATGGATTATATTTCTACCTTTGTTGTTTTGGTTCCCTGAAAATTTACAAATAAAGGGGATTTGTTGGTTTTGGTTATTCATATCCCTAACTTTATATTCCATCAATGCGACCCTTAAGCTAAAGTTGTTTTGGTGACTATAGGGTGCCTTTAACAACATTTTGTTTAATTTGATAGAATATTTTTCAAATTTCAGACAAATAAAAAATTGAACATTAACAAATTGAAACAAAACAATACAAAAAAATATTTCCCCTACGGACATCTTTATTGTCAAACTCTGTTGCAGTGACAGTACACAGTCACAGGCAATCTTAGTTTAAATGCTGCAGTTTGCTTTTGAGTTCACTTCAATTCTATTTTTAGTGAGTAATACAATGTTAGATTTCATAGCTCTGTTTTGTTATTGCTCAGTGGTATGCTTGATCAGCACAAATAACCCCTTCACCAACAAGCATTTTGCAAACAAAAAATGAACACCACCACAATCTGAGTATCTGGATATCCTGGAAAGTAATGTTTGTATGTATTTTTCCTTTCAGTATGCATAGACAGCACGCTATTTAATGGAAATAAAAACAAAAAATATTGGATCGACAGGAAAACATAAAAAAAAAATATTTACAGACACTGACAAACATACACACATATACACTGATATAAGCATATACACTCTGACAAACAGCGACAAACACAACCACACAGTCAGAGTATGTGTTTGACAATGTGTATGTGGCTGTGAGTATGTCTGACTGAGTGTGTTTGTGTGCATCTGGCACTAAGTATCTGTGTATGTGCCTGAGAGTGTATCTGGCAGTGAGTATCCTTGTGTATGTAAGTGTGTGCGCGTATATGTTTGTGAATGTGTGTTTCTGTTCACAAACAGCAGGAAGCACCTATAGTGGCTGTTTGGTGGACATCCACGAGAGGTGGTGTTAATCCTGCAATATAAACATTGCATTTTCTCTTACACTGCGGGACTAAGGGGGACAGACACACTGCACCCAAACCACTTCAATAAGATTTTATGGTCTGAGTGCCTATAGTTGTCCCTTTAAGTGGGAACTGGAAGATCAGAATCAGTCATGATGCCAAATACCTCTTGACATGTTTAGAAGTATACCACTTTGAGGCATTTTGAGGATTTGGGAAATAATGCATAGTTTCAAAATATTTGAACTTTTCCCTAGGCTATATAAACTGAAACATTAGCGGACGTTCTTAATTTTTGCTCAAACAGTTAAAGTAATGTTAGTAATTATAAAATAAGAAAAAGGCACTTAAGTTAAATATTGTACTATAATATATCACTAGAACATTCGCATGGTTTTTCACTAACATGAAAATTGTGGGGAATGCAAAGTGAATTAAATGGAGATTGCACAAAAATGAGAATTTCTGGAAATTCAATAGGGATTTCAAATTTAAGGCCAAAATAGTCAAACTGGAAGCAACGTTGACTTGAAGAATGTACCAAGTTCTGTTTTTTTGGTCTTAAATAAAAATAAAAAAAAAACACATATGGTAGGACAAGGGAAAAGAACTCTCTAGAAGAGTGGGAATACCAGGAGCTGGCTAGGTGACTAATGGCTAAAATACTACTACATAGAGAATAAAAATATATATGGTACTATGCCTTTAAATCTAGAATGGACAAAGTATCCCTATAAGTGTGCAAAAATGTGAATAAAGGTGCTATGAGTGGAGATCTCAAATAAACGAGATCTACACTCATAGCACCTTTATTCACATTTTTGCACACTTATAGGGATACTTTGTCCATTCTAGATTTAAAGGCATAGTACCATATATATTTTTATATTTTTATTCTCTATGTAGTAGTATTTTAGCCATTAGTCACCTAGCCAGCTCCTGGTATTCCCACTCTTCTAGAGAGTTCTTTTCCCTTGTTCTATATAGGTTTTTAATTAATCCCTATTATTACCAGTTTTCGAGCAGCTTAGTGCTAGTCTATCTCCCTCTCTCCTGTGTGGTACATTAGGTACACCAGAACCGTTCTATTTACATATGGTAGGACATTTGCAAACATTACAAAGGAGGATTTTATTTATAGATGTTTGCAAACAAAACAAAAATAAGCGATGGGAGTCCCTTATTAAAAACTTCTATGTAAATTAAATTATATTTGGCACTATATTCTACCAAGTGACAGACTGTTTCAGGGCAGAAGTAGAAGAATAAAAAACATATGAAACATAAAAACACAAACATTTCTTAATGTGTTAATGACTCATTATACTATAATAGAATCACACATATTCGTATGATATTTATACCACAAATATCTTACACTTTCTTTTTAGAACCTTTCCTACATGCAATGCTGACATATCTGCAATTCTTGGAGGGGTTAACCCCTTAAGGACACAGCTTCAGAAGCTTGTCTTACGCTTAATGACACAAGCAATTTTTGCATTTTCTTGCTGTATGCGTTCAACTGCAATTTGCATCTCTCTCGTTTATTGTACCGACACATATTATATACTGGTTTTTAAAGGACAGAAAGGGCTTTAATTTGATGTAACTTTATATATATATATATATATATATATATATATATATATATATATATATATATATATATATATATATATATATATATATATATATATATATATAAATTAAATAAAGAAAAATGCAAAAAAAAAAATTTGTGTTTTTTGTACAGTTTTTGCAATAATAATGTGTGCCTAATTAGTGCAGGTTAAAGAAAGTAATTAAAAATAAATTCATTTAGTTGTTCTGATTTACAGAATATATAATGTGTCTGGGATTTTAAGTTTTTTTTGGTAGTTGCAGGTCACAAAGCACAAGGAGTAAAATAAACTTTTAATGTGGAGCGATTTTAGAATTTGGTATGTTTGTCTTGTAAGTTTAATAGCCATAAAAGAAAAAAATGCCACACAAAAGTATATATTTATATAAAGTAGACATCACAGGCTATTGTCCTAAGGTTGTTTTGACACTTTCTATGTAGCCATTTTTTACCGCAAATCTCTGCTAAATATTGGAGTAAAATTTAGGGTTTTTTTGGCACACAAATTATAACAAAGAACTTCTCATGTGTATTTTGTAAAGTTAGTGTGCTATTTCTGTACAAAGTTTTATTTTGTGTTCAGTTACTTCTGCTGAGTACAATGATATCCCCATTGTATGCCTTTGACACTATTTAGTGAAGCTACAGTGCATATAGGAGACCTGTCCGTTTCAACATTTACAGTAGAATTTTGAGAGGCGGATTTAATGGGCCTATGCTTTAATTTGGGGTATTATAGCAGTTTGACTGTTCAAAAAAAAAAAAACCCACAAAGGCCTACCATTTGTAAAAGTAGACACTCCAGGGTATCTCATATGGTGCATATTGTGCCTTAACATGTCCCCATTTATTCACCAACATATGCCAAAGTATGTGGTAAAAATAATTTGGGGCATTTTTTACATACGGATTACATTTTTGCTGGGCATTTTGTACATTTCATATGTGCCAGTAAGTTCAAACCCCCCAAATTATGCTCAGCTAAGTCTTCTGAGTAAAACAATATGCCCAATGTATGACCTAGACACTATTTTGTGAAGTTACACTGCTGTAAAAGAGACGTGACAAGTTAAGGTTTTTAAGTGTGAATTTTCATGGAGGGTTTTGATGCGTCTGTGTCCCACTTTGGAGCACTTGAGCAGGCTACATATTACAATTACACCATACCATTTCTTAAAGAACACATCCCAGGGTATTTCAAAAGGCATATTTTGACGTTAGCGTGGGATAATTTTTCCGCTAGCTTGTACCAAGTGAGTGGTAATAAGCGTTTTTTTGCCAATATATATTTTATATGCCAATATATTTTGCAAACCTTATGTGTACTACGACTGTATACTACTTCATATGTTGCTCAGCTATGTCGGCTGAGTACAGCAATACCCCCGTATGTACCTTTGCCAGGTATATGTGGACATTGAAGGGGCACATTTGAGACACAGCCATTCCAGTTTTTTTCAAACTTTGAATTTTTACGCTGTGTCCATGTCCTATTTTAGAGTATTTTACACCATAAAGAAGACATCCCAGGGTAATTCAAAAGGCATATTTCTTAAAGAAGACATCCCAGGGTAATTCAAAAGGCATATTTTGAACCTTAGCGTGGGATCATTTTTCCGCTAGCTTGTATCAAGTGTAGTGGTAATGAGCATTTTTTAATGTATTTTTTTACTTTGTAAAACCCGTTTTGAAACTTTTTTTACACTTTTACATTTTTTCGAAACTTATCTTTTACCGTTAACCCCTAACTAGCAGAAAGCAGCACTAACAGTAAATTCCCCCCTTTCCCATAACTCCCACCCACTCCAGCTAGCAAAATATATATAATTATAAAATATTTAAATTAAATAAATTGAACCCCTGAGGGTTAAAAAATAAATAAAAGTTAATCCTCAAGGGTTAAAATAATTTAGATTACAGTATAATACTGTTATCTGTATTTTGATTACTGTAGGCAGTGATCAACTGGCAGGGAAGGGGTTAATTTTTATTTAGCCTGGGTAAAGGGGGGTGTTTTTTTTTTTTTTTTTAAACGTTACTAAAACATTTTTTTAAAACTTTTTTTACCTTTTTAAAGCTTATTTTAAAACTTTTTTTAACGTTAACCCCTAGTTAGCCTAATACCAAATTCCCCAATTCCCCACTAACTTCCACCCATCCCAGCTAGCTAAATATATAATTTTTAAATATCTAAATTAATTAATAAAATAAATTTAACCCCTGAGGGTTAAAAAAATAATTAACCCTCAGGGGTTAAAAAAAAAATAAAAAATCAGATGACATTAAAATGTATACCCTGCCAATTGATCACTGTAGTCAGTGATCAATTGGCATGGAACAGGTTAATTTTATTAAAGCAGGGGGGTAGGGATTTAACTTTATTTTGTATTTTTTTTACACAGGGAGAAGATCAGCAGCACTGATCCGTCTCCCTGCACTTCACACAGAACCCGGAAGTGCAGGGAGGTGGAAGGTGAGTATACTGAGCACATGTGCTCGCTCTGACATCCTGTCAGAGCAAGCACCAGTGCTGGGGCAGCCCGATCAGGTGCTCCCGGTCTGCCTCTTATACAGAAGCAGACCGGAGCACCGTTAACCCCGCGATCTGGGGTTAACTTTAGTAAATGATGGAAATTTTCCGTCAACGGTCCTTAACTGAAGGACAAGGTTGACGGAAAATGTCCGTCTGCAGTCGGGAAGGAGTTAAAAGTACATAGAGATAAGTAAATAAATATAGAATATTGCTGTTTAAATGCACACATACAGCTGATCCTCTTTTACTGGGATGTACCAGACCAGAGAGGTTTATTATGTGTCACCAAATATCACCTAGCTGTATTACCTATAGAGCTGCAGCAAAAGATTTAAAAGACACTGTAGTTATCAAAACAACTTTAGCTTAATGAAGCAGTTTTGGTGTATAGATCATGTCCCTGCAGTCTCACTGCTCAATTCTCTCCCATTAAGGAGTTAAATCACTTTGCTTATGCAGTCCTAGTCACACCTCACTGTGACTTGCGCAGCCTTCCTAAACTCTTCTTGTAAAGTGAGATCTCGTGTTTAAATGTCTTATATTGTGCGTTCAGTTTTTAGAATTTTTTTATTTAACTCTAGTACCATTAATAAATTGCTAGAGCATGCAGGAGTCTCCTGTGTGTGATAAAAGCTAAATTTGCAGAGCAGGAAGTGGAAACTCTAAAGCAAGTTAACATCTGATTGAAAATAAAAATGGGAGTCACAGCCAGTAATGGTATGGATAAGGCTGCATAAAAAGAAGCAGAAATTATTTCACTCCTAAATGGCAGAAATTTGAGCAGTGAGACTGCAGAGGCATGAGCTATACCAGGCTTCCCCAAATTCTGGTCCTCCGGATGTTGAGGAACTACAACTCCCATGATTCTCAGCCTATTTCATTCATAGAATCATGGGAGTTGTAGTTCAGCAACATCTGGAGGGCCGGAGTTTGGGAAAGCCTGATCTATACAGTGAAACCGCTTCATTAAGCTATTGTTATTTTACTGGCTACATTGTTCCTTTAAGAAATATCCACACAGCAACAGGACATTTATATTTGTCTATCATCTTAGCAAAATCCTTATAGTATCTTATTACCAGACTGGTAAAGTTTTTATTTAGATCATTAACGTTCTTATTTATGTTCTTTGATTACAAGTCCTTATTTTCTGAAGTGGTTGGCTTTTACTCTTACTGTCCCCTTGAAATGAAAATGTAAGTTTAAAAAAATAAATCATTTGGAGTAAGTTTTGTGCAAATTATGCACTTGTTTCGCTACAAGGATATAAAACGTCACTAGCTGCTTTTCACATTGTCAGGAAATCAACAATTGAAAAACATTGCCGGATCTGAATCGTCTTCAACTGTTTGAAGTGAGAAAAACTAGATCTCTTTCGGAAAGGAAGCTGAGACTAACATGTGAAAGAGGCCATAGGCATTTCTGCAGTTACTTTACTTCAACAACAGCTGTAGCATATAACACCCATAAAGTTTAATGAGGAAACTTAACTCTTTGCTACTGTAAAGACTGTTACAGATGAGAATATTGTAGCTCATTAACCTCTCACCTTTTTAACACTGTGTTTATAAAATAACCATATGCAGTATGTGCTCTAATAAAAGCAAAAATAAACATGAAACACTGCTATTATGAGGGGGTAAAGGTGCACTTAGCATTGTTTTAAATCTGTGTTTTCATTGGAGTCTGAGGTTAAAGATCACGAAGACTGAGTTCAATGTAGAAGTCAAACACCTATTGCAAACAAAACAATCAGGGACACTCGGTTTTCTGCTATTTATTCAATTTTAACAATAAAAGACAATGTTTCAGTCCCTCACAGGCTTCTGTGAGAGTAAGAGTTCACATATGTCAAGATCCTTGTCTTCCATTTTACTTTACTCTTGTGTAAGCGAAAATATTGAAGAAGGGATGGAATAAAACAGATAAATAATAAGCTGGCTAAGACGCAAAGTGGATGAAATTGTTTGAAAAGACCCATTTCCAGAAATTGGAGAAGATACGTGGAATACACATTAAATGAATGTCACGGGTTGCTGTACAGAGACCGGGACCCCTGTGTGCCTGATGATGATAGGAGTTAACCTCGTGGAAATAAACAATCAGGGCTTGATGCAGGGTAACCACATGCCCCCTGGTTCTGAGCACCAGGGTTTGTGTGGCCACATACCAGAGCCCTGATGCAGCTTCTGCGGATCCCAGGAGCTAGGTAAAAATATGCAAACCTCCCAGGATTGGGATAGGGAGGCTCTGCAGCAGATATATATCCAGTACTAGAAACAAGGCAAGACTAGGACAGGCACCTAAAATTCAAGGAATATCATTGGAAGGACTCTGATCTGGAGGAAAATTATTTGCTAAAACAAAAAATCTACTATGAATATAATATCTTGTATAGTATTTAGACATTTTCAAACACTTTATTTAACAAGTCACCATAACAACATTAGGAGGCTTATTCTGATATTTCTGTTTATTAGTCTCTAATCTGTAATATGTGAGGGAATGGCTAGACTCCTGATAATACAAACTAAAAAAACAACAGTAAAAAACTTTAAATATTTGCAATGCTGGAGGATTCTTATTTACCGGTTATACTGATTAGCCCACTAATCCAGTATTGCCAATAATGCCTACTTCTGATAGCACTACTACAATGTTGTTGCACGCCTTCTATTACTCATGAATATAAGGGCTTTCTTTCATAACACATGTAGTATTGGTGATCAGAAGATATATTCCGAGCTCTTTTGCAACACAGTCCTGTACAATCTAGAAATTTAGGGTTTATTTCCTGAGAGATTCTTACAGGAAAACCGTAGTGTTCATGTTATAGTCACCATTTAGGTGACAAATACAACTATACACACATGCACAATCACAGTATGTTATATGAGCTATGCATGCGTTGTGAGCAAGGAATCCAAATATGGATTACACTTTTGACATTGAGATCCTAAAAATGTTCAAAATTACCCCACAAATTGTATCCAATGTTATCTAAATTATTTTCCAATATTTGCCTGAATAGGAAACCCAACATTTTGGTGATAGAATGTGGTTGGTAAACTTTTCAATTGTATACAACAAATACTTGCTCTACCCAACCCCTCTCTCTTTCCTTTGCCCCTCCTGGCTATAAATACCTTCATATAACTTCCTCATCTCCATCCTTGTTCCTTAGTCCTCGTGTCACACACCCAGAACCAATAATACTGAATCTCTCCCTTTTTCTCTAAGCACTAGTGTCAACACTAGAAATATATGCATTTTCTAGTTAAGGGCTAAGTATAGCAAACACGGTCATTATTTGGGTTGATACAGTACATTACATTCCTTAATGATAACTCTGAATATTTTTGCAGAATAAGTGTATATGCATGATCATGCCAATTAAATTAATTGAGTTAACCCTGGATATATAAATTCACATTTGAAGCCAAGAAGAATACTAAGCACTCTTGACAGATGCTATTGTAAACGTTATCATTAGGTAAGGACTAAATAAAATGAAAAATAAAAACTGAAAGACCACAAAACCTCTTTGTGGTTTTTCACAAAATGAAAAAGCAAAAGATCCAATGTTTAAACATGCATCAATGATTCTCAGGATTTCGAACAAATAGACTGTGTCTAGATTAGACTAAGGAAAAGGTTGTGTACAGTAAAAATCAGAATTCTCTGCCTGAAGAGGTGGTTTTATCAGATTCTACAGAGTTGTTTAAATAACAAATAGATTATTATAAAAATGTTCAGGAATCTAATTTTTTTGCAAAATTATTCAATGGGCATGAGCCTGCAGTTTTTCAACAGTTTGGATATATGAAACTAGTATTTGTACTAATAGCACTCATAGTCATTTGTTCACATGGGTGTTTGGAGTTTACAAAATGAAGAAAACCAAAAGTACAAAATGTCCTACAAGGCCAAGGGTTTGTGGGCTAGACCCTCCATAACCTAATCCACAATAGCCTTATTGGTTAATATATTGTTCCCATAGAAAACAGACTTTGTGCGATGTGGGTAGAGGTTTCTTGATCTGTGCTAGTAACTTGTCCTTTAGATAGTTATCTTTGATCTTATTGATAACTTGCTACATAGACGGGGCCTAAGGTTTCAGCCATGATAGTAGATAAGCATGCTGCAAGGTTGAGAAGGAGCTTTTGAGGAGCTATTGTGGTCAGACCATCCATGGATTTAGATAGCAAACCTACAACAAAAGGCAAATAAAAAAGTTACTATACACTATCCCAAATTCCTATGCATTTTTAAATAACTGGAGGTTTGTAATATCACTCCAATGGCCATTCAAGTGTAAGTTCACCTGTCACATCAATGAAAACCTCTTAGTGAGTCCTACACTAAAAATTCACCTGTTGCTTTCAGCTAAGAGGTAAAATCTCTCTTGAGACAGTGAGTGATATTTAGCTAAAGCCCTACACTCTTATTAACCATTATTAGGGAACACATAAGGTGGGCAACAGCAATGTAACTTGGCTGTTGAATACAAAAGTAAATACAAAATGGAAATGAAAAATTAAGCCCTGCGCTTAAGCTCCCACTACTCCTGGGTGGCAGCAATTACTATAGTTATACATCATAAAAACCAAAGAAAAAAGTTACTTGCACACCCAAACAGGGCAAACCAGTGAAGAGCTGAGGCATGTTGGCATACCAGAGGTGGATGTTACAGAGGTGGAGGGCTAGATAAGTGGTGACAGTTTTCCTTTAAAGTTAGAGAACTTTCAATACATTTCTTTCTAGTAAACATTTTTATAACTAAATACATTTTGAAAGGAGATTCAATATGATGGATGACCTAAAAAAGTTAACTATGAAGGCTGCTGGTATAACTCAAAGCCTTAGTGTACAATGCTTTAACCCCTTCAGACCGGAGGGCATACTATTACGCCCTATTATAGGCAGCTCTAAACGCCGCCGGGCGTAATAGTACGCCCTCCGGTCTTTCGGTACTTACCCGGTCGCCAGCGATCCCACGCTGGCAAATGCGGTGGGGGGGACTCCCAGGGAGCCCCCCGCAGCACATCCGTCCTCCTCGAAGCCCCCAGGCCATGTGAGAGTGGGGTCCTTGCGAGGACCCCACAATCACATGGCCGGGGGTAGCTGCCTGTAATGACAGGTGGTCCCCCTGCTGGCTGAAAATAAAAATAAAATAGTGGAAAAAAAAATAATATATACTTAGATCATATATATATATTATATATATATGATCTAAGTATATATATACACATATACATACACACACGTACACCGTCTAGGTGTATTTTACTATATATATATAAATATATATATATATATATATATATATATATATATATATATTAATATCAAATTACACGTAGACTGATACTGATTAAATATATATATTTATATATAATATAAAAAAAATAAAAAATGTAAATACGTTAAAAAATTTAATTTAAAAAAATAATTAAAAATAAATAATTAAAAATATATAGATGTGTGTTATTTCGTTCTAACTGTATTGTGAAATTAATATATATATATATATAAAAATACATGTAGAACGAAATATATATATATCTATATACATAAATATATACGTATATATCACTATATATATACCTATATATAAATAAAAATTTTTTTTTTAAATTATATAGATATATACATATATATACACATACGTATATATATATATATATATACACATATATTAATTCTACATATTTATTTATGTAATATTTTTACATAATTAGGTATCTTAATTAATTACAATTAGCAGGACCTGCCTGACAACCCATGCCGAAAGTAAAGGGAATTTAATTTGCTAGCACTATATTTAACCCTATAACTTTCCGAGACACCATAAACCTGTACATGGGGGGTACTGTTCTACTCGGGAGACTTCGCTGAACACAAATATTAGTGTTTCAAAACAGTAAAATGTATTACAATGATGATATCGCCAGTAAAAGTGACGTTTTTTGCATTTTTCACGCACAAACAGCATTACATGGACAATATTATTGCTGTGATACTTTTTACTGTTTTGAAACACAAATATTTGTGTTCAGCGAAGTCTCCCGAGTACAACAGTACCCCTCATGTACAGGTTTTATG
Organism: Pelobates cultripes; assembly: GCA_933207985.1. Classification (NCBI taxonomy): domain Eukaryota; kingdom Metazoa; phylum Chordata; class Amphibia; order Anura; family Pelobatidae; genus Pelobates; species Pelobates cultripes. Next base: position 34,649,704 of record OW240920.1, on the reverse strand, counting down.
GTGTTTTCAAAAGTTACAGCGTCAAATATAAGGCTTGTGTTTCATTTTTTTCACATTAAAATTCGCCAGATTGGTTACGTTGCCTTTGAGACCCTATGGTAGCCCAAGAATGAAAATTACCCCTATGATGGCATAGCATTTGCAATAGTAGACAACCCAAGGTATTGCAAACAGGGTATATCCAGTCTCTTTTAGTAGCCACTTAGTCACAAACACTGGCCAAAATTGGCGTTTTTTGCATTTTTCACACACAAACAAATACTAATGCTAACTTTGGCCAGTGTTTGTGACCAAATGGCTACTAAAAAAGACTGGACATACCCCATTTGCAATACCTTGGGTTGTCTACTATTGCAAATGGTATGCCATTATGGGTGTAAATTTCATTCCCGGGCTACTATACAGTCTCAAAGGCAACGTAACCAATCTGGCGAATTTCAATTTCAAATGTAGCGTGCTATATTTGACCCTGTAACTTCCCAAAACGCCATAAAACCTGTACATAGGGGGTACTGTCTTACACGTGAGACTTTACTGAATACAAATATGTGTATTTTATTGCAGTAAAAGCAAACCGTATTATGACACTGACCGTTAAAATGTCATGTAGAACTAAAAAAATAAAAACAAATCGTATTTTCGCCCATTTTTTTCATATTAAATTATGTTTCAAAGCTAAATATTTGATATTAAATGAAAGCCCTGTTTCCCCTGAATAAAATGATATATAATACGGGTGGGTGCATTTACTATGAAAGAGGTGAATTACGGTTGGACAGACATGTAGCGCAAATGCCAGGTTTTGTTTACATTTTGTTTTGTTCACAACGTGTACATTTGGCTCCGTCCTTAAGGGGTTAATGATAATACTTAAGTATTCATTGGCTCACATTCTTACAAAACATAATAGTTTGAAATGCCTAGAGCAGATGGTGGGATGTGATTTCTGTATGATGGAGCACAGCTTATTCAGCAATCTTCCAATGATTAAGGAAATCAGTATAATTTATGGCCACTTAAGTGTGTAATAATACCGTAAGAACTTTGAGAAACTTGAACTTGATGGTGTGACTTTTCAGAAAAAAAATAAAAAATGATGGGGCTAAAATCCAGAGGACACTCACAATCATTTAGAAGTTGTTTTGTGTCATTTAGCGACAGATGAATACGGTGATTCAGTTTGTAACCTTTATTTTACAAGTATCAAGGGCCTTAAACATATCTTATTTTAACAGCTATACATGCCATCAACCTGTGTGATAAAAATCACCTCCAGTATTTTAATAACAATCCTTAAATATAGAAGATGTCAGATACAATTATAGCTTGGTTTGTCTGCAGTTATTTAAAAAAATGCTGTCAAGGTGGTTAAAACATCAATTACGGTAGGGCAGAGCTAACGCAAATAGAGGCGCAAATCTGGGGCCTACCACCACCCAACATCACGAGGCCTAGAAACACTTCTTGACAGACTCATTGGAGCACACAGCCCAAACATACCGGAGTAACCTTGGTTGTCCACACTTCCAGACACACCAGCTATGAAACCCCGGACACAAAAGCCAGAGAGAGACGTAGGGCTATGCTTCAGAGGCCCGCAGCTTTGAAAACTACACTGGCTGAGGCTGGCTAATCACAGCAGCACCACCCCAGGGGTCAGAAAGCCAGGAACTGGAACCCAAGCTAACACCCCAAATCGAGCAACCCCAAAAAGCCTACAGCTGGCAGATAGCTCGGCACCAACTACTAAAGGGGACCTCAAACTACTCCTTGCAGACCTTGATAAAATGATGGCAGCTGACCTTGCACTTGTACGCATGGAGATTCAAACTAACACTATGTGCATAAAGGCCCTGGAGGAAGACACCCTGGACGTCCAAACCACTGTGTCTAACCTGAAAGGCCTAGTTCAGCTGCACCATACTCACCACCAAATAACGTCACAGCGGCTGACAGTCCTTGAAGATCAATTTAGGTGAAACAATATCAAAATCTGAGGCATACCAGCGGCGGTAGGAGCAGAAGAACTACACCATTACACTCGGAGGCTTTTAACTGCCATACTCTCACCAGCAGCGGCCAAAAAAGTAATACTGGATGGCATCTTCTGAATAACCAGCACAGCCAAACCCTCTACCTCTGAACCAAGGGATGTGATCATCCACTGCACTTCCACGACTGACAAAGGTCACATTAAGGCTGCTGTACGGGGCAAAAACCCCACTGAAGTTTGAGGACTCCTCATTAAATTTCTTCCAAGACCTATCAAGGGCAACGCTGCAAAGGCGCAGAAATCTGGGCCCCATCACAACTCACCTCAGGCTCAATGGCATGCCTTTACTGGTAACCCGGAACAGAACTGTCCACACGCTCCGCACACTCACGGAGGCTCCTAAATTCTACTCCTAAATTCTACCTGGCTCTGGGAATAGAGGCACCCAACCTCAGCATACCTGGAAGAACCACAGCCAGATCATGAAACCCTGACACTGTGGTCCCTTTTGTTCCACGGTCCGGGAGCCTCTCCTCCACAGGAACTTGACTACAGGACATGTCGAGTCGGAGCCCACTAACCCGGCTGACACAAAGTCATGGTTTATCAAGCCATGACACAACTCATTGTTTGCTGCCTTCTCTCTAAAATTTTCATTTTATATTTAACAATGTTTGTATCACTGTTATGTAGATTGTAGCTGGAAAAGGCTTTGAGAAGTAGACTAGAACAGGCCATAGAGGCACCAACCCACTCAAACCCAGTAGCCCACATGGATACAAATAAGAGAACCCCCTCCCCCCAGAACCCCATGGATAACACCTTCTCAGACAGACCTGTTACACACCAACCGCGCAAGCACCAGCCACCTCTCGTAATCCACCAGCACATAAAGCCGTACCACCACACTACAAGTACATGGTTACATAGTTACATAGCTGAAAAGAGACTTGCGTCCATCAAGTTCAGCCTTCCTCACATTTTTTTGCTGTTGATCCAAAAGAATGCAAAAAAAACAGTTTGAAGCACAATTTTGCAACAAGCTAGGAAAAAAAATCCTTCTTGACCCCAGAATGGCAGTCAGATTTATCCTTGGATCAAGCAGTTATTACCCTACATTGAAAGATTATATCATTGAATATTCTGTTTTTGCAAGTATGCATCTAGAAGCTGTTTGAACATCTGTATGGACTCTGATAAAACCACTTCTTCAGGCAGAGAATTCCACATCCGGATTGTTCTTACAGTAAAAAAACCTTTCCTTTGCCTTAGACAAAATCGTCTTTCTTCCAGTCTAAACGCATGGCCTCGTGTCCTATGTAAAGTCCGGTTTGTGAATAGATTTCCAGACAATGGTTTGCATTGGCCCCGAATATATTTGTATAATGTTATCATATCCCCTCTCAGGCGAGGTTTAAATTTGTTAGCCTTTCTTCATAGCTAATATGTTCCATTCCTTTTATTAATTTTGTAGCCTGCCTCTGCACTTTTTCTAGTGCCATAATATCCTTCTTTAGAACAGGTGCCCAAAATTGCACAGCATATTCAATATGTGGTCTTACCAGTGATTTATAAAGAGACAAAATTATATTCTCGTCCTGAGAATGAATGCCCTTTTTCATGCATGACAATACCTTACTGGCCTTGGCCACTGCTTATTGACATTGCACATTGTTGCATAGTTTGTGGTCTAACACAATTCCCAAGTCCTTTTCATGTGTTGATATCCCTAATTCGCTTCCATTAAGGGTATACGTTGCTTGTGTATTTTTAATGCCCAAGTGCATAACTTTGCATTTTTCAACATTAAATTTCATCTGCCATTTAAGTGCCCAGTCCCCCAGTCTATCTAAATCCTTCTGCAGCAAAGTAATATCTTGCTCACATTGTATTATTTTACCAAGTTTTGTGTCATCTGCAAACGCTGAAACATGACTTTCAAGTAGTAGAAGTTAATGCTCCCTCTCGCAAGCCTCCATGCAAACCTCCCCAAATTTATGCAAAACATACCCGACTCACCATACCTTGCATAAAGGATAAAAACCCCCAAATGTACCTGAGCCAATACAATGTCTCCCACACTCGCTTAATGCTCCATAAGGTAAATCAGAGCAAATAATAGCAGAGAAAACAAAAAATGGTGCATTTCCCTGTCATGTATTGCTAAGAATTGTTGCTTATATTCTTGGACTGTCATACTGATGCATAATGTATTGTCTGAAACAAGCACTACCCAAAATAAAGAATTGTAAAAAAAAAATAAAAAAAAATCTCAATTTAATTCCAACATTTAGTTGTCTGTAAACATGCAGTTACTCTTTGTGACGGTAGTCACTGTCACGAACGCACCCTACTTCAAGAGTGTGCGTGACATAGTCATGGTAGTGAAAGGGTTAAAGTTCATTATTTGTCTGCAGTAGACTAGAAATAACATGATAATAATATAAATATTACTATTTTAATGCTGCCAAGACAATTTATAAATGGGGTGCCTTGGTCCCCCAGGTAACAGAATAAGAAAAACCCACCAAATACAACTTAGCACAATACCTATGCAATTGCATAACAGCAATAATAAGTTGCTGGTGTGAACATTCTAATGGGGTAAAAAGGTGGTCCTCGTTCGGGAGCTCAATGGAAAGTGTTTGTATATAAGAACTCCCAAATGGAAAAGGGAAAAACACACGAAATGGGGCAAAATGTATGAAATTGGTGTTGGGTACCACCACACAGCTCTCCCTTAACCACAAGCATACGGATCAGCTTGGGGATGTCCGAGGGAGTACTCATGGATCACTTTTCCAAATCTTCCATGATAGCTTTCATATATAACAACTCCCAAACGGAAAAGGGTAAAAACACACGAAAGGGGGCAAACTGTACAAAATTGGTGGCAGTGCCACCACAACATCTATGAGAAGCTATCTTTCTCTGGCTACTGCCTCAAGATAACTCATACACTACTGTGGAAATGTCAAGCAATGCTCAAGTAAGGTTGGACCTCTTACACTATGACCAACATACCCAGGCACCATTGGCTGCAACCACTAAGCCTTCAAGGAGAGAAAGGCATGCTGGTCAGTAGTAACACTCCAATAATCAGGGCAATCAGGCATGTGATTTTGTTAGGCAGCTGTCTGGACATGTTCCTAGAAAGAAATTAAACAAAATGTTCACAAGGGGGCTGGTGGACACTTCAATGGAATATCCACCCCCATTGGATGTTATATATAGAACACCATCCACTGCAAATGGGTGGAGGCTGTGGAGTTACTCTAGGTTCCTATTCACTTGAATATAATTATTAAAAACCCTCACTCACCCCCTAATGGATGGGGGCTGGGGACATTTGGTCGCTTTCTGCATTATTAATATATCCCCACTCACCATCCATTGTTGGAGACTGTTCTGGGGATTTTAGGCCCCTCCCTGTATAAAATGTGTAACTCCCACCATGAGTGGGGGCAGAAGAGGTATTAACATGTGTTTAGCCCATGCACTGGAAGTGTTATATGTCCATTTTTGAGAGGAGGTTTATAGGTATCTCTATCAATTGCTAGACTGACATTTTTACATTGAACATCTAAATTAAATATTGTGTTTGGCAGTCATGTCCCACCTTATGGGAAAGTCTCATGCACCCAAAATGAAAAGTGAAATTAATGCATTAGAATTCTCAGTTATTTGAGGTTCTTGATGTGATTAATACATTTCATACATGGAGCATGTGAATTCTACATACTGGTGGGCAGCATGATCAAGCCCTTCTCAATAGAATAATGAATTCATAAGCATCTCAAAATCAAAAAGTAAAGTGGAAACATCACTATCACTGTGTCTGCACAGAAGTCCTATCTCCTTTTTTTATCCATATTTCCGAACTGCTTTAATTTTTTTCCTGAAATAACACACCTGTTCTTATGTAAACAGTTTTACACAACAATGATAATTAACCCATTAAAACTGGAGGGCGTTATAGTACGCCCTCTGTTTTTTTCTTACCTACCCGGTCGCCAGCGATCCTTCCTCCTGCGCCCCCCCCGGCCATGTGAGAGTGAGGTCCTTGCGAGGACCTCACAATCACATGGCCGGGTTAGCTGGCTGCTGCATTGCCAGCAGGTGGACTGCCTCTAATGACAGTCCCCCTGCTGGCTTGAAATAAAATAAAATACAATTAAAATCAGTGTAAAACAAATAATATACTTAGATTATATATATATATATATATATGATCTAAGTATATATATATATATATATATATATATATATATATATATATACACACAATTATACAAACATACACTGTCTAGGTGTATTTTACTATTAA